>OY288110.1:88633146-89077807 GCA_958431115.1 Syrphus vitripennis
ATAATGAATTTCAGGGTTTTTTCATGTTATTACTTGTGACTATAATCGATAGTAGTATCGATAGTAGTTTTTGTCGGGAACGTACAAAATCGACTCTACAATGCAGAACTAGGCTAAGTCACAATTTCAAAATTTTTCTGTAGATCGGTTTTAAAATTTTAAAATGTGTTCAGTGTTCAATACTAAACTATTTTATGAAACATTTTTAAACAATTTTTAGAAAAACGGTCATCAAACAGACACTCTCAAAATGAAACTGGTTTTATTTCTCACAATAAAAGTCAAAATTTCGAAATTTTGGACTTACACTTATTCTGTGTTGTAGCGACGAAATGTACTCTCTTGTTTGTCAAAGGTGACAAATTTTTGCAATAGTAAAGAGTAAAAAACAATTTCTTTATTTTATTTTCAAATTAGATTCTTTCAACGTGTTGTGGGTTAGTTTTTGAAAAAGAATCAAACTCAAAATTCTATAAAAAAAAGTATTTTTTTCTATAAATAAATATATTTTCAAAATTGTATGTCAAGAAGAAAAATAGCTTTCCTTTTAACATTCTATAAATGAAAAAATCAAAATTTTACATATATCTCCTTTCCCAACTCTAACTTCTATTTTTCCTCTATTTATTAAAAAATTCGATCTGTTCGGTTTAGACTTTTCGATGAGAATAAAAGTGTGGGTTTAAACATTTCTTATAAACTGTCAAAAATAAAATTTAATTCGGCGTGTTTAATATTTGAATTATTGCTCGAATAACCCAGTAAAGTAATTTTTTGCCGAAAATGATATCATCAAAATCTGGAACGGTTTGAAAGAAATGATGACAATTAGGGTTAAAAGTTCGACAACCATCAGGATCCATGCCTTGAATCGATCAATGTCACAAAATTTTACTCCTCCGTGAACAAATCTGACATAAGGAAAAAAGATCAGTTGTTTTCTTAAAGAAATAAGTATTTTAATTTTTTATTAATTTTGAATAAAACATTTTTTTTTGGTTTACTTTATTAAAATAAGTTTTTTTACTTACTGTTTGTTTAAAATTTTTTTACCTGACTCAAAAATTAGACTCCAAAGTTTTAAATTTGAGTTCGGCAAAATCGGAAAAATGTGACTCTGAACGTTAATCCCCTCGGTCCTTAATGTTTTGACCAAAAAATTGGGTTTGAGTGTAAGTAGGTACTTAATACCCCAACATACTCGTAGTATAGTAATTTTATTAGAAAAGGTCATTTAAGAATTTTCAATTTTTCTCGATATTAAAAAGTTAGAAAAAGTTTTCAAAATAATAAATTTTCAAAATATTCATGTGGCTAAAATGGCCACTCCGTATATAAATTAATAAAACTGGAGAGCTAAAACCATTTAAACTTTAATAACAGCAGGTACTGTTTGAAATAAAAGTAAAAGATCTCAAAAAAATAACTTGAAGACTTGAAAAATTAAGACTTAAGAAGCACTAATAACAAAATATTATTTTCACTACCTATGTACGTCATAGAAACTCTTTTGCTTTTTAGTGCAAAAAAAAATATTTATTTAAGAATTTTAAAAGTTATTTAATTTGATGTTTTTTCAAATTTTTCTTCGAAAGCATATTTTTCCCTTTACAATTTATTTCAAGTCGTATCTACTTTTATTTTATTTTACTTTAAAAAATTAAATAACGTCCAAAATAATACACATTCGAAAAAAAAATAAACACAATAAGTAAATTGGCAATTCCTGTGTGATTAGCTGGTAATTTCAGGTAAAAAGAAGATGCCATTTCAAAGGCAATGGCACACGACGCACGTTCCAATAATATCGCGGAAGAAAGACAGACGCAAAAACTCCAGGAATAAATGCAGTGATACCTGCATTTAGTTGGCCTCTGTCCATTGGTCGGTTGGTTAATTATAAGAATTCGTATCTCTTTTACTGTATTTTACTGTAAGGGTATTATTTTCCTCATTTCAATTCATATGTAGGATTTTAATTAAAACCTTAAGTTCAGTAAAGTGGCTGTCATAAGAGATCAATTGAGCTTTAGTTAAAGAATTTGTTTCAGTTGATAAAATTTATAAAAATAAGATAAGGACACATAAATGCAATAAAAGTTGACTTATAAAAATTCAAAAAAATCAAGGATTCTGTTTTCAAAAATAAAGAACGAATTTGTATAAGAAATTTTAATGATTTTTTTTTCTTAAAAATTGTAGCAAGACACTTTTTTAATTGATTTTAAATATACGGAAATGGTAAGGAAGTATAACCAAAGAAATGCCAATTTATTAATATAGTTTATTTCAATTTTTTTTTTTTTAAATTACACATGAAGTGAAGAAATTTCACCAAGCGAAAAATTATACTGATAAAACAATAGATTTGTCATATTTTGTTAATAATTTTCTTTTTTGCTTTCCCTCTACTAAAAATTTTGTACACCCGGACGGATACGCAATATTAAATTTATTTAGCTCTAGACATTTTATCTTTACATGTTACGATATTAATTGAAATAATGGAAAAGAAAAATAATAATTCATTTTTTTAAGGCCATGCACCGCTCGCCGGTCTGTTTATATCCTTTTTGTTTTATAATAAATAAAAGACAACACAAAAATATGTTGTCCTTAAAATTCTTTAATTTTCTTCTTGACTTATTTGTACGTTTATGAAATTCCTCATAGAACCACAGCACTTACCAAAACTATGGATCTAAATCATAAAACTGAACTAAAAAGATAAGGATGCAACAATAAAAATCAATTTGTTCCCAATAGTCCTTATATACAATGATACAAAGATATATAAATTTTATCCCATCTATATGTTCTGTTCAGCAGGTATGTATAGTATACCTCACCTTCTCTGTATAGAAAATTCTTATTCCTTAAAATATTATATAATCTCTACGCAATAATTCATTTTGTGAAATATTTCCTATACACACACAGATACACAACGACTTTCCTTCCGCAAACCATCCGCTCCACTATACAACTAAACTCCCGCTGTTCGACCTTTTTATTCTGTGTTAGTTGTTTCCGCTTTTCCATTATCCTTTGGCATGAGAATATAACAACTCTTCCTTTCTTTCTCTCCTTTAAATAGAAATTTGTTTTCAGCAAAATTATAAATTGTGTTAAATAAACTACACCTGTTCACTATGGGAAAACCTGTTGGGGATTAAAGAGAGGACACAAACACACAGGAGCAAATTTATGACGGCCAAGGAACATGACCTACAATGCTGCTGATACAAAAACACAGCCCAACCATTTATTTTAATGCGTTAGGTGTTTTTTAGCAGAAAAGATGAAGAAAAAAAAATGAAAAAAAAAAAAATAAATTTCAGATATTTTGTTATTTATATTATGTAAATTTTATAAGGTCGTATAATGCCTTTGCTTTGCTCACGCACAGCACAGGTTCGTTTTTTTTTTTAAATTATGTTTGACAGTTACCAACATTATTTTATGATCTTTAAACAATTTTATAGCATTACCAGCCAACAGCGGATTTATCGTAAAGGACGTTCTTAAAGTATAATATGGTTATGCGTGGGCTGAAAGAATTTCAGGGCGGCGGCATAGTGAAGACTTAGATACAAAAAAAAAATGAAGCATCAATTATGGCTTCTGGATGTTTATTGTTGCCGAATTTGGCCAAATAAGTTTGTTTAGAGAGTATGGAATAGGAATAAATTAAAATGAAATGCTGTTTGAAAGAAAGTGACTAACTTGAGAATGGTTGGATTCATTGGGCCCATAAGGGAAGACTATAGGCATTTAGGTACTACTTTTCCCAATATGTTTATTTTTATAAGCTTTTGATAAATAGGTACACACTATTGTTTTTTTGTTTTTTGGGCATTCATTCCAAAAATGTTTTTGATTTCTTAAAGAACAAAAATAATAATGGCCCTGACATGTATTTTTGTTTTGTTTTTATTGTTATCGATTTTCTCAAACACCGTTTATTTCATTTGATAAATATTTTTTTTAATGAATGACCCTTTAATTATTATTTTTTATAACTTTGAAAAAAAAAATCAATTTTCTCTATGAAAATTTAATATTTCTAAAACTGCTCCTTCATTTTTTTAATATTTAGTATTTAACAGTTTTCAAAACATTATCTTAAATTATTTAGACAAAAATTAATTTTAGAGTAAAAAATAACTGTACCTAAATCTTTTAAATTAAGGCATTTTGAAAGTACTTTTTTGTTTGAATATTATTTATTTTATCGTTTTTGGTTGAACATTTTTTGACCAATTTTGTATAGGTACCAAAGACTTGAAGATATAAATATTTTATAGTTATAGTTTTTTGAAGTAAAATCAATTTGTCTTGTAACAAAGTTCAAAAGTGGTGCTTAATAAATTGGTTAATGAAATCGAAAACTTATTTATAGATCACAATTCTGTCTGTCTGGTGGTATGTCCTTCTGTCTGTCTGTACCCCTACCTACAAACATAGAACTTAAGACTTTTCCAGAGTAGACAAAACCAATCATTTGTTATCTTTTTTTACGTAATCGGTTGTTTACACTTTCGTTGGATACTTTGTTTTACAAAACCTTGAAAAGTTACTGATTTTTAATATGAAATACTGCAATAATGATTATACGAGGTGAGTCATGTGCAGTACACCTAAATGCCAGGGCGTATAGGTTGAGAGGAAAATTGTATGGGAGGGTTTAGTGTCTATTCCATTTTTGAAGAAATTGACTTAAAATGCGAAAAAATTATTTCAAATCAACTTCATCCACAATGCTGTGCGAAATTTTTTTGAAAATCTAAACACTTCTCTTTTCTTAAATCTATTCAAAATTTTCAAAGTCAAAATTTTGAAAAAAAAAATGAAAAAAAAATTCGAACTAATTATAATTTCAAAATTCAACGCTGTCATTAATTTTAAGTGAAAACCAGAAAACCGGATGCAAAATGTCGTTTTCAAGAAATTGAAAAATATTTTTATTTTAACGAGGTTGGACTTTTAAGTTAATTAATTTATGAATATTCATTTTATTTGGTTTTATTACTGTATAAATAATGTTAATCGTGCATTAAATTAATATACACTAAGCAAAAAAAAGGTGTCAAAAAATACTTTTAGGTATAAACAAAGATGAAGTTTTATATTTTGTTTCAAAAAACTTGGAAGTTTAAAATTAGTTTTGCAAAATAGTCATTTTTTCGTTTTTTTTAAAGGCATTTTATCAAATAATGGAACAAAAAATTAAATTTTTGTCTCAACTATTTTTTAGAAAACAAGTTTTTCATTGTGTACTTCACACGCTTCACAATCTCATTTATAACATCGCCATTTCTAAGGTAATTTCCTTGAGTCTAAATTGAGTCGCCACGTGTCACATTTTCTAGAGGGGAAATTCGAATTTAAATTTCATCATTTGAACATTTGACAGCTCCCATCAATTGAATTCCATAAAATGAAAGCAGTACAAAGGTACACTTGGACGTATACGCATTTTTATTTGATCGGATTTTTAATAAATATTCCTAGCTGTTATCTGTTTTTTAGAGTTTGACTTAAAGGTAATTAAAACGATGAGTGTAGAATTTAATTAGATCAACCAACTCGTACCATAGCAAAAAAAAAAAATTGAAGAAAGGTTTTTGAGAAAATAAGCAAATTAACTTATTTTTCAAACTCATTTTTTATTAATTTTTCAAAAACCCTTGCAATTCTTTTATAATATTTTTAAACAAAATCACCTCTACCGTCTAAATGTATATATCTTTACAAACATTCAAGTCTTTTGTCACACCTAATCCAAAACACCTTTTATATATCATTAAATTTTATACATTGAGGTTTCATCTAAAGTTTGTAAAATAAGTCAAAATCAAATGTAATGTTGAGTTAATACAAAAATACTGTTGCTTGCAATAAATCCACCTCTGCATAAACCACAAACCGCAACGCAATATTATGCTGCCAACCTCAATCTATTTTGAAAAGCCCACATTTTTGAGTCCTTGAATGATGCCTGATTCTTTCGGATAAGTAATGTGCTTTGACTTTTTTTTTTTCTTTCTTTTTATATTTTTATATGTGTGGTGGATGTAGGTAAACATTTTTTTTGTATTTCCGTAAAGTTTTTTTTTATACATTTTTGTTTGTTATATTTTCACAAGTATTTTTGTAATTTTTCAAAGAAAGTCCTTTTCAATTTTTGTTTGTTTCAGTTGTCTGAAGAATAATTTCTTAGAAGCAAGAACATTTCAACATTAATACATTTTTAAATGAAATGCGAAGTTTTGAAATAGATAGATATCTTACATATAATATGTATGTAGCTATGATAGACAAGGCTTATGCAATACATACTTCTATGTACTCGTACATATATTAGGGTGTCCCAGATTTCTTGTAAGTTTTAAGTCTCTTATTAAATATGTACCAACAAGTGCTTACTGAAAATAGCAATGTCGTTGTTTTTGTGAATTAATATTCCTTTTTTTCTGGATAAATATTATTTACGAAACTTTTAACAATATTGCCGAATTTTATGAAAAAATTTAAGTTACGTTTATTTTGTATCAAAAAGTATTAAATTTGGCACGGGTTAGAGTTGATGTAGAAACTTGAGACAGAGAGAATATTTTTTATTTATTGATTTGGAAGCTTATGCGGCCATTTTCGATTTAAAACTCAAAAATTTCCGAAATCTGGTTCACTCTAATGTTTAAAAATATATAAGTACATACAGACGATACAACGCGACGTTCCAATTGTCTTCTTATGAATTTTACTACTCTTAGCAAAATTGTTGCTTTCACTTAAATTCTATTTCTTTTTTTTTTTATTTAAGGAGAGTGACAAAACAAAATAAACGAATACTATGATGAAACACAGATATCCGTACAAATATCATAAAGTGATATACACATCCGGTTTGACATCAAACACTCTTGAAATAGCAAAAAAGAAAGGAAGAGGATGAAAGTAAAAGTTTTGTACTTATTTATCTTCCCTACCTATTCTTTTTTTTTTATTTAAAGAGGAATAAATTGTAAAGCTCAAACATATCAAGGCCATGAAATAAGAAATTTTTGATTTTAATGTGTTTGTTTTGAAGATAAAATAAATATTTATATCTAAATACAAAACTACGGAAATAGATATAAATACATAATTTTTAGGTCCCCTACTGTGTGGCAGTGGGGTGTAATTTTTTAATGTACATGACATCTTTTCAGTTAAAACAGATGTCCTAATGCTTTTAAATTAACATCACATTTTTTTTTTTTGATATTTTTTAGAAATATGTATTAAAATTATGTTCAAAACCAATTCAACAAAAAGGTTACGGAGTTTGCATCTCATTTGCGGAATGAAAAAAAAAATTGTTTTTAATTTCTATTATGTGATTTCAAAATTATCAAAAAATACATATTTCAGGGATGTTTTAATTTTCGCTCCAGTTTAAACTTTGAAAAAAAATATCCGTACAGAAAAATAAAATAAAATAAAATAAAATAAAATAAAATAAAATAAAATAAAATAAAATAAAATAAAATGAAATAAAATAAAATAAAATAAAATAAAATAAAATAAAATAAAATAAAATAAAATAAAATAAAATAAAATAAAATAAAATAAAATAAAATAAAATAAAATAAAATAAAATAAAATAAAATAAAATAAAATAAAATAAAATAAAATAAAATAAAATAAAATAAAATAAAATAAAATAAAATAAAATAAAATAAAATAAAATAAAATAAAATAAAATAAAATAAAATAAAATAAAATAAAATAAAATAAAATAAAATAAAATAAAATAAAATAAAATAAAATAAAATAAAATAAATTAAAAATAAAATCAAGTCAAACATAAAATTAAAATCAGTATTATTTTCAAAAATTCAGTAAATACACTTTTGTATTGATATATCAAGAACCCTGCAAACAACTGTCCACAAGAACGAGACCACTCTCGGATTTGTATCGAAAAACTGAACGAGAATTGTGTTCACTAAACATAAAATTAGCTCAACAATAAATTGGTTTTATCACAAAATGAAAATCGGAGAAATTCTGAGTTGATACAAGGACAAGACTCAGTGAGACGAAATCTAAAATTTCGAATTTTTGAATTTTGACGAACCCGAGACAATACTTCAAAATTCTTGTTTTCTTACCTACTTGGCAAAAAGAAAATGTCTTCCCCAAAAGCGAAACTGTAAACCCAAATAACACTATTAATCCTGATTACCTATAATTTAATTAATTTTCATATTTTCTATTTCATGTCTATACAAATGTAGGTGCCTACTATAAAATAACTAAAATCAAAAGATTTCATTCTTCAAATATTTCTTAAAAAAAGAAAAACAAACTAATCCACTCACGATTCATACCTGAATACATCAATGGTCCAATAAATCTTTTCTCAAAATCACATTGACTTTTCTATTTTTTTTTTTTGCTTCAGTAAATTTATTCAAAAGTGTCCTTACTGTGGCTAAAAAATATAAAAAAAACCAACTCTATATCTCCCTTCAAAATCTATGAATTTATTAGCTGCCGACAAGGCATTTTGTTAAAAGCCGCGACATGAATGCAAATCGCCGGTCCTTAGTTCCGTTTCTATATACAAAGCTATGAGTGAAATACATTTTTTTTCGTATATTTGTTTATTTTATCAGCTGCTGCTACTTCTGGTTCCTGCCTGCTATACATAGGTATACAATATAGATCTCACGCTATACATAAAGGACTCGAGATATAAATAGGGTATGGCATGAGATGACCACCGCACACCCGGTTTAGTTTGCCCATGGCGGAAGTAATTTGTCATTTTACCAGTTCCAGCAGGGACAGAGAGAGAGAGAGAGAGAGAATGTGCTGGGCGGTGGCGGGTGGTGGCGGTGGCGTTGGCATATTAGGCTCAATGATGATGAGAGGAAAAAGGAGGTCCTTGTTTGGGTTTGATAAAGTCAGTTATTTATTCACTAAGCGAATGAAAAGCTTTTGAGTAATTTCCCATACTACGTGACATATATCTGGATTAGCGCAGAGCCATAGTATAGCTATGGATGCTTCATATATAATGTCCTTTGAATACAAAGCGACAACACAAGAGAGGCATAGTAATCAAGATTCCTTTAGACAAAATACAAAAATAAAAATAAATCAAAAAATAAATAAAACTCATGAGAACATTTATTTAGGAAAATAACTTTATTTATTTGTTGTAGATACAAATTCTAGATAAACATAGGTTAGGTACCCCATCTACACATTTTCAAATATTTTTAAAAAATAAGAGTATTCAAAACAACATCACATACAACGCTGAATAAATGAATATGACAACGGCTTATAGTTATCATCTCGCATCCTTGTTATTATCCTGACTCAAAATTGGTTTTTGGTATTTTTGAGCATAATTAAAAATAATATGAAGGATCACGTAGGAGCAGGACTACAGACCATATGTGAATTCTATAGAAATATAAATACGTTCAAGCTCCTTTCACATCAACATTTGTTATTATCAATTTTAGCTTCAACATTGTTTTAATGGTCATACACACACAAAACTTGTATATGAATGTTTTACCTCTTGATAAATATTTTCAGTTTGAGAAGTAAAATATTTATTTTAATTACTGAATCAATTGTCCGAATCTTGTGTACATTTTGTGTAGTTGGCAAATATTATTTCATTTAAGTCAGAGTACCAACTCGTTTGTATATTTTGGTTAAAAAGGTTGCTGTGAGCTCTGAGTTATGTTTTGGATTTTAATTATTTTTAATGTTTAACAGCTGTAGGCAACAAGTTTTTGCTAATATTTAACGTAAGTTAAGGTAAATACTAAATAATAAAAGTAGATGGATTTTTTGCTGCAACATTTTACTTTTATTCTGAAGAGACTCCGGAGTGAACCAAACCAGTCAATTGCTACGTTTTTTGTTTATATAAAAAAAAAAACAAATTTAGAAAAATTTATCGAATACTTAAATATGACTTTTTATTTTAACTACACAAATACTCTTGGAAGCGTGCGCTAAAAAATGGATGGTAACTATGTGTTTTTGGATTTTTTATGCACTAAAGAAAATTGTCAAAAAAATAGAAAAATAGTATGACATATATGTACATAAAACAATTGCATGTCCAGATGCAACTTTTCTTTTTACTTGAGACTAAGCGTAGGTTCTATAGGGAAAGCTTTGGATTCGTGCAAAAAATCGAGAACATTACGATGATAGAGAACGCGAAAAAAGTGGGTCCCGCAATTATGTCTGTCTGTACCTCGACCTACGGCTTAAACTACTGAAGTGATTTTCATCAAACTTTGGACATGAGGTTTTGAGGAGATTGCCTAGAGGGGAAATCGAATTTTATTTATATCCAAAAATGTCATAGTAACGTTTAGACAAAACATTTTTATCTCGAAAACGGCTCTAACGATTTTGAGGAAATTTTTTAAATCGGGTTTGTCAAGTTACCCTTAATAATTTAGTCAAAAAATATTTTTGAAAAAACCGTTATTAACGGTACTTGCAATAGAACCGAATTTTTGGTTTTCGGTTTTCTCGTAAACTATAAGACGGATTTCGATGAAAATTTTTCTAAAGGAGGTCCTATATAATCTTCATAATATTGCAAATCAAAATTTTCCAAAAAATATTTTTTGTAAGTATTTAAAAAAAATCAATTTTTTTTTTTTGAAATCTCAATATTTTGAAAACTAATAAATATTTTTTTTTAATTTGGTCTTAAGTGTATGTTTTCAAATATTAAAAATGTGCACACCAACTTTTTTGTTAATAGGAGCAAGTACGTGCGACCTAGTCGTGGATTTAATTTATTTATACATTCATTTTTATTTTTTGTTATTTAAAGTTTTTAGTAAGTGAAAAACTAAAAATCAACTTTAGATCAATTTTATATTGTTAATATTTATTTTGTGTAACGAACGTAAGTAACATTGACAAAAATGCAAAAAAAACCATTCCCGAGTTAGATATTTCGATCAGCTTCCTTTTTGCTATCCATGTATGTACCTATACAGGTTAAGTCGTGAGCAGTGCTTCAAAATGCTGGGGCGTGTAGGTGGGGTTGAGACAAGAAAGAAATCGTATTGGAGGGTGGTCTATTCCCCATCGTTTAGCCGGGAGGGGCAATTTTCGAAAAAAATTGACATAAAATGGAAAAAAAAATATTTAATATTATCAACGCGCTTCATCCAGATCCTCCATCCGATACCTTTCTGAAAAGCCAAAAACTTCTTCTTTCAATGTCTAAATTAAAAAAAAAAAAAAAAAATTCGAACTAATTTTTTTCAAAATTAAAACAGAAAAAATTTGTTTCTAATTTTAAGAAGTGAAAACCAGAAAACCGGATGCAAAAGTTTTAAGTCCTTTTCAAGAAATTGAAAAAAAAAACCAAAACTACATTTTTCTAAGAAAACACTTTATTTTTATTTTAACGAGGCTGGATTTTTATGACATCGTAATAAAATGAAACAGTAGTGGACTAACCCTGGATTAATAGTTTTTTCATTGATAACGTCTGAAAACTGACCTGGCAATATATTTGCCTTGGCCCTGTATATAATGCCGATACCCACTCTTTTATGTTCTTGCCTCGCAACAAATTGATTGATTAGCCATAAAACAATATCCCGCCAACATTGTTTGGCAATTTTCGGTTGCTGCGCACCTGTTTTTTTTTTTGCTTATTTTTCTCGTCTGGTGCGTCGTCGTTTTGATCTTCGATGACTGTCCGCGTTAGCGCACAAGTTTCATGATAGGCTGCCCTTCGGTCCTAATTGCATATCAGATCTTCTGTGACCCCGTCTACAAAATTTTCTTCGTTTTAATTTCTTAATATTCGTCTTTTATGTTTTATAATAGTTTTATGTACTTCTTTTAAAAACCTTTGGTTCACAAAAAAATAGAAAAAAAATTTATTTAATTCTTTTAAGGCTATGGAAACACCTAATGGGTTATAACATTTTTTTTGAAAATTAAAAATAAAATTTTTCTCAATTTTTTTTTTTTCAAAATTCAAAAATATATTTTTTTATTGAATTTCATCGAACGAGCAAAAATATAGTAGTTTTCCTAACCACTTATGTTTTAGTGATTAAAAATGCTTTCAACAAAATGTCAATTTTTTTAAGTCGCTGTGTGATTTTTTAAATTTTATATTTCTCTTTGCCTTTTTTATAAAAACTTATGTTGGCTTAAGTTGCTTTGTAAAAAAAATTTGACTTTTTTGGTACACAATTTTGTAAAATTTTTTTTGTCACCTGTGCCGCTGTTTTTTTAGTGACAGCTAATTTTATTTGTTTAAATTATGCATTGAGTGCTTTTACTTATTTCTTTTGATTAAGATAACAGTTAACAATAGTTCTTTGGTTGGTTTAAGTTACACATCGATATTTTATTTTGTAAAATAATTAATAAATGTTAAGAAAAACCATACGTTCTGGTCGTTAGATTGTTTAGAGAAAATTATTCCAAAAAATTCAAGGTCAATCCTAAAAAAAAGTTAAAAATTAAAATAAATATGTCTACCTAACCTCAATTTGCCATTTCTTTTAAATTTAATATTTTAATAAGCTTTATAGGTCTGCGCCTTTCCTATATTATATGATTCACATAATGAAGCCGTAAATATTATAAAGCTTGAAATATTTGAGATACCTACGTTAACTCAAAAGGATCCTCTTTTAATACTCTAGTTTCGAGTGCTACTTGCATAATATTCTTGTTTTCAATATATATATACTATGCTTGCTTAGTGTATGTTCTGTGTTGCCTGTAATCTTTACTCGAGAGTCGTATAATGGTTATGAAGAAGCGTTAAGTTTTCATACGAAAGGACACATTCCGCCTGAGGAAGAAATAGCGCCTTTTCTACACTTAAAAAATCTTTTGTTTTTAAAGAAAGTCTTTATTATTATTTTTTCTACTAGAGTACATTTAAAGTTGATTCCTAACACTTAAAGGAAGCATTTCCGAAGCTATCCGACAAAACTTAAGACTCATTTTTGTTTCACCTGAAATAAGCATTTCCGAAACTATTCGTCAAAACTTAAGAATCAATAATGCATTTACTAGAGAACTTTTGAAGTTGCTTTATAACACTTGAAAGAAGCATTTCCGAAGCTATCCGTAAAAAACAAGCTTCCTTAATATTTTTGTTTGTCGGTTAAACTTCTATTTCTTCTTAATACACGGTCTTTAAAGAAGCAGTTATCGAACCTAAACCTACCTTTAGCTAGTTTTATAGAAGCTTTATAGAAACTGAACCCACTAAAAGAAGTTAAAATATTATAGTTAGATTTTTCTTCTCAGTGTATACTATCTAGTCATATCTTGTCAAAGCAAAGCAAAAAAAAAAAAAAAGTAATACACGTTTTACAAAGCGAACAAGTTTATCGGAATTCTCCCGTAAGGGATGCACTGGCAGAGGCAGAGAGCGTCCCCAATTAATGGGTTGGGTTGGAGAAAATGGTTTTGCAAAGAGAGAAAAATATAACACGGCTTAGGGCTTAAAGGCGCGTAGGTATTTCTCTATTAGTATGCTATATACAAATATACACAAGGTTTTCAACATATCACATCGTTTTGGGTTTTATGGAAAAGCTAAAGGATTCATAGAGAAACTAAATCCATGGGAATGGATGAATTTCACTCGCTGAGGTGCCTTGCCTATATATAAAAAGTACCTAGACACAAAATATAAAGCCGGAGATAGAAAATAAGGCTCCAAGACTGCTCTGTATTCAAAGGGAAACATGCTCGCTGGGAATTCATTAAAATTACCCTGCATTCCCGCGCATAAGCCATCACCCACATACATATATGTATATAGCCAATGGTGGTATATGGCTTCAGAGCAGTTCTGCTGTTGATTATAATTGCGATGATGACGATGATAAGGATGTTGACGATGATGACGAAAATGGCGTCAGTTATAAAGGGGGTGACCTTAAAGCTTATAGAGAGTTATATAGTGGTTCATTCAAACGAACGAACGAATGTGAGGTGTTAAGAGAGAGAGGTCTTTATAGTGACATCATATAATTTTTATGGCCGACTTCGTTCGCGTAAATATGAGCACAGGGTGTATGTTATTATTATTGTTGAATATAATGTAACATAGGTACACTGTTGGCAGCATCAGAACCTGCTACATATTCTCAATGGTTTATTATCTTTATTTTTTTTTTTTTTATTTAAAGCCTTCAGGAGCAGCTTGTAAAAGAGATGATGAACTAAATGTTACTATCATGGGATGCCATAATGGTACTTTTAATTGCTATGATGAGAAAGAAAAAAAAAAAACTCTTTACCTATAGACTATAGTGCACACAATATAACATCAGCTCCAGCGGTCACTAATTGGGAGATTCAAAAAAAAAATATATATAAAAATAGCTTCTGATTCTGGCCACAAACTCTTTATAATCTATTATGAATCTTTTGTTGGAAATCAGGCTACCATGGAGGGAAGTCAACAATGTAAAAAAATCAATACCTCTGGTCCTAGCCTCAGTCTATGGTTACATATAAAATACAAAATGGAGATTGAAACAATAAGAGCTTATATATGAGTGTAAATGAACATTGAACATTGCTTTTTTGTATACCTACACAAAAAATATTTTGTTTTTGAGAAATATAACCTTCCTTGGGGCCTGGTTGTATTGAAAATTTATTTATAAATACATAATTTGTTATTAAATTGCAAAACTACAAAGAAACAAAAGATGGGAGATCACATTGATCCCATTTGTTTCTTAAAACTATAACAATAGGATTAAAAAATGGCTTGATGGTTTTTGTTTAGATAAATTTTGGAATATAGTTTGATGAGGACAAAGCTGAGATCTTGTTTTAAAAGTTTCACAAATTTATATGATGATAAGAGCAATAGAAACGAAATTCTTTGAAAGTATAGGTGATGCATCAGATTGTAGGAGCGACATTTTCTTTCTCATTAGGAAGAGTTTTATAAATTTGTTGACAATTCCAACGTTTGCAGCATGAAGACGAGACTTCTTTTTGGGCATCCGAGACTTACCGAGAGTCTAGACCGTGTTTCTATTAAAGAAAATTATTCCAAACCGTAGTTTTACATAAAATTGAATATTTCAAGGCAAATATTGGTCAACTTCTAAAATAGAATAAATGTAACCTTGAGTTGGTACCAGGACGATGTTGGAACCTAAGGATGTTTAATACTAAGAATGCTATTCACTTTCCAATATTGATTGGAAAATTAAGTGGAAAGCTGAGAAGTTTAGAGAAAATAATTTTTTCTGTCAGAAAAAAAAATAAAAAAAAATTAAGCGGTAAAAATTTGGCAAGAATCAGCGTAAAAAATTGAAAAATTATACATTTAAAATTTTTTAAATACCTAATTTCATTATTTTTTTTTGTTTAAATAAAAAAAAATGGCTCATACAAATTGGCAAAATTGTTCTAAAACCAGAATCTCAACCTTTTGAAGGGTTCTCTAATAAATGTTATTAATTAATGAGATTTTCAAAAATGCTCACTCAATAACCTTTATTTTCAACCAAAATAAATATCGGTCAAGGTCTGAGAGTAACCTTTATTTTTTTCTTTTTTAGGTTAACGGTTTTATTTTTGAGAGAAAAAATAAATCTCATCTGCAATTTTATCAATCAGAATGCCCGTTAGTATATTCGTTAGTATTTTGTAAGCTATGATTCATGCGGATGTGCATAATGTATTAATTTTCAAAAATGAACACGTTCTCATCAATCGAATCTGTTTTTGCATAAACCATTTTTGATTTATTTTATAAAACTCAACCATTGAGAGATATTTTTGAAAATAAAAATAAAGGTCAATCGATAACCTAAATTTTAAATAAATCTCAAACCGTAACCAATTCTTTCTAAAGAAATGTGACTAATCTCTGAGAAAAACCAATCGAAAATAAAGGCTGACAATTATTTCTGATCTCTGTCTAAAACATTAAAAAGACTTTTTTTTACCTCTCCAGTGAATTTTTGAAAATAGACAAAAAAAATTAGTTTTAGTAGTTTTTTTAGATTTTTCAATATTGGTCACAGTCCTTAGAGCAGTATACTAAATCTTAAAGAAAAATAAATCAAAAAAATTGCTGTAAGTTTTAAAATTGATTCTTCGAACCGTTTTTGAGGGGTTTTTTTATGACTGGTCAAATTCAAGAAAATATTTTAAAAGGAACAAATTTCATTAATTTTTACCATTGTCTTGATCTCATCAAGAGAAAATGAAAAATAATTTGTTTGCCAATTTTTACATTTTTTTTAGTAAAACATTTATAAGAATTTTCATTGAAAAAATAGTTAAACGTTTTTTTTTTTTTGAAAATCTAGTTTTTTAAAACTGGCCTTGGATTTATTATGTCATCATTGTTTGTCGACATATTGGTGATCAATAGAGTTTTACCTGCTTACGTACCATTTAACAGAAACTCAAAACTAAATGTAAAATGTTTAACAAATGATTTTTCATTCGGTGCAACTAGCGAAGTTTTTTCTATCCAGTAAAACAAGTCAAGGATAATATTCAAATTTCTTCAAAACAATATTAGAGAAAAAAATCTTTTCCAAGTTAAATCTACCTATTCGAATAATCTCTGTCTACCTACACATACTTTGCAGTTTACAAAGGTTTTGGGGTGAAACTAATAATAGTAAGTTTGAAATACAAAACTAACCCCAAAGAAAATTGACAGGGGATGAAATGGGGGCAAAAGATGACTCTTAAGTGAAAAGGACTAAATGTGTTTTTGAATATACCTCATGTATTATATTGGAATATGTCAAATTTCAAACGAAATAAGAACTAATCATTGGGTTAAAAAATAGGTAATCACAGCACAAAATAATTCAAAATACCGAGTAAGGTTGGAGTCAACCTTAATATGACCCTCTTCAACTTTCAGCTGGTGCTGTATGAAGGTTAAAAATAAATCCCTGAACCTTTTTAAATAAAAGAATGTTCCAGATAGTGGGAAAAATTTTATTGTCTGGGGGGCTGAGGGCAAAAGATTTAAAGAGTTTCCTAATTATTCCTAACAAAATCACATTTAATTAATTTCATGTTTTTTTTCGGAATTCTATCAATTTACAAAATTTTTTTTTTTTTTAATAATTTGCGCGCTCAAGGGGATTTTTGTGTACCCTTTATATGTTTTCAACACAGCGGGGGCGTGAAGGATAGGGATGGGAAGGGAAAGGTATGTGGAAAGGTATGTGGTGGTGGTTGTCTCAGATTTTATCTCTAGAGTTGGCGGCTGGGCTTCGTTGTCATATTTGTTGGGCATACTTTGCTTAATACATGTTGTTAGTGTTTTGCCTGAACAACATGTAATGAGCAAACCACCGCCAGCGGCCTAACAATTATATAGAGATTATTATTATAATGGAATAAAAACATGACATAGACCACGGCAGGGATCGAACCTGTGACCATGAGGTTGACAGGTGACCACAAAAACCATCGCGCCACGACCAACCCCAGACAATAAATAATTTGAAAGAACAGAGAAACAAAATAATTTAATAATAATTAAAAAAAAAAAAATGTTAGGTACTGCCATGAACTTTTTGAAGCATCAATCTCAAAAGTTAAATTATGTTATTTTTCAAAAACTCACAAATGAAAGCAAAATAAAAAAAATTCCTTTGAATGTACCTACTACAAAAAAGGCTCTTTAAGCCCCTCTGTCTATATTCAGAGTTCAGTGTAACCTTCTTTTCTCTGTGCTACTTCAGCTTGAAAATGGAAATTTATGGTCACATTTTTGCGGTTGCATTCACCCATCATAGAGAAAAGCTATGATGTTCTAGTATACACCATCAAAGGACCGATTTTTCTCCCTTTATGCCTATATTTTGTTTTTCTTTTTTTTTTTTTATTCCTGTTGCTGCTCTAGTTCGCTTTTGATATCTGGATGTTGTCCAGGAATATGAAAAAAAAATACATATTTTTTTTTCTTTGCACTCAACTGCCCTAATATGCGGTGGCAATGGATCAGATGCGGGTGAACCTATATTCATAAATATATTTATGTTTGTATGTATATAATAGCGTACATAGATAGGGCTTGTAATTTTTTTTTTTTGTTTGGTGATGATTTGTTTCTCTTTCAAAATTATTTATTTTAATTAACCAAAAGAATTGTGGCGGAAAACTCAATTGCTGCAAACTCAACTGGTAAATAGATTTTATGGCCATATTTTTTTTTTGTTGTTATAATTTGTTATTTAAATTGAATTGTTAGCTGTGGCTTGCCTTTCAACAAAAATGTTTGATGTAACAGTTAAGATATACATTGAACTGGAAGCTTACACAAAAAAAAATTATAAATCAATTTATTTTAGATAAATGAATAACACTAAAGGTGAAAGGAATATGGATTGGTTTTTTTTTTTTAGTGAAATCATGAGTAGGTATTGGAGCTTGGAAAAATATTTTGTAATAGTCAGTTAGCCTTTTTTACAGGCAATTTATAATAATGAAAGTTGTTCAAAATGTAATGCTTGAAAACATTTGGCTAAATTTTTTTAAGTATTTTTTTCTATCGCCTTGGTTGTGGACGCTTTCATTTACATTTCAATACCAACTTTAAGTATCAAGTACCAAATTATTTAAAATAATTTTAAACACCAAATTAAAAATTTTTACGTAAACTTCTTCTCTTTCAGATTTTTTTAAAAAGAATGATTTCAAAAATATACATAATCAATTGAGCTGTGGTGTAAAACCGATATTTTTTAGGTAAAGGCGAAAAAAAACTGACTGATGATCAGTAATAATTTTTATTCAATGCAGATACATTTATAGACTGTTGTACTCCCCATAGCAATAATTTGAAATTCATAAATTAAAATGCACCAAATAAAAAAAAATGTTTTAAAAAATAAAATGGTGAAGACAAATGTATCAACACGCCAAATAACGATTTTTATGTTGAGTGTAAATTGCAGTAAGCTGATGAATATAAATGATAAAAGTTATTTCTCATCTGATGTGGTTTTAGTGCAGTCAAATTAAACAACTTAAAGAGGACTATTAGAAAACTTAAATCCAGGTTGTCCAAACACTATGACCCTGAGGAAATCTAAGTTTTCGGTAAAACGATTAATGTCGAAAGGCCATAAGTGTTCCGTTCTAGTTGGTGCTTTCATGGGTTGTGATGGCGTTGAAAACTTAGTTGAAATTGAAGAACTGGGTGACTATGAAAATGGTCAAATGAGGTCTCCATCGTTATTAAAGACACTCATATTGGATATTCACTCTTCGCCTCCACTTCAAATATGTCAGAGGAATAATCGAACTGTCTGATGATCATCGAATACCATAATTAGGCCTTCCACATCTATTGGAGACAAGAGCGAACAGTTTTATTTTTCTTTCAAAAATTTCAAACTGGAAGTAGAGCTTTTCTTTAGATGTTAACAATAGCTGGATTGTAGCCTTTGGTGAAAATTTCCAACATTTAATTTGAACTAACGGACCGAAAAAATTCTATTCATTGTATAAGTAAAGTACCTACGATATTTAAGACAAGAGGAGAATTGTTGCCTTAAGGACTTACAGAAAGGATCTTTCAACTAGCTGTAGATTGTGTAACTCGAGAGGAAAGGGAGACACGTACCACACATTTTGGGTAAATGCTCTATCCTACAAGAGCATAGATGATTTTAACGCACTAACTGCCTTGACTTACTCTTCAGTTATGTATCAAATGTTTAAGCGTATCGGTCCAAAATTGCTAAAAAAATTTTGAAATATTTTTACAGGTACCCAACATCACGTGACACTGTCAAACGCATAATCTGATAAGAGAAAGAAGCTCGTCGGACATCTTCTGGTAGCCAAAAATCCATTGAAAACAATTTTCACTTTTTGTTTTACAAATGGTTCAGTCATTCTTCTTGGGTCAATAGTAGCAGCCGATAACAATATAGAAGAAGAAATACGCGGGCGGCTGCTCAATTCCAACAAAGCCTACTATAGTCTGTCAAAGCTCTTCAAATCCAGGAATGCTCGTATCACCATAATTTCAAAACTGCTGCTGTACAGGACTATTGTCCTGCCAGTACTTAGCAAATGTCACTCCGACCTCTTAGCCGCGTTCAAGAGAAAAGTCTTAAGGAGAATTGTTGACCCCATATGTGAGGAAGGACGATTCCGGAGACGGTACAATCATGAATTGTACGCAGCCTACCTTGAAGCAGACATAGTGACGAAAATTAATTTCGGTAGACTTCGGTGAGCAGGGCACCTAGCTGGCAAGAGCAAAGAGGAACCAGCTCGGAAAGTCCTTTGTGGTACATTCTATGGTAGACGACAGGGATGGAGTAGACCAGGACGCCCGAAGCCTTGTGTGCGCAAGTGGATGGCGTCGGCTCGAGACCGTGATTGGTGGAGAGACTTGTTGAAGGAGGCCAGGACCGGACCCCGGCTATCGAGCCGATGATGATGATGACTTCTTCCGCGATAGTGCTGGAACGTTTGCTTTTGTCTTTTTAACAGGGTTCTCGATGCACTTTCTTTTGACATGGCAGTACTAGCTAAGTTGGTCATTTGTATTTTCTCCAAAATAGTATTTTTGACATGAAGACTTCCTCGGTCCTACTTGCTTCTTACTTCTTATTCGGTCAATCTTGCTCATATGCGAAGCATCTTGATTTCAGCTGCCGTCAATTTATTCTCATACTTCTTGTCTATTTTCTAACACTGTGAACCGTATGCAAGCGCCGCCGTGTAGAACTTATTTCAGGGGTTAATTATTTTGAGGGGTTAATTTATGTACAGTTTAATTTTTGTAAACAACTTTTCAATAGCAGTTACGCTTCGAAGATATAAACGAAGCACGACATTCCGACATTTGACAGTTTTTAAATTCGCAATAGGCTATACCAAGGTCTATGCGAGACTTGGAGATGTAGTATGCATATTTTCGCTAACCTTAATGTCCGCTTTTTCAAATTTTCGTTCCACTTTCGTTCATGCCGCAGAAGAAGAGTCCAAAAATAGCTGAATTTATTTGTTGAACAAATTTTAAATAAATCCTATAGTTCAATGGCAATGCCATTCCGCACATCAAATCATTTGATTCCCTTCCAATAACTGAGAAGTTTTGAATTGCAAAATTCTTCTAAAAACTAACAAAAGTTCTTAATTTGCCCAAATGCAACTTCATACTTTTTCTATTTCTCGATAAATGAAATAAAGGTACATAGTATCGAAAACGAGCATGTTTCCAAGTAAAAACCTACAAAGTAAAAAGTAACCACGCGAAACCAAAAAAGTATATTCCCGATAAAGCTGACATATAGTTTTTTTTTTTTGCTTTGTATGTAATACAGTCAATACATACATAGATGTTGGATCTGTGGCTGATGCTTGCTATAGTAACCAACTACCACTTTGTGTCACCCAATGAAACAACAACTGTTACTCATGGTATTATTCTGTTTATTTTTCAGAACGAATTTCAAGGATTTTTCCGAACATGCAGGATAAAAATATCAGAGAAAGGATGCATGAATTACAGTTTGGTCCTGTTCGATGGTAACATCTGTGAGTTAAGAGCTGAAGGAACTCTCCTGACTGTAACACAACACCAATGGAAGGTATAGGTAGGTACAGGACATTCGGTGAACGAATTGGTGTTGTCAATCGAAATAATAAAAAAAAAGGACGAAATAAAAAACGAATACAATTGTTTGTCCTTTTTTTTTTGAATTTTATTGCAACAAATTTTAACAAGATATTCAGTGACAACGTCGTAGTAGTCGTCGTCGTCGCAGACGTCCTTCGTGCGTTGTGTAAAAACTTTAATATGTGAAAAACGATATTGAAACTGGGTGGCTACCTTCATTGGATGAGAGTGGGTCTACGTTCTTCTTAGGACTCAGCGATGAAATTAAATTGAAACTGAAGTGTGTGCAGGATAGTTTGCAGTTTACTGGGCCGATAAAAGTGAATTTATGCCATGTAGTTGTCGATGGCCTACATTTACTATGGAGGTGCAATGAATATCGTTTAATTGATGCATTTTCAGTGCATGCGTCGTCGTTCTTAATCGTCCTCCCAGATGTGCCCTGAATTTTTGATTTATACAATGGAGCTATGATTTTCATTGATGTTTTTTTTTTTCTTTGCAAATGAAATGCCATTTATTTAAAAAAAAAAGAAAACTTCAGCAGGTAAAAGTCTCATTTAACTGCAGGACAAGTAATGTTAAGTCCAGAAGAAAAAAAGGATTGGATTATGGACACAGGTAAGAAGGTATACATTTACGTTTGTACCTTTCTAGAATTTTATCCAGCAGTCAAATGAATGCTGTTTGATATTCTGAAGTTTTCATTTCGTATATTTCATTTTGAGCTTATAAACCAATCAGAAATGTGTATCCAATGTGGTTGAAGGCTGACACGCAGAAACTGTTTTTCATAGTTCGTAGGTAGTAGCATGCAGAATAATTGTTAGCGCCTACGATTGTCATGCCGGAGGACTAGGTTCGATTCCCAGCCTCTTCCATTTAAAAACAAAAATATTTTTTTTACGGGCTGCTGCCTCTTGAAGAAATTGACAAATTCTACAAAAGTATCAATTTTAAAGAATAAAATGCCGTTCGAATTCGTGATAAAAGTTTAGGTCCTTCCATTCCTGGCAATAACCAGTTTACAGGAATAATTGTGAGTTTGTGAGTCACTTAGGCCCTACTTCTTCATGGACTTCTTCATGGACTGCCACCAAATATACTTTATTTACTAAATTTTGAAAAATTTAAATGTTTGCAATAATGCACTTCAACAGAAAATATAAAAACCTGTGTTGAAACGAAATTTCTGAAAATTTTGAAGTTGACTTATTAAACTACAATTTTTCAATAATTATAACTACAGACAGGTACCATCAAGGTTCAAACTATTCTTAAATAATGTTGACGCAATTTTTATGAAGTGATCTTTTTTAATTTTATCAGTGAGTGTAAATCAGGCCAAAAATTTGAAAATTAAAAAACTCATTTATTCAGCTTTTTCACAGATTTCAACTAATTACAGATTTCTTAGAATTCATATAAACAACTGAAGGAAATTTAAAAAACAAAATTTTTTTCAAAATTTTAATATTTCGAAAAAGTGTAGATACCTACCTTATTTTTTATTTCAATTTTTGTGTTCAAGTACTTGGCCTGACTAATTATTATTAACTTATTGTTTTTGTTCTTCATTTCTTGAGAAAAAGTTTTCAAAATTGTGATTTTCGTTTTCTTTAAAAAAAATTCAGTAGGGAAGAACGTTTTTTTTTTTTTTTGTTTATTTTTCTATAAGACCTAAGCTGTACTTGAATTTCATTGGGGAATAGATTTCGAGTTATATTCGAAAATTCAAAAAAAGAATTGAAGCAGTTTAATTTTTTTTTTGCTATGTTCTGTCACGAGTTTTTTTCCATAATTAACTACACTAAGAACGAATACTCACAATTTTTCAATATTTGCTTCTTCGTTCATTGTTAACTAAATCTTGAGTTTTAAATTTGTAGTAATTTATCAACTACAATTTTCAATCTGAATTTTTTAAGTAAAAAACGGTTTTCTAGTGTGAAGCCATACTTACAGTACTTTTGAAAAACAATAAAATAAAAATGAAGCTCCCATCAAAATACAGATTTCTTAATAGGTTTTTTTTCATCGAAATTCTATTTTTACAAAAACGTTTTTTATTCAAAAATCAAAAAAAACAACAATTATGAACGCGGTGAGTCAAAATTTCAAAAAAAAAACAGTTTGGACCATAAAAACTGGGACACCCTGTATAAAAACAAGTATAAACCGAAAAAATCCGAGGTGTTTTCAAAATCTCGACGCTATAATTTTTTTTTCGGTTTCATTTACTGAACTAGTTTACCTATACAACCATCAAAAAAATTTCCCCAATTTGACCTGTCGACTTCCAGTAACAGCAACACTAGAACGCACAAACGACAAACCGACTTTTCTATCATCCTATTAAAGTAAATTTTGTAATATTTCTAAAACACATGCATGTAGGTATCCATTTACCAGGTATTGGATTAGTTTACAAAAACTTTTAACTATCTGAACCATCAGGTATCAACTTACCGACAAGACAAAGCCTCAACAATGTCAGTGGTTTTTATGGCATAAAGCTTTCAAAAAAATAAAAAAAAAATATGAAATTCTTTGTACTTCTAACAATTTTAAAGCCTGTCGAAACTCCAGCACACTGTAGTATAGATTCGGCAGTGTTGTAAAACATTTATGCAGAGTTTCATGAATGAAAATTAATTGGAGGCAGAGCTGCCAAGTTGCCATTCATAAAATTTATACTAATAGCCATTTATATACCAAGAGGAAATTGCAAACGAGCAGACACCCACTTCATCATCATATGGATATTTCATCAACACACCGCTTTGTTAGCCCGAGTAAAAGTTTACCTGGCATCATACGAGTATGTGGGCTGACGGGTCACTATATCTACATATATATAGAAAAATTATGGCCTAGATTTTTAGATAAATTAATTCCAGTAAATCTTTCAAAAGCGTTTTCTATACATAGTACCTATATTTCAACATGCACATACATTATGTAGGTAAGTAAGTACCTTTAACGATGTATGTAGGTGCTAAAGATATTTTTCTTTTCAATAACATCCTGTGTTCGACAAAGCCCCTTCAACCCTATTACCGCATTTATACACCATGTTATAGGGGCAATGTCCTTTCCATAATTTACTTTATACATATACATCTAAAGGGAAAGAGCTTTTTGCGTTTACTCTTTTGAACGACTTTACTCATTAATGCATTATACATGTTCCGCAACGGTCGGTCGGTTGGTCGGTTGGTCGGTGCGGTGCGGTCTTAATGGACGTTTCATAAATATCCTGAGCTCCTTTTCGTCTTCATTCAAAATGGTTTATGGATATCGTTGAATTATGTGCGCGCTGTTAGTATAACTATACCATAGGGTTTGATGTCCTTCTACCTACTAGTTCAATATGTAGATATAGGTATATCCTTAGACTTAACTAAAAAGGCAAATTATATCCTTTTTTTTTTGTTTTCTGAAAATTAAATTCAATTCCGTTTAATTCTATATATAAATAAAAGAGAAGGCTTGCATGGCATAGAGTGCATTATTTAAATATATATCCATTCCCGAGCCAGAACTGGGAAGCCCTCTTGTTATCCTTTTTAATTAAAAGAAAGAAAGAAAGAAAGAAAGAAACACAGGACAAAAAGGCATAACAAAAACGATTTAATGACGACCATTTCTGTCTTAATTCCCTTGTTCGTCTTATTTGTTATCCTATAAAGTTTCAAAATCAAATGAAAATAAATAAAATACCCGTAGAACTACATGCTAATGGGCGGATTTTTGGGAGGGCTGGAGGGGAAGTATAATATAATTACAAGATTCCACGAACTCCAGCCCTAAAATGGTTTTATTGCAAGCAGCTGAGAAAATGAATTTTCCAACAATCAAGACCCAACAACCATGAGAATAATATGGAGGAGGTAAGTTGTGACTCCTTTTTGCTTAACCTTTAGTATTCATATCGTACTGGCAGTTAAAAAAGGGGGGTAGATTTTTTGTTGTTGTTGTTGTAACCTACCCTTACCGACCTTTTTTTTTTTCCTCACAGTTTGCATAAAAAGGGCAAAATATTGTTGCTATTTGAGCTTGAAGGGTTATAAACCGTTCGTTAAACCACTTGTAGATACTTTTTTTTATTACTTAGAATATTATGAAGGTATGTTGTTTAGTAGACATCTACTGGAAACCCCTTTAAACATAAGGGTAAATTATGCACTCAAAAAAAAAAATCTCATTAGAGATATTGATCAGACATGTTGTTTGTAATAAGGCAAAAGCTAGAGTTGTAATAAAAAAGGTACGAACATTTTTAATATCCAATTGTTTACCTGTATCAGACGAAAATGAGCAACCCTGTTTCATAAGTTGAAAAATAATGATTTTTTTTTTGTTCTTAACATTCCATTATGTAGTACACGTTTATGTATATGTATCTGCAAATCAGCAACATTTGGAAAACGAAGCTACTTAAATAAAAAAAAAATCACAATATTTGTTTGATAAAACTGATTGCAGCCAAAAGAAGTAGTTATTAATTCAATCTTTCCTGGAAAATCAAAGTGGAAAACAAAGTTTTTCAAAAAATCAATTTGATTTTTTGTCGTCATTTAAAAAGTTCAATTTCAGCTGTTTTAAATTTAAATCAATAAGTTGCGGAACAGAAAATTTTCTTCCCTTTTTTATCTTTTTTCGCCTTACTTGCCGACTTATTTCACTTCACTCGCAAAGATCACTTTTGCGACATATTGAAATCGGTACATAGCTAAGTTGGAAAACATCATTGAGAAAGAAAAAAGAAATGAAAGCAACAAAAAACTTAAACATAAATAAACAGAAAATCACTCACTCATTTTCACTAGCTAAATCGATAACAAAGTATGGCCGACGTGTGGAACCTCATTACCATCTGCCCGATCCACCAAAAAAGGCGGCCGCCTTCTCTGCAGGAACTATAGAGGCATTAGCCTTTAGACATCGCTTATAAGATCCTGTCCAGCGTATTATGTGAACGCCTGAAACCATTTACTGATGAATTAATTGGCCTGGAAAGTCTACCATCGACCAGATCTTCAAACTACGCCAAATTCTGGAGAAGACCCAAGATGTTAATATCGATATACATACACCACCTATTCATCAATTTTAAAGCAACTTATGACAGGGTTAGTAGAGAAGCATGAGAACACTGCTCACTTCCTCTGTCACAGTCCATCACTCTGTCAGACTAGAAAGAAAACCCTAGGAAACTACTTCTTCAATGAATTAGAAGAATTATCAGAACTTTCAAGCAAAAGCTTACTGAACTTCGTCAAAACATCCAAATGGTTAGACGAACCATAGGACTCATAGGTTAATATTTCAAGAAGTTTACAACACTTCAGGGTAGCACAATGGATCTACATTGATCTAAGTGTGACGGTATCAAGACCAACTGTCAGCCCATAAAACCTAACCTAACCTAACACTATATCTTGGATACGCGTGTACAAAATCGGTCTTGTGATCAATGAGGAGAAGACGAAGTATATGCTGCCATCAAATAAAGCCGATTCCCACCGCAGCGATAACTTCGAGGTGGTCAAAGAATTTATCTACCTGGGTACAGCTTAGAACTCTGCAAATTACATCAGTGCTGAAATCAAACGTAAATTAACTCACTTCCTAATCACTGTTACTTTATGCTATGTAAGCATTCTTGTTATATGGCGCAGAAGCATGGGCTCTTTCCCAGGCGGATGAAAGCTCCCTTGGTGTCTTCGAGAGAAAGGTTCTACGCACGATTTATGGTCCGATGAATTGTACGAGATGTATAGCGACGTGTCCCTACCCTAGTCAAGAAAATACGTATTCAGCGGTTAAGATGGCTTGGGTATATAGAGCGAATGAACAACGACTCTCCAACGCTATGCCAGAGAGTACGAGAAACAGAAGCAGACCTCATCTCAGTAGGCGTGACTTGGGACTCGAAATTGGAGGCAGCTAGAAGATCGAGATTTCTAGCGGAGTCTACTATTTAAGGTCCATGCGAAACCCGCGCTGTAGCACCCACTAAAGTTAAAGTATGTACATAAATGGATTTTTAATAAAAAATGGAACATCGCACTTATTTGAATTAGCTAAGTCTCGACACAAAAAACAATTTAATACATGCAAAAGTGCGGTATTGTTTTGAAATGAAACTGAGAAAGTGTCTGCAGAAAAAACATGTTCAAAGAAAAAGTAAGAAATTAAAGCAGTACCTACATTTGAAAGAAGAAATGTTCCTCTGCTTGTGTAAAGACCAGAGATGTTCCCTAAACGAACGAATCTATCGCCTTCTAGCTGTCAGTCTATGAGCTGTTGCTTTGATGGTTGGACAGAAAAACGTGAATCATGCATACGTCAGTACCTTTTTTAAATGAAGTTTGTGCTGTGCTCAACAGACTAATCAAATTTTATGAACGAATATTTTATATTTTCGACTTTTCAAAAACTTCTATTTCTACTGGTTTTATGTTCTGCTGCCATTTACTAAACAAAATTTTTTTTATTTTTTGATTTTTTGAGGAGAAAACATCACAAAAAATTGATTCGTAAAATTTGCAAAATTAAAAGAAAAAATATTTGCAGTAGGTACATAACACAAGTTCACCCCATCTTTTTTTTTGAAAATCAAAATGGCGGTTCTATTGTAACACTAATAAATGCTAACTTTTGCAAATCTAAATTCTTGGTTAGATTTTTTTTATAGCTTGTTGGCATCTTAGACATGGAAATATCCAAAACTGGGAGGCATGTCAAATGTCAACGTCAGCCCAGTGAACCCCACAAGTGAACCCTTAGGGCGAAGCAGTGAAGTGGGACAGATGTAGTGCCCATTTTCCAGTCGGGACACTCTGTATCCATGATATACATCGGTCGGTTAAAGAAGAAGGACTTACATTTGACGCAAACCTCCACACTTATTTTTGATTAGGTCTGTAAGAATTCGAGGTGGACATTCTTTTATTTGAAGACCTTTATTGATAACTTCCTTCTAAATTTTTTCAAAACTGTTCTGCGTTTAACAACTATTCAATGAAAGAACGCCAGCAAAAGATAAGCACGCCAGTATATTTTTCTTGTTTTGGTGTTGGTACTTTTAAGTAAAATTTGGAATACACAAATACAAATCAGTCCCGATTTTTATGTCATCCAAATAATACAAACAGTTTTTTTTTTTTGTCTCTTCTAAGTTAACCTGGAGTTTATGTTATTCATAGACAATTTAGACCTGGGTCCAAGAGATAAACTGGAGCTCAATCCTTAAAAACGGTTGACTCTTTGACTAAATTGTTTTTTTTTTCTATCTGTCAAAAAGTGGATTGGGTATCAATGGATTGACAGACAATAGTACTAAAATTGTAGTAGAATTATGTGATTGTAATTAGTGAGTGAGTGTAATCACCTGCCCATTTTTCAGGAATCAAGTGAGCTAAATCTTGAAATACGTTTCTTATTTGCAGTTTTTAATTCAGTAATAAAAAAAGCTCAACCCAAACATTGAAGTCGTCAATTATTATAAAAATGGATACTTGCTTCCTAAACATCGCCATATATTCTTTTGCCAGCATAAAACGAAACTCCTAGTTTATGCAAGTTCGGGTGGTCCTTATAAATGTCATTGTGGAGTTTTCGACTTTAAAAAAAATTTGAGAAAAAAAAATTAAAAAGTAATTCCTTGCGTGTGGTGTATTCCCAAAGCTTAAAAATACACCCTATCTCAAAAGATTTAAAATCATTTACTAATCCTATGTTACCGTTAATTATTTGTGAACATTTTCGATATTTTTTTGAAATGTCTTTATTCTGACGAAAACAAAAATCAGAATGTTAATTCGTTTACTTGACACACATCATGCTGTCTTTTTTCTATGTCCCTTGATTGAGCCTCTACCACTAGGCCTTATATCTTTCACATGAAATTTTTAACTGTAATTATAGGTTTACTCTATATACTCTTGCAGGATGCTTCTCAGGAAAAAGGTTTAAAGAACAAAAAAAAAAAAATTATAAAATTATTTAATTAAAACTTAGTCAAAAGATGATGGTGATGTGCTTCCTTACAAAAAAAAAGAAGAAGAAGCAAAATAAATAGAATATTCCAATCTAAGCTTATTATATCCTTTCATCGCAAAGTTTTTTTAAGTGGCTACAAACGCAACATTTGTTAGCTAAATTTTTTGTTTGAAATTGGTTTTTATAGAGAATTTTTTTGTTTTTGTTTTTGCCTTACAGCCTTTTCATTCTATACACGTGCTTGCTCAATATAGAAAGGATAAAATCCTAATTTGTGTAAATAATTAATTAACGTAATTTACATTGCAGTACCGCATGGATTCATTTTAAGTACATCTACATGTATATATATTTTTTTTTTTGCAAACTTTTGTTGATTTCTTCTCCATCATAATACTGGCAAGAGCCTAATGAGCTAGTGCGGTACATTGCTGGGGTTCCTTTGATAGCTGGATTTTTGAAATTTAAATAGCAAAAAAATAAAAGATGCTGATGGAAGTTTGTTGGCTCCGCAGCATCACCCACAATCACTTGTGTGTTTTTTTTTGTTTTTTAATTTGCTTGCTGCTGTTGGCCGTTCTTTGGAAGATTGTATTTTATTCATTATATTTATGTATATTGGCTGAGATGAGGTGGATTTAAATTACTTTTATTTTAAAGATGGAAATAGGGAATTTTCTTCTAACAAAAATTAATTATGCAAAATAATTTCTAAAAGCAATGAATATAGATCTAACAAAAAAAAATATTAATTTATTATTCCATTAATAATTCAATATTTATATACATCAATCAGTATTGCTTTTTTGAGGGGGGTATTTATTAAAAGCAAACAAAAAACAATATGAACCCTAGAAGTATAATTGCAAATTGTGAAAATTTTACCCAAATTGCTTTTGTGGTTTTTAAATTAGCTTTTTTTTTATTTTCTCGAATATTCAAATTTAAAATAGAACAGAAATTAAAACCCAATAAAAAATACGAGGTTTTTAAGGGTTATTATTGAGATTCTGTGTCACGTTTTTAAAACAGTTCTGTTTTTTTGTTCAAGAATGCTTATTTTTTCTTAACAAATTAATTTTTCTAAAACTTATATCTCAAACAAATTTTTTTATAATTTTAACTATAAATATAATCTATTGGCTTTAAAAAAAAGCTGTACTCGTCACATGAAATTTTTCGGGTGCCGTTATTTTTTAATATTTTTTTCTTTTTAAAGCTGATACCATAATCTATCGATACCCCTATTTATAGTAAGTTAAACAACCAGTTAGAGAAATGGCTATACACTTCTTCCCGTCTATTCATATGGAATAGGGATGGGGTGAGAGAACAACACGTGTTCCTATAATTTCAATTATGCCTTATCGAACAAAACCATCCTAGTCGTCATCCAACTTATGGTTATCGGTTAACTTATGGATAAGGGTGGTAACCCACTTCCGCAGATTTTCTACAGAGTTGGCAACATTTCTTAAAATATAAGTTTAAAAAAATACAAGGTTAATTACAAGGTTCTTTACAGCCTTAAAATTTTAATTTTGGCAGAGAGGTTTTTGATTTTGAAGGAAAACAATTCATTTAAACGCCAAAACAAAGTCTGAAACGTCAAGTCTGAAAAGTCTTGAAATGTCAAGATATATGTAAGTAATTATGTATAACAGTTTAAACTAGTTCTTATAGTGATCGCTTAACTTAAACTTGAATAAAGTTAAAAAAGTACGTATACGCCAGAGTGAACGTTTAAGTTCTCATTCATGCACTTAGAATGAAAAGGGGTGACTCAACTGTCTCTTGCGATTTAAGTTAACGAATCAAAGCTGGTTGATGTTTTGTATCAAATTCGAGAGCAAAGCTCACATAATTCTAGATATTGAAAAAACAAAAAAAATGTGCAAAGTCCCACCATTTTTTTGCTAAAATGGTTATAAGTCGGCTTAGTAATTTGTCTGGATTATACGAATGCCATTCAATGTTTATGGAGAGGAAATTTGAGTTATGTCAAACCTCAATGAAAAGCTCTTCCACACTATCGTACTGAGTATTTACACAATCAATGTCAAAAAGTGTATTTTCGTTAAAGCTATAGCTTTTGAAATTTATCTGGAGGAAAATGGCATTTTATTTTTTTGGTTCTTTGTATGGCTTTTTGAAATTGTAAGAGATTCATAAATTTCAATTGCTATATTCACTTAGCACCCTGTATTTAAATATTTCATTTACTGATTTAGCTTAACTTAATTATTATGTTCTTAATCCACCGATCGTTCGATTGTTACAGTTTGGTATAACATGAAACTATAACCGTATGCATACATGAAAATACCCAAATTGTAAATTATAACTTTGATCTAGTCAGTTGCAATAAAACCTTTAACATCGAAGCATCGTTTGTTGTCTTTTACTTTTACTTCTACTTGGTCGCCCCTTCCACTCAGTGTCCCTTACATCCTCAGAAGTGGGATAAAAGTACAGTCACGTCGTAGTTATTTTTAAAGATTTTTTTTAAGTTAAATGCGCCAAAAAAAACCTTATGAATTTTTGATAGTTTATCTTACGAAACTTTTATGCAAAAATATTTATTTGGCGATTTAAACGTAATCTAATAAAATACTAAACATATACGAAAATGACGACACGAGCTTCACGATTTATTGAAATCGCTACTGTGCAACAATTAAAAGACAAGCTGGCCGAACTTGGGCTGGCAACTAATGGGCTTAAGACTGCTTTGAAGATTCGTTTGGAGCAAGGAATCGAACAACTTGAAGAGCCCCAAATTGAAGAACTTTTTCCGCAGAATGATGAACTTGATGAAGAGAATTCAGAGGAATCTTCGCAGCTGGAGGAGGAAAATAGATTGGTGCTGCAGCGGCTGGATAGTTTACGGCAAATTGTGGCAAGAAAGGAGGAAATTCGTCTGCTTCAGAAAAAATTGGCTGAGTTAAACCAACCTGCCGAGGTGAATCATCCCGTTTTTTCTTTTAGAGACATTGAAGATTCCCTTCAAACTTTTTCCGGAGACGACAATTTTCCTGTGACGAGATGGATCAAAAGCATCGAAGAATCCAAACTGATCTACAAATTTGATGACTCCAAATGTTTTATATACGCTCAACGCTTGCTAAAGGGTACAGCTAAACTCTTTTTAAGATCTGTGTCGTGTCATTCTTGGAGTGAACTTAAGACAGCCCTAATCAACGAGTTTCAACAACATGCAACTGCGTCAGATGTTCACCATACTTTGCGAAATAGGAAAAAGCACAAAGATGAAAACATCCAACAATATGTGCTCATCATGCAAGAGATCGCAAGCTCAGCTGATATCGAGGAGCAAGACATTATGAATTACATAATTAAAGGTATACCCGATACAATGTCTAACAAACAAATTTTACTTACAGCTAACAGTATTGCGGATCTCAAGAGAATTCTGAGAAGGTATGAAAAAATGAAGGTAGCAGAGTTCCAGCCAGCACCATCGGGCTACAAAAAAGTGACAATTGACCCCAAACCAGTTCCTAACACAAGTTCCAAAAGCCGATTCAGGTGCTTTAATTGCAATGATGTTGGTCACGTTCTCACCAATTGCCCAAAGCCACGCAGAGAGAAGGGTTCATGTTTTCGATGCGGCAAAATGGGACACGGCATCAAAAATTGTCCAGAATCAGCCGTGTGTGTTGTTGAAGATGACGACATTCCTAAACAACAACAACAGACTACGTTCCTAGACGATTTCCATGGAGTCTTTGAGTATACATTCATCAGCGAGTCAATTACAACAAAACTCGAAGCCAAGACAATGATTGACACTGGCAGTCCAATCAGCTTCGTCCAACAAAAATATATACCACCTTACTTGATGACATCGATCGACTCTACAATGCATGACTACGTGGGAATCAACAACAGTAAATTAGTTATTTTTGGTAAGGTTTATTGCAACATTAAGATTAATAATTTATGTTTTACGAATTTATGTTTATATGTTGTCAAAAATGACACAATGAAAAATATAATTATTTTAGGAAGAGATTTTTTACAGAAGACAAATTTAAAATTTACTTTAGGAGATAAAATATTAAATTTGAGTGAAAATGATAATAATTCTAATGTGTGTGATTTTAGTGAAGAAATTTTTAATATTGATACGTTTGATGATCGTGACGATAAAATAACTTTGAAAATTAATGAAAATTTAAGCCTGGAAGAAAAAAATAAAATTAGAGATTTAGTGTTTGGAAATGTTTCTTATAGTAAAATTTTAACTGAAGCAAATGAAAACGAAATTAAGATGAAAATCGCGTTAACGGATACGAACAGTGTTTTTAATTGCGCACCTAGAAGATTACCGCATGCTCATAAAATCGAACTTCAAAAAATTTTAGACGATCTTTTAGAAAAGAAAATTATTCGTGAGAGTAACTCACATTATGCGTCGCCGATAGTTTTGGCTAAAAAGAAATCAGGTGAGCTGCGATTATGTATAGATTTTCGGCAATTAAATAAAATTACATTGAAGAATAATTTCCCGATTCCTTTAATCGAAGATATGTTAGACGGTTTGAGACTGAAAAAGTTTTTCTCATTGCTTGATTTGAAAAGCGGTTTTCAACATGTTAAAATGTCCGAGGAATCAATAAAATATACTTCGTTTGTGACCCCTCTAGGTCAATTTGAATATCTCGTTGTTCCGTGTGGGCTTAAAAATGGACCAGCCATTTTTCAGCAATTTATTGAGCAAAAATTCAAAACTCTTATTCGTTCTGGAAGACTCCGAATATATTTTGATGATTTATTAGTCGCGACTGAATCAAAAGATGAACATTTTCAAATTTTGCATGAGGTTTTTTCAATAGCACATAAAAATAATTTAGAATTTAGGTTTGATAAATGCATGTTTATGCATGAAAAAATTACATACTTAGGCTATGAGGTTTCGTTTAGTGGTATACGTCCAAATTCTGATGGTAAACGTGCTGTGAAGGATTTTCCAGTACCTTCAAATAGTAAAGCGTTACATTCTTTTTTAGGATTATGTTCCTACTTTAGAAAATTTATACAAGATTTTTCAATCATTGCTAAGCCTTTATATGATATTCTTAAAAAAGATGCAAAATTTATTTTTGGCAAAGAAGAACTTCTTGTTTTTGAGACTTTAAAAGAAAAACTTATTGACTCACCAGTTTTGAGTATTTATAATCCAAATGCTGAAACTGAACTGCACTGCGATGCTAGCAGTCTTGGATTTGGTGCAGTATTACTGCAACGTCAGGAAGACAAGTTGTTTCATCCAATATTCTTTTTTTCTAAGCGTGCCACCGAGCAAGAGTCAAAATACCACTCATATGAGTTGGAGACCTTAGCCATAATATATGCCTTAAGGCGTTTTAATATATACTTAACTGGGATAAAATTTAAGATTGTCACTGATTGTAAGTCTCTTACTTTGACACTTAACAAACAACTTTTGAATCCCAGAATATCGCGATGGGCCTTGGAACTCCAAGAATACGACTATTCGATAGAGCATAGGGATGGTAAGAAGATGGGTCATGTTGATGCTCTCAGCAGAGTGCACAACATTTTGATGATTGTAGAAGCAGACTCATTTGAGAATGCATTAGCCGCATCACAGCAAAAAGATAAAACCATTCAGCGATTGGTGAAGATGTTAGAAGAGAGAGAAAGTTCCTCTTATGAACTAATTAATGGACTCGTTTATAGAAAAATAAACAAAAAAATCTTTTCTATGTACCATCGCAAATGGAAAGAAATGTTATTCAGACTCACCATGATGCGTTATGTCATGTGGGTGTTGAAAAATGCTACGATTTCTTAAGAAAGACTTATTGGTTTCCTGCAATGAAATCTAAAATAAAAAATTACATTAACTATTGTCTGAAATGTATGCATTTTTCTCCACCGACAGGAAAAAAGGAAGGTGTTTTGCACAATATTCCTAAAGGTAACAAGCCCTTTGATACCATCCACATCGACCATTATGGTCCATTGCCTTCTTCGGATCGTAACATAAAAAAGCATGTGTTTTTGGTTGTGGATGGTTTCTCAAAATTTTCAAAACTATATCCAGTGAGAACAACCAACACAAATGAGGTGATAAAATGTTTGCAGTCTTATTTCTCAAGCTATAGTAAGCCTTTACGGATTGTATCTGATCGTGGTAGCTGTTTCACCTCAGAAGAATTTTCTGATTTTTGTAAAAATAATTGTTTACAACATATAAAAATAGCCACTAGTTCTCCTCAATCGAATGGCCAGGTAGAGCGTATAAACAGGAGTTTAACTCCAATGTTGGCCAAAGAAAGTGAATTGAAACCGGGTGATTGGACGAAACACTTAAGCAAAGTTGAATTTGCACTTAACAATTTTGAGAACAAAAGTACTGGTTTTTCCCCGAGCATGCTGCTTTTTGGAATCCGACAGAGGGGTGATATTCATGATAACATCCGTGAATATCTTGAAGAGCATATATGCACAGAAGATACAAGAGATTTAGATTCAATTAGACAGCAAGCACAAGAAAAGACTGTTCGTAGCCAGGAAGCTAACAAGGTATATTTTGACAAGCATCACAAAAAGCCATATCCTTATAAAGTAGGAGATTTTGTTTTGATAAAAAATGTAATTACTACACCTGGTGTTAATAAAAAGCTCTTGGCCAAATATAAAGGCCCATTCGAAATAATAAAAGCACTTCCAAACGACAGATATCTAATTAGAGATTTAGATAACTTACAAATTTCACGAAAGCAATACGAAGGAGTTGCATCTCCTGAAAATATGAAACCATACTTTGCTGAGTAATTATTTCAACGTATCAATGTTAAGAAATGAAAATTGTTTTCTATTTATGTTTAAAATTGTTCAAATTTTTGTTATCAAATTTATTTGGTTAAATAAAATGTCAAGTATTTTATGTACTATTCGAAAAGAAGAAAAAAAAACAAGATTTCATTTTGTAATCTATTCAAATAAAAAATATTTTAATTTGTTCTAAATTATCTATTAATTAGTAATGTATAAATGTAAAAAATATATAAATTATATAAAATTGTTATATAAATTAAATGAATGTAACAAACTGTAAGAAAATCGAGGACGATTCGTTTCTCAAAGAGGAGTGGAGTTGTAAGAGATTCATAAATTTCAATTGCTATATTCACTTAGCACCCTGTATTTAAATATTTCATTTACTGATTTAGCTTAACTTAATTATTATGTTCTTAATCCACCGATCGTTCGATTGTTACAGTTTGGTATAACATGAAACTATAACCGTATGCATACATGAAAATACCCAAATTGTAAATTATAACTTTGATCTAGTCAGTTGCAATAAAACCTTTAACATCGAAGCATCGTTTGTTGTCTTTTACTTTTACTTCTACTTGGTCGCCCCTTCCACTCAGTGCCCCTTACAAAATAAAATTGTTTGGTGCAACGGATAAATATCATTTTGAAGTTTATCGAAGCAATAAATATTTAAAATAATTTCGTCCAACTGGGCGTTACAGTTTGTAATAATTTTAGAATTACTTTGTTATAATAAAGGATATGATTTTACTTAACTTAGACAGAATTTTATTAAATTTTTGTTTTACCCGAAAGTGAATTATTTGCATTATTGCATATTTAGCTTGTTTGGCTTATTTTTAAGCTTTTATGTAATATTTTTCCATTTTATCAATGTTTGGAGATTACCCCATTTTCCCCCATAAGAAAAAGATACCGAAAGAAATTCAGAGAGACGAAGACTGAAATTTGACAACATCGAAAGCAGTCTGGTTAGAACTTTCTTATCTTAAGGTTATGAAAAAGACAAAAAAAAAAATTAAGAAAATTTTCCTACTTTGCCTCGATCCAAAAGCTGAGCCTCTTCAAAAAAATGCATACTCAAATAATGAGAAAGTGATATGTGTTTAAAAAAATAAAATGTAGCTATAGAATAAATTAATATGAAAATTATGAAAAAGTCTTTTAAAAAAATATTTTATGTATAAAAAATTATAATGTAAAGTTAAAAATTATATAGTTTCGGTCCCATTTCGGTCCCGTCTTTGTATTGAGCAAACTATTTCTTTTATAAACTACAGTTAGCTACCTTATTTTTAATTTTAATTCAATATTAGGATTCAAAAACTTTTCGAGGTAAATACACTTATATCTTTAACAATTTTTTTTTTACTGCCTGGGTTCAATCATACATACTCTTGTGTAATTCATTTCTCAAAATATTTAGGTTTCAAAAGTTCTACACGAGCAAATCTACATATACGATACGAATAAGTCCCATAAAAACTTTTTAATTATAAATGTGTGATTGTGTAGTAAATTTAAAAATCCATTATGATAAAATAACTTTCCAATATATAGAAATCTATCTCTCTCGTTTTTAATTGAAATGAGATTGCAAAGGAAAGCAATTCTTATGCCCTGTTTGTCCAAGAGGTTTTAAGAATTTTTGCTTTTCCTTTTTCTAAACAAAAATAACTTAAATATTAAATTTGAATAATTTTAGTAAATAGAAGAAGAAAACGTTAAAACTTCGAACTTATATCATAAGTACGGTTTAAAGTTTGATGTTTTTATTTTTAAAATTGGTCGTTATCTAAAATTAGTTGTTGGGTAAATTTCAGCCATCCTGTAAATTTATATAATTTTACAAATTCCATGTCCCATTTTGGTAAGTTAATGAAATTTTGATTTATTTTTGAACTTTTATTAGAGCTATAAAATAGTTACAAATAAATCCTGGAATAATCAGGCATTAGAATTTTATTTTCAAATCTTTTTCTGGAGAGAACCCACTCTGGGATTTGGCTTGAGCCCCAAGATCCCCACATGAATTAAATTATCCCCCAAAAACTCTCTGATGCTATTGAGTGCGTAGATGGAGATATATACATCACTATAATATCGATATAAATATATGTACATACATAGATATATCTCTATGTGAATAAATTTCATTCAAGGAAACCACAGGATAAAGCACTACCCATATACAAAATTCCAAGTGTATCCTTAAATTTCATGCTGCTAGTAAAAGCCTAGAAGATCCTTTAAGGAATCTATCTCTATCTCTCTTTCTCTCTCTGTATATTATATATTATTGAAGAAGATGGAATAAAATCTATTTCATTTTTGCAAAAAGCGTATATGTATGTTTGTGTGTGTGGGATGTGAGACATCATTCGATTTAGAATTTCCCATTGGAATCCAAAATTACAATTGTACACTTGAGTAGAGCACACAGAACTCGAATACCTAAAATGCAAATTTCATCTTAAAATAGTATATAGATACAGAGAAAGGAACCTTTACCATCTCTAGTCGCAAAAAATTCCTTACAAACCGTATTTGAGAACTTATTTGTATAATAGAAATATTCCTTAGCACGAAATAAAACCACTTTCTTGTTTTGGGAGCATACCAAAACGAGATATTATAGACTCGCATGCGGAAAATAAAAATGGAAAATAAAATGATATAAAACAAAACCAAAAATTAAATAAAAAAATGAAAAATACATTCCATTAATAAAATAGAACAAAAAAAAAATAAATTAAACCATTGAAGCAGAGAATAAGGTCAAAAAGGCAAAAACAGGAACTCAAAGAAAAACAATATCTTCCATATTGAATTTTGTAAGGACCAAAGTGGAATTCCGAGTTGAAATGTGGCATTGGCAAAATTAGATAATATTTCAATGATTTCTAAATAAAAATATAAAAATTGTTTTTTTTTGTGAATAAAATTTTTCTACCAAATTAATCACCTCGAATGTATACATCAAACGAATGAGGTTTTTTTCTGTTTGAAGCAAATAAATTTGATGATAAAGCGTGGTATTATTGAAATGCATGGATGAGTTAAAAAAAAATGATTGGTTAGCATTATATGTACCTACTTACTTGTTTTTTTAAATTGAAAGTGGTTAAGTTTAAAATTGAAAATGTTTCTGTAAATTCAAAAACTGTTAGCTATTTGAAATACAGTGAAACTCTACTTGGGGACAGCTCCTTTAAACGGATATATTTTCAGGAAGGAACTTCTTTATCGAAAATCTCATATGTACAAATTACTTTCCTGTTAACGGACACTCCAATAAACGGACGCGGACACGGCTTTCTTGCTTATTTTAGAGAGAAAAGTTCCCATACATTATTAAATTTAACGAATTTTTTTTGTATCAAGAAATGAAAGGGAAAAGAACAGAATATCTTTTCTCATTACTGTTTCCCTTTTTTTATTTCTTTCCCTCAACCGGACAATTCTCATAACCGGACAAAAATTTGGGGAACATGAGTGTCCGCTTATTAGAGCTTTTACTGTAGTAGGTATTTGGATAAAGCAAAAATACCGTTCTAAGGATTGAATCTCACCTATCTGATTTTTGAACAAAAAAAAAAATAACTTTGCAAGCCATTATTACTATGCGAGGGCATAGGGCAGGATACATTATGTATGTTGTAGATAGGCATAGGAGACTAGACCAAAGGAATTTGTAATTTTCGGCCGTGACTTACCGGTGTTTCCAGTACCTAAAGAAAATCATTCAAATTATATGCCACTTAATTTTGGAAAGTTGACACTTTTAGAATTTTTTGATGTATGAGTTCAGTTAGAAGACCATAGAAGCTCAGGACAATGTTTTAAAGAAATGTGAAAGATCTCGTTTTTGAGCACAAACGTGGCACTTTGAAAGAAATGTCACTAAACAAAAAACAAGGACACCAAATTTTATGTGACTAAAAATAACGGTAAATGCAATTGAATCGATGAGTATAAGATTTAGCAAATTTTAGCAATGAATTATCAAAGAAAAAAATAAAATATTTTTGTGAGGTATACAAAGCAATTTCAGTACTTAACGGATTTTCATTTTGGCCTTCTTACTATTTGTGTATTTTTTAGAATATCCTATTTTTTTCGGAAACGGTTCCACAGATATTTTTAAAAAAAATCAAATAGAGTTGTTGATGGCTTGGCTCCGGAATCTTAGCAGGAGTAAATTTTTGCAAGATTCTAAGCGCCTTATATTTGGATATTCAAAAACAAGTAGAACATCTCTTACGTGTGTATTAGTCCAACAAAGGTCAGCTATGTATAGTTTTAAAAATTGGTCAGCCATAAATTTTTTGACCAATTTCTAAAATGAGTCAGAGAAAATATGTATTTACGAAATCCAAATTGCGGTATTAAGATCCTTTAGCCGGTACCATTACTTTTTTTTTAATCAAAAACTTACAAGATTTTTTGGATTTTCGATTTTTTCAAAAACAATTCATTTGATTTTGATTAAATTTTGATTGCAAAATCATCAAATGTTTGCACAGATAAAAAATATATTTTCAGTGTAAAAAAAAAAATTCTGAAAAACGCTCCGATTTGATGTTCATATTGTTTTTTTTTTGGAATTTATGTTACTTAATATCTGTAACAAATGCCTTGAAACCACAATATTATATTTTTTTTTTCAAATACACCATTTGCTGAATTGAGTACCTACTAGTAAAATAAAATGCAGTACCAAATTAAGAAAATATTTTTTTTTAATTTTTTAAAAATATGTATTAATATTTAGAAAATTTAATATTTCAAAAACATTTTTATCTTTCTCTAGATTATTCCGATAATTTTGTTTACCTACCAAATGCTTACCAAATGTTCAAAAAAGTTGATTTTTTCAATTTATAATTTTTTTCAGAAACCAAGAAAAATGAATTTAAGATAAGCCTCACAGGCTCTATAGATTTTATTTATTAGTTTTTCAGTTTTTCTTGTATTCAATAGAAATGCTTGTAAATGTCACCTTTTGTAACGAACGTGACTTTTTGAATTAAAATTTCAGGGCCTAATTCTATTTTTTTTTATTAATCTTCTTGGCAATAGATAGGATTCATATTAGGGCACCATATTCAAAGAAAAAATTCAAAATGTCACCTATTGCTCCTAAACTCAATTTTTAAAAAATTATTTGGAATACTCACCACTCAGACTCTAATCCGACGATGATGATCGCAAACGGAGCAAGTGTTATTGAATTTTGAATTTTTTTTTTTTTTGAAATTCCCTAAAGTAATTTTCAAATGTTTAAGTTAGAAAGTTTTTTCTCGGCTTTGTCTCTATTCCTCTAGATGAGGTCTGGATTCTCTATACAGTAAGTGAATGATTTTTTGTTATGTTGTCAAAGTTATGGTTGTTTTCATTTGTTTTCACTGGATACACTGTTTTAAGGGTTCCAACATAAGTTGGGACTTACCCATTAGCGATTTAACTGTTTAGTCTTAATCCCTTTTGCGACGGATGCGTAATGAGTCGCTATTGAATTCATTGAGAATCTATAAATTAATTCAGAATATATTTATGAAATACAAAATATAAAAACCATCCTTGTTCAATGTTTCATCAAAATTCATGAAGTAGTTCAGACTTTATTGACGTATTACGCCTTTTCATGAAAATGTATTTGAAATATTGAAAATCATATAACTGAATCGAGATATCAGGTATCAAAACCTATTTAAGTATTTAATCACGTTTAAATAGCTTAAAACGGTTTTATTTCGACCAATAAGCAAACATTGATTCTTAAAACTCAGTTTTCAATCCTCCTTTTACTATTTCCTCCCATAACACTTTGATTTCTTTGTGAAGGAAAATGAAATCTTTTTAATTTCTTAAAAGTGAAATTACGTTTTCTTTAATTGCATGAATTTCAAACTTCGAAATTCACTCAACAATAAAAACAATAATCCCAATCCATTTAGCAACATAAAAAGCAAGTATGTGCAACCTAATCGTGCTTATTTTCCGAAAACGAGCTCAAAATCCAGTAGTTTTTTTTTTCTAGTGCAAATGAATTGTCAACTTTCAAAAGAATCGATTTATTTTTAATATCAATTTTGATGATATGACTTGAAAAGGGGACATATACCATCCCCTCTCGTTTCGTCCGTCTCGTTTGTCCGAAGAAAACTATGTGCAGAGATTTTTTGTTTTTTTAAATTGAATGTCGGACTAATATACATAAATGACATTAGAGCTATATACTATTTAAATGGTCGACTTAGTTTGGATAGCTTTTTTGGGTAAAATTTCTGAAACGACTTCAAGGATTATCTTGTTTTCGACAATGTCCTGTGATGTGGGTTTGTTTTGTATTTTAAATTGTAAAGATATTTGAAAGAAGTAGGAAGGAAATGAAGTGGAACTGTGAGTATAGTTTGGTCTCACTTTGCACATTTTGTTTTTTTTTTTTATATTTTATATTTTCGGTTCAATTACTCCTTGGTTTTGTTTTGAAATTATGGTAAAGAAATAATAATGAAATTGTTATGCGAGTGAAAACATTTGGAAAGGCCAACACCATCATTGGGATTTAATGTTGAAATAATAGTGTATTGTAATGTTTTTGCCAATAAGTTTATTTTTTATACTCGATTTGGGTTCATCGGGGTGCTTAGATTTGAATTAAAATTGAAACTCACAAAACTTGAGATAATTTTTTGAAAATGTTTTTTTTTTGGAAACCATTAGTGTCAGTTGTTGTTTGGACTTTTAGCTCTATAACAATGAAAAAGTGTTTAGTTATTATGGAAATCTGTTCGGATTTCAGATTTTTTCAAAATTTTTGATGATAAATTAATGAGGAAATGAAATGTTGTTCAAAAAATTATCCTTTCAGTCCTATTATTGACTCGATTCAAAAAATGTTTTATAACAAAACTGAATTTAAAGAGTTTTCGAGATGTCATATCTGGTTTTTTAAAGTTCGAGGATTTTCGAATAATACCGATTTTTGAAAAATTTGACATTCGAAAGTCTATAGAAGTTATTTTGTTGTTAATCTAATATTTATGTGAGTCAATAATATGCCTGCTATAGTTAAGCTGAATAAACAAATAAAACAAATATTTTGCAATTTGTTTATTTTAAATTTTAGTAATAAAGCAAAATACATCTGTTGTACTAAATTGAGTTATTTATCGACTTACGTATTTGAAAACTATCACATGAGTTTTTTTTTTAGTATTTTTTTCGGGACGATAGACTTACCTAGAAAGAAAAGAAATAAGAGTAGATATTAGTATTAAAAACAAAAATTTTAGAAAATGTAAGAAACAATAACTTTTTTTTGATAATGCTGTGTGTCTAAATTTTCCAAAGAGCATTCAGACAATTACATAATTATGAAAAAAAAATATTTCAAAATTTTAAAGTGTTGCGTTGCTGAAAAAATTTAAGAATTACCGTTAAAATCTAGAATATTCAGATTTCGGGAATTTACAGTTAGATATAAGTAATTTTTCTAAGTTACATGTTTACTACATTAGATCAAGAACCTCACGAGGGACTTTAACCTTGAAAAATTGAAAAACTTGTACTTGTCTGACCAAATAACTTATGTTAATAACGTTTCATTCCATTACTTTTCTGTTTAGTGCGAAATTTTCGATGTTTCAAATCGAATGTAATTGAAATTAAAAAAAAATAATTTTGAGAAAAAATCATTGAAATCAATTAGTTTTTGATTTTTCTTGTTTTTGAAAATCACTTTTTTTAAAAGTGTGAAAATAAATAAAAAAAGTTTGGTCCTCTAATAAATTTTTTATGACGTCAAAACTGAGTTCGAAAAAAAAACTGATTTTCCAAAAAGTTGTTAAAAAATCGCATATACGCATATATGTATATATACTCGTATTATAGTTATTGTTGGTCTCCAAGTTTCATTAAAATCTGCCCAACCGTTTAAGCTGTAGTTCAACGGGCAGACAGACAAAATTGAGAGACCCACTTTTTATCGATTTCCCTATGATAGTAATGCCAAAGTTTGATCGAAATCACGAATCCAAAACTGGTCGTCGCAAATGCAACAATAATTTATTCATTGAATTTTTAAGAAAACTCAACCACCTTCAAAAGAACTTAATTTTAGTTATTATTTTTTTACTATGCAGAAAAAGAAGTATTAAATTTTTTCATAATTCAAAAACCCCCAGAACCATTGTTACATGTTATTAAAAATTTCGTGGGTTTTTCTCTTTCAAAAAACAAAGAAAATACTGAACATAAAAAAATTAATTGATTAACTTTTGTTGAAATTGAAAACCAAATTAAAAAGAATTTGAATTTATTTCGAATTCATTGGAATCAGTTAAAAACATAAAACATTATTTGGCCCAAATCATCTCACGCATCAATTGAACTTTTATTTTTTTGAGATAGAAAGTTATCTCCAAAAAAAATGTATAGAAGCCTATAACACAACCGGTGGTGGGCATAACATCGATTAGTATCCATTATTTCAGTTAAAAGACCCAAGTTTATTTTTTTATCTACCGCCTTTAATTAAAATCAAAAACTGGAAGAAACAAATTTGTTTAGATGCAAAAACTTTTCTGAAGGGGTTCCTGTCCAAATCCTTTTTCAACTTGGCCATGGGGCAAGTATTGGATTCATAGAAAATGTGTGAACGGATTTATTTCAAATTTTGAAAATAATTATTTTTTTTATCGTTTTCCAGTGAAGAAATAAGAGATTTTGAATTTAATCTTTCGAAAACGCTTTTGGAGATTTTGATGAAAATTCTTTCTTTAAAGGAAATTTTTAGGTGTTTGGTTTAAAAAACACATGAACTAAGGGTGACAACGTTACGAGAAAATTAGAAAATTTGCAGCCTCCGTCTTGATTTCCAGACCAACCCTCTAGGCCAGCCATAATATATTATAGTCTCAAACCATAACAGCAAATTCCTACGACAAAGTCGAGCTTAAAATTTTATATTTAAATTGAGAGGGTTTCTTCTCCCAAATTTGTTTTTGTTTGTTTATTATTGTTGAGGAGGGGTTGCTGGCAGGAGAGGGCATCTGGCAAAATTATATATCATGATAACAGTTGTTGTGGGAAATGTTGAACTCAAGCAAAAGTCCAGAGAGTGAAAGAAATGCAAAAAACATCGTTAGTATGGTTGTCGAGAGGGGTTGGAAAAAAAAGTATCAAAAAATCAATTTTTGCTTTTACCAATGAATTGAGAAGGAAATTCAAAAAGTTTTACGGCAATAGAAATTCAAACTTTTTTTTTTTGTTATTTATTTTAGGAATTGTTATGGGAAAGACATTCCAAAACACACTTTGTTGTGGTCATTGAATAGTTTTTATTTACATAGTTTTTTTTTTTATTTTGGGGTGTTATTTTAGGAATATTGTCGTGGAGAGGACAAACAGATACCAGATTGCTTGTTTACCATAAAAAAAAAAATGGGGGAAAAGGAAATCAAAACTTGATTGAGGTTAAGTTTAATAAGGGTATCGTGCGGGTATATTGAATGACCATTGCTCAATCGTTTTTGATTTTTGACGTATATTGAACAAAAGTAGAATAAGGGAAAATGACTTATTCCGAACAAAAACAAAAAGGGTGTTACCATAAAAGATATGCAACTATTTGACTTTTATTTGTCATTTTCAGATCGTATCGGATTAGAATATTTAGCGAAGGATTGTGTTGTGGAAGAGGGAGAAAGGAAAATCTTTTACTAATGGTGGTCCAGAGTCTCGTGTCTAGAAAACTTGGACTCCGAGATTAGGGAAGCCTGCCGACGATTTCTGAATTCAACAGAGCGAAACCCACAGGTGGACTGTAAGGGTGAAGCAGCTAAGTGGGAAAGACTAATTTCTTTAAGATACTGTTACTGCCCAATAGCTCGTTTATTCAGCTTTAATTTGGCAATTATTGTTGTCCTTCAAATTTTATGTGTTTTCGTTCGAAGTTTTTTTTTAATAATTTATATAAAAAAATTGATCATGCAGTACGGGAAAACATTCGATGAAATCAATTTGAAGATTTGCAATATATTTGGGTTAATTTTTCTGTAAGTCCAAGATTGGGATTTTTCTTTCTTATTTTATTTTTCTTTCTTTAAAAAGTACAGCGGCTAGTGTATTGTTTTGAAATTGGGGACCACCCTCTGGCGAAAAGACTAGATCCACGCAACACTGGATCCCTACAACACTGTGAACCGTATGTGAGCGCTGGACGAACCGTTTCCTTTCAGCTTAGGGGGCATTTTTCGATAGCGGAAGATGACAGAGTTTTCCCGCCACTTCACTTGCTTTATGTCGTCACCACAAGATTCTTCGCTTTTAGTTTTCGGGTTGTATGCGAGACGAACAGTTGGGCAAGCAATCAAGGTATAGCGGAGCCCGAATTTGAAGTGGTGCAGTCCTTTAAATACTTTGGGTCAATAGTAGCAGCCGATAATAATATAGAAGAAGAAATACGCGGACGGCTGCTCAATTCCAACAAAGCCTACTATAGTCTGTCAAAGCTCTTCAAATCTAGAAATCCCACCATAATTTCAAAACTGCTGCTGTACAGGACCATGGTCCTGCCAGTACTCACGTATGGATCCGAGACTTGGGTGCTTAGCAAATGACACTCCAACCTCTTAGCCGCGTTCGAGAGTAAAGTCTTAAGAAGAATTGTTGGCCCCATATGTGAGGAAGGAAAGTCCTTTTTGGTACATTCTATAGTAGACCGCAGCGTGGTAGACGATGCTTGCGCTGGAGAGATGGTGTAGACCAGGACGACCGAAGCCTTGGGGTGCACAACTGGATGGCGTCGGCATCGGCTCGAGACCGGGATAGATAGAAAGACTTGTTGAAGGTGGCCAGGATCGGACCCCGGTTGTAGAGCCGATGATGATGATGACTTGGGTAGTACCTACTGTTCCATATTAGCATTGTTATAATCTCTCTTCAAACTTTATGACCATTTTCGAATAAGGGGAATGCTTGGCGCATCATTTAAGTGGTGAAATCCTCGAATACTGCAGAATAGAGACTAGGCTGAATAGGATACTAATTGACATAACCACTGCACCCCTTTGATTCATTACTTACTTACTTACTTACTTAGGTCCTCAGACCTTTTACGTCCGTGGTGTTCCCCTTGCGGGGCCTAGGGTCTCCACTTCTCCTACGCGCCATCGTGTTCGGTTTCTGGAGATGTACCTCAACTCTCTCCAACTCTTCCCCAGTTGTGCTGATTCCTCTTCGACCGTTCTTCGCCAAGTACTTCTAGGTCGGCCCACTCCTCTGCCTTGCTGCGTGAGAGGGTTCCATTGCATCGGGTTAGGCCAGAAAATCCGCAAGATGTTTCGCAGACATCTATTCACGAACTTTTGCAGCTTTCTTGTGACAGTGGGTGTTACTTTCCAAGTGCTGCATCCATAAAGAAGGACGGATTCTACATTGGAGCGGAACAATCTAAGCTTGGTCTTTAAGCTTATAGAGTTGTTCCTCCATATTTTGAACAGCATTCCGAACGCAGCTTTTGCTTTCCCGATTCGGCTGGTTATATCTTGTTTGGTCCCGCCATCAGTAGATACAATACTCCTAAGGTATTGAAAACTCTCTACTATCTCTACTGGTTGTCTAGAAACATCTATTTGAGTTCCAAGGCTGATCCTCTTTGTTTTTGCCGTATTGATCTTAAGCCATTTGATGGAGATCTTGATCCTATGAGAGAGTAAGCATACGTCATCTGCGTATAGTCTAGATGTTTAAGGAGTGATAGCAGATTCCACTGAATTCCTCCATTTACATTCGACAAAGCTGCATTCAGTACATCACTTATTACCAACATTTAGCGTACGCTAAATAAATAAAATCTTTCTTTTCAGGCACTTTGTACATTTAGTTTTTTTTTTGGGTTTTTTGAATTTGTCCTCCAATAAAAATTCAACAAGGAAAATTTTGATTAAACAAAGAATTTCTAGAATTAATTCATAACTTGCTGAAATCTCTCGCTAGCTACAAACAACAACAAAAATCAAATGAACCTCTGGATTATATTCGATTTATTCAATTCAACGAACCTTAGAACCTCAAAAATTAAATAATGTTAACCCTCCCTCTTAGAAGAAGAAAAAAAAATACAAAAAGGAAAGAAGTACCTGCCTAATGTTTGTGTAAACTCAATTTGAAAAAAAAAATAGCTTTTCAAGGAAAGGTACACATTTATTATCCTTCCGCAACAATATCAACCCCAGAAAGTTAATTTTATTTGGTTACAATTTTTTTTTTTGGTCAATATCAATATTATACTCGTCGGTATCTAAATATATATAAAAAAAAAAAATTAAATCCAATTAAATAGATACGCGTGCAATTTAAAGTATAATTTGTTTTCAATATTTATACATTTTAGTGAAGCTCCCTTTTTGTTCACATTTTTTTTTGTCATGTAATTTAGTCCCCTCTGGCTATTATGAACCCTTTTTCAGATTTTCTTCTTTTTTTTGTTGTTGTTGGAAAAAGATGAAAATTCCTCTGTCAAATATTTTCTAAATTTAATATTTTATCCATAAATGTACATACATTTATAATAATATTCGATTTTATTTTTTTAATTTGTTTTTGGCTATCGTTTGTTTTTATTATTAATCGGATAAAATTTAATTTGTAAACTCATACATACATACATACATACCTACTTCATAATAAAATTTCAATGTTGGTTTTATTCTTGTTATTCTAAAATAATGCTTAAAACAACACGGAAGTTCTGCTGAACAAATTAAACAAATAATTGAATATCTAATGGTGGAGAAAATAAAATTAGAATTTAAAACAAAAAAAAAAAATTAATAATAATAAAAACAAAGCTCGTCAGTGTGCAGCAAATTGAATTTATTTAACAAAAGGCCCTAAGGTTAATTGCTTTTCACGACTCTTGATCTAATTACTGTCATTCAAAATTAGTTGTGTATCACGGGCTCTCTTCCAACACCAACCCACCCACCCCCATTATTATTCCGAAGGGTTGGCTTGGTTTATTGGTGCTGTAATTAATGTTATTATCGCGCAAGTGTTTACTTGGCCCATGGCAGCCGTGGGTATTGATTTCAGTTTATAATAATTAAATTTAATATGAATTCCAATTAATCCTTGGTTATTATGGAAGAGTCTACCTATAACAGTTATTTTCCAAGTAGGTAAGTATTATGTAAAAAAAAAAAAAGAAAAACTTAAATGTTTGCAACGAATTACCTGGGGCCAATTTCACAGAACATACTTTACGTAGTAAAGTCAGTAATTTTGACATTCCGAAAAAGTAGAATTAAGGTTTGGTGTTATTCTAAGTTCTTACGCAAGTCCTAGAAAGTACCCTAGTCTTATACTGGAAAACTTTTTTTGAGTAGGTACCATTTGTTGTTTCATAAATAATTGTGTCCTCTACAAGTTGTTATCAGGTCATTTTTTACAGAAATACAATTGCAATCCTTTTCAAGATGGCGTCATTCAAAATACTTTGTTTTTATAAAGAAAATGAGTTTCATAAGATAAACAATAAAAAAAATGTTGGCTACCGAAGAACATATTAATTTTTTTTTTACCAAATTTCCTGCACCACATAATATTTGAATTTTCTTAAAATTTATTTACTGTACGAAAAAAAGCTGAAAAACTTCATTGCCCTAAAATGTTACCACCGATACAAAATTTAAGTACTTTTTGGGAATTGCGTAATACGTCAAAAAAAAAAAACACCAAACCAAAATTCAGCCTTGTGGGAATTTTTTGTGAAATGGAAGTCTGATTTTCTTGGACTATTTGAATCTGAAGTGAAAATAAATAATTCATAAAAATAATTAAGAACTTGGGTAAATATTTAGTCTCATATTTTTTTTTAACTACACCTAAATCTCTAACAAAAGCAGACTTATGAAATGTGTGAAAGTTGGGAAAACGGTTGAATTTTGTTTTACTCACAGTTTGTATACATTTCATTGGCAATTGATACCAAACAGACCTAATAAACTAAAGGTACAACTATTGACTCTTGGTAAGTTGCTTTCCACGCCCCCTGGAAGTCAGCGCACAAACTCGCAATTGGTTCGTGGTAGGAAACTAAAGCGCGAAACAGATTGAACCAGCAACAGCAACGTCAACAGCGCCGTTTGGCCAAAGTTCTAAATTTGCTGTTGCTGGTCTATTACTGTCAAATTTCGCATTGTCAGAGGTACCACAAAAAATATTGAGAATATGGAACAAATGAACGGCGGGCGGTGCTGGTGGTAATGTGTTTGAAAAATTTTTGCTGGCCAGCGTGCTGTTTGCTGTTGACGGAGCGGCGCTGGCGCTGTTGCTGGTTCAATCTGTTCCGCGCATAATGTCAAAATCGAACGAAAATTAGCTTTGCGAACACTCAAATGCAGAAGTCAGCCATATTACGAGTATGTGCTGCCACCATTTTGTATTTTTGTATCTATCTGTCAATTCACTTTCGCATTAGGGGTTGATGAGCGCTCTTGCTATCGATAGCGAAAGTTAACGAAGCCTAACGAAAGGCATCCAATCGCAATCATGGGCGCGTCATATAAATTCATCGTATTCGCTTCGTTTCTTACGACCACTTCAGCTGACGTTCGACGATTACCTACAGTTCTACATTAAAGGAAAAACTATTATTTATTATAAAATGAGCGGAAATGGGGCATATTCATAATCTTCTGACAAGTTGTTTCTTTGTCTCTTCTAAGCTTACCTGCAGTTTATTAATATTATTCATAGACAATTTAGACCCGGGTCCAAAAGATAAATTGAAGCTCAATCCTTAAAAACGGTTGACTCTTTGACTAAATTGATTTTTTTCTATCTGTCAAAAAAAAACAAAATGGATTGCATTTCAATGGATTGACAGGCAATAGTACTAAAATTGTAGTAGAATTTCGTTTTTTACTAAATAGAGCTGCCAATTTCTTTATGAATAGCAGCTGTTTCTAACCTGTGTGTTAACACTTGAGGTCAGTTGGACTCGGTTCTAAAGTGTGACTATGAATATGCCCCAATGCTTTTTGAAGGCTAAAATAAATTGACTTAAAAAGCTATTCATACAAAAGTTAGTACTTTTGGCTTATGGCTTATGTCTTCTTATATCTGACTATAGATACAATTTAAACTAGATGGCGCTTATTGCAATATTATATGACCGATTGATCAATTTGACAATAAAACAAAGCAAGCTAATTGTGTTGTGAATTATAAGCAAGAGTCTTTGGGTAGAGGAAGGTTAAGTTGATTTTTGGTACCACGCCACGGAAGAAAAAGATGATCAAACTTTTGACTTTAGTTTAAATTTGGTAAAATTGAAAAAAAAAACAAATATTGTTTATCACAAATAAATTTAAAAAATTGCGAAAAAATTATTAAGTTACCTTATAAAAAATACATTTATAAAATAACATGGCCCCAGCACGATGACTGTTTGCTTTCAGTGAAATAATTATTACAATTTTGTTGATATTTTGTTTTATTGGAAAAAAAAACATGAGATTGTAAAAGCACTACCCATCAATACAATTTAATACATAAATTTATAATCATTGAAGCATTTATTAGCGGTTGACAAACCCCCAATATCAAATGGTCTGGTCATGCTTTACAAATATTCGTCGAAGAGCATAATAAACTGACAATTAAAAATTTTAATATATTTTATAATAAATGTTCGTAGGTATGTAGTTGGATTAAAAAATAATATAAATATTTGAATAAAAATATATACTATCTTTCGACAGTTTTACCGACTATATATATGTATATCAAGCTTATGGTATAAGTGAAGTACAATCAGACTTATATTGATTTTTCAATAAAAAAAAAATAAAATATAACTTAAATTGGTTCTGTTTTTTTTTTATATGTTTGTGCTAATTGAATTCAATTTAAGTGATTAACACAAATTGTTCATTCATGATTGCAGTTAAATCACGTTTATTCTTTTACGTTTTTTTTTATTTTTCAACTACATTTTTATAATGAAAATTGGACACATACCTGTTCCGATTCAATTTCATTTTTTAACAAGATTGTTAAACGGGATGATTTTTGATTTGAATTAATCGCCACAAAAGAATTGATGATGAACTGGATAATTCTAGTACCATTTGTGTTTAAGTAAATAAATATAGCAAAAAATAAAAAAATTATATAGATAAATATGTAAAACCAAAATTAGTTGGAACTCCGAGAAAGACTCCAAATCGGAATCGGTAGACGAAAGCGAAACGAGACTGAAAATTTTAATTTTTGAGGACACCGATATAAGATTCAAAATTTCTTAACATATTTGCACCTTTTACAAATTCGTAAGACTTTAAATATGTAAGCCAAAAATATTTGAAAAGTGTTTCAATAATTTTTTCCTTTTTTTTTTAATTTACTTAGTAGACAAATATTTTCATTTCTTTTGATCAACGAAATCAGTCCTATAATTTTTGTGAGGCCTTGATAATTGAGTAAGAATACGAATACAGGACATCAATACTTCGGCATCAGAAAAAATTTATAAAATAATACAAAAACCCATATCGGTGGGTATATAAAACTAAATTAAAAAAAAGGCATTCAGGATTTTAACTTCAGTTTTCAAAACTGCTCAGCTCATACATCTTTTCTGCCAACAATTATTTCGGAGATATTGGAGATCAACAAACGATGTGTTTTTCTTCACAAAGGGTGTTTTTTCCAGTTGTTTAGAATTTTTTAGGTTGGAAACACTTTCTTCAACTGGCGGCCATTTTAACAGTTGTTAGATGATTTTTGTGCTCTTCAATTCCAGAAATCTCACCATAACTTCAAAACTGCTGCTGTACAGGACTTGGATGCTTAGCAAAAGACAATCCGACCTCTTAGCCGCATCCGAGAGAAAAGTCTTAAGGAGAGTTCTTGGCCCCATATGTGAGGATTGATGATTCAGGAGACGGTACAATCATGAATTGTACGCAATCTACATTGAAGCAGGTATATAGTGGCAAAAATTAAGCTCGGTAGACTCACATATAAGCGAAGAGGAACCGGCTCGGAAAGTCCTTTGTGGTACATTCCATTGCAGACAGCGTGGTAGACCATGCTTGCTCTGGAAATATGGCGTAGACCAACTGGATAGCGTCGCCTCGAGACCGGGATAGGTGGAGAAACTTGTTGAAAGAAGCCAGGACCAGACCCCGGTTGTCAAACCGATGATGATGAGATGATTTGTGTTTGGTTTGGCATTTCAACATGAATAGACCGACGATCACCTAGGTTAGGTTAGGTTAGGTTAGGTTAAGGTGGCTGTGGGTTTGAAAATCCAACACACTTAGACCAATGTTTGGTCCGTTGTGATACCACATGGATCAGTTGATGAACCTCACTCGACGAACCAGTTAGAGCTTCGAATGAAGCGTAGGAAACAAGTGATGTCGGAGTTTGCTAGATCGCTGGGATCATTGAAGAATAAGTCTCCAAGGTGGAGTTTTCTTCTTTGTGACAGGGCGGGAGAGGTGCAAAGAAGATGAGAGACTGTCTCTTCGTCCCTGCAACTTGCAGGGGCTCCAAGTCAAAGTGCGTGTCTACTATTAAGCAGTGCCCAATCAGGACACCTATAATAACGAGGCTAATATGCAATCTACTCAGGGAGATCAATTGTTTAGAGCGTTTGGCACTAAGTTTAGATCAAATTGCTTTAGCATGAGTTTGCGTGTAGCCAAAGACATACCCACACTAGCTTTGTTAGCCAGCAGAAGTAAAGTTGTTCCTCTTTTTGTAAGTTCATCGGCTTTGCAATCTCCTGGAATGTATCTATGGCCCGGCACCCAGCAAAGGTGAAAATTGAACTGTGTGGCCATCTCCGTAAGAAATGATCGACAGTTTAGAGCTGTTAGTGAATTTGTAGAGTCAGAGTCTAGGGATTTTAACGCCGCCTAGCTGTCTGAGAAAATGGGTATATCAATTGTTGATACAACGATTTCTTTGAGCCAGGAAAGGACTTCTTTAGTAGCCCGGATTTCAGCTTGGAACACACTACAACGACCACCTAGCAAGGCGCAGATTCGGTGAAAGGACCCAGCACAAGATGGCCGGTGATCCCGATGTCCATAAAAAAATTTTGTTTAGCGGTGAAGTAGCAATAAACAAAACTTCAGTATTAGGAGTGATGATGCAGAAAAACTGACTGTTTGGTGTGCTTTATGGACAATCAATTTTGACCGTTTTATAGCCATGGTATCTGTCTTTTTCGTTCCTCAATTGAACAACCAAAATGTGCAAAAGTTGTAGTTTCAACAAAACGGCGCAACATATCATACAGCCCGTGCCACAATTGATTGAAGGAAAAGTTTGGAAACCGACTAGTTTCCGTTTCAGACCTGTGCATTGGCTTGCAAGGTTGCATCATTCAAAAACTTTGACAATGATTTTTTAATAAAAGAACACTTAGTATTTTGTACTTTTAGGGATTTCATCCTAGTAGGTATCTTTTTCAAAAAAAAAAAAACAACAAGAGCAAGTACGTGCAATCTATTAGTGTCCTTAATTATTTGTATTCTGCATACACAAATTAGTTACTACTAACTGTAAATAACTTAATAATGAACTCTTATTCCTGCCCACAAAATATAAATAAATTTGCTAGTCTTATAAAATTTATATAAACTGCAACATTTTAACAAAATGAAAGCATTCGTTTCCATTTCACTCTCCATCCTACGAGAATTTTCAATTTTTAATTTTATATTCAAAAAAAAATAAAATACGTTTTTCATACAAATTTCCATATAAAAATTATTTGTATTAAAATTATGTTTGCCCAACAAATATTAACATATTGAAATTGTAAATTTACCTCTCATAAATAATTAAACCACCTACCTACCATTTTTTTTGTATATAGCTTATACATTTGTATTTAAAAATAAGAGTAAAATATAAACAAAAGGAAAATATTTTATGAAACATTAAGCAGCGGAATAATTTTTCATTAACCAAGCAATAAATTTGTATATTGTTTTGCACTCAAATTTATCATATAAAAATTCTGAAGTGGTTTTTCTGTAACAAAGAAAGAAATATTAAAATTAAACGAACGAACATAATATTTAACCATTAATGCCTGTACTTACATATTCTTCTTTGTATTGAGATTTTTTTTCCATTTAAAATTCTGGCTGGCGTCGCATAAAATAAAATAGTCCAGAAATTATTAACAAATGCTTAACTCTGAAATCATAGCTCATTGGCAATTAATTAAAACAACAAAGAAGTATAAGGACCAAATTGTACGGAGCGTTAAATATTCGCTTGTGTTTAATTAAATATTTCAATTCATTTTATAAAAATAAGGATATTTAATTTTTATATTCAAAACCAAACCATCGAAATGTGACAGTTATATTAATAATAACAGGATGTAATACCATGGCCTGTATTTTGGACACACATTATACCTACCTGTTAATTATATTTTTAATTTTACTCCTTTTTAACATTTTGTTCATGATGTTTTTGACTGTATTTGAAATATCAGTTTTTAAAGTTAACACTGAAATTTGTGTTACCTGCCACTTGGACAGGACGGACATATGTCTCGAATTTACTCATTAAAGTAGCTAAACAGTACCGTAACACTGTATTCATCCTTTTTGTATTTTTCGTCGCATGTCCATGTCCTGTAGTTTATAAAATTTCCTCTTTGAATGGATGCGTTGCGTTGTCTGTATAACTGTATAAGTATATGGTGACAAAAAAGCCGCAAGCTATTTAATTTGCACACGCTCAATGAACGAAAATCAACTCACTCAATGCGCCCACTCTATTGTCTATCGTCCTTATGGACCGACATTTGGAGAGCACTAAAATGTTCCACAGAAATTTCTGGATGAGTACTTATACCTTCTACCCACCCAACTTATAAATAGTAAAAACACTGTTTTCATCCCCTATATATAGATTTACGTTTGGACTCTGTATACAACTGCACAACCATCCATAATGGTTCAATTATTTTTCCACCCTATTAAACTGGACAATTTTCTGCTTCTCATAATTTTTGTAATATGGTATAGGTGGGTAAGGTGTGGATACTGTGTAGGCCTCCTTGTTTGAGTGACTGGTCGAACAATATGCCAGAAAAAATATCCCCCTTAGCCAGTGTGGGAACAAGAGATATAAGAAAGAAAAACCGGAACTCTATTAGGCTCTTATTTGCCTGAATCAGGGGCGAAATTAACCGAATTTGGATATCTCGCACTTAAAACGGAGGGTGACTAATAATCTCTATTAGTATGTCTGCCTGTACCTAAACCTCGGCCTAAGCTACTGGGCTTAAGATTTTAAGAAGATTCCATAGAAGGAACATTTTGTTTACCGTTAAGAGAAAACATATTTATGTCCAAACAGCTTTAACGGTTTGGTTTCACGTTTTTTCGTGGACTTTTGAAAAAATCAAAATTATTTTATTAAAAAATATTTTTTTCCAAAAACCGTTATTATCGGTTTTTGATTTTCTAATTGACGGTATAATTGGGAAAAAGGGTACCTTTCTATATTCTTAATAATAATATCCCGTAGGTATCAAAATTTAAAAAAAAATGGATTTTTGAAACAAAACTATTTTTTTTAAACGCAATATTTTGAAAACAGCCAAATTTTTTTTTAATTTTTCAATCTGTACAATATTGAATACTAAAAACTTGCATATCATTTATTTTTATAAAAATAATTTAAAAAATATATTTTTTTATTTAAAAAAAAAAATGACGGACCGTTTTAAAATTTTTTTAAATTCGAATTTCTATGCTTCTCAATTTTGAAGTAATTTTTTTTTATTATTTTCGAGATTCAAACAATTAATTTTGTGCTTTTTCATATTTTTCTCTAATCAAAATTTTACATTTTAAACAATTACAAATAAATTTAAATTTAAAATTTTGAAAAAAATTATATTAAGACTGAATATCTTATAAAGAAAAAAAAATCAGAAATTATTGTGATTTATTTTTACTTTAATGCTTGAACGCTGGCGCTTCATCTTCATCATCTTCAAAATCTTCACTTTTTTCTTATTATATTTTTCAAATAGTTTTGTGGTGCTTTTAGCTTAATGTTTAATTAGCATCACCACCAAATACAAATGAAGGGAATTAAGTGGTCAATGGAGATTTGTAGCAGTAAATTAGCTCATTATTATTACCAAATAGTTAATGCAGCATAATATTTTGAATTTCCGTTATTGCGGTGTTTTCTAAGTGTGAGAAAATTAAAATTGAAAGCACTTATATAGTCCCATAAAGATAAAATATGGCGTGACGCAAAAACGCCCAAGGAAAAGCCCCTAAATCAATTCAAACATTTTTCCAAAACATTTTTGATATGGCAGAAAAAATAACAAAAATCGAAAAGGCGCCTAAAAACGCATTTATTTGGGTGAATTACCACCAAAATTGTATGGGCTGGAGTTACAACTATTTCAAAAAATGCAACAACTCTCAAAAAAAATTATTCTGAAAACGTGGTTTATTAAAAACGAAATTGGAGAGTCATTTCAATGATTTTTGGAGACTCATTTCATTATTAAATTTTTCGTTTAAAAATGAGTAATAAGTAATTGGACAATGTTTGAATTCTTTAAAAACGCTCAATTTCCCATTATTTGAATTTTTGAAAACCTGAAATGCATTATTTTGTGTATGCTTCTTGAACATTTAGTCATCATAATCGACTCGACAGGGGTCCGGTCCTGGCCTCCTTTAACAAGTCTCTCCACCTATCCCCGTCTCGAGCCGAAGCCATCCAGTTGCGCACTCTAGGGCTTCGGGCGTCCTGTCTACGCCATCTCTCCAGCGCAAGCACTCTCTACCACTCTGCCGTCTACCATAGAATGTAAAACAAAGGACTTTCCGAGCCGGTTTCTCTTCGCTAATGCGAGAGTCTACCGAGCTTAATTTTTGTCACAATGCCTGCTTCAAGGTAGATTGCGTACAATTCATGATTGTACCGTCTCCGGAATCTTCCTTCCTCACATATGGGACCAACAATTCTCCTTAAGACTTTTCTCTCGAACGCAGCTAAAAGGTCAAAGTGTTTTTTGCTAAGCATTCAAGTCTCGGATCCATACGTGAATACTGGCAGGACCATGGTCCTGTACAGCAGCAGTTTTGAAGTTATTGTGAGATTTCTGGATTTGAAGAGCTTTGACAGACTATAGTTGGCTCTGTTGGAATTGAGTAGCCGCCCGCATATTTCTTCTTTTATATTGTTATCGGCTGTTACTATTGACCCAAGGTATTTAAAGGATTGCACCACTTCAAATTGCGTGCTTCGCTACCTTGATTGTTTGACCAACTGTTCTTCTCGCATTCGACGCCACCATGTACTTCGTTTTACCTTCACTAATGTGCAGCCCCAGATTTTGTGCCGCCTGCTCGATCTGGATGAAGGAATCTTGTACAGCTTGTTCGTTAGCCAGGACATTTGCCATTGTCTCTAGACAGTCATAAACAGAAGTGAAAGTTTTTTCATCAATTTTTCTGTTACGATACTTGAAAGTGACTAAAAAGAAACTATTCAATATTAATATTTTATGAGAAGTATTTTTCTTCTTGGGCCCTTTTCACATTTTAAAATGCGTCCCTGTTGACTACCCACGACTACTACCGTCAAACAAAAATATTCCAAGCACACTCCCTTCTATGATTGTATAAGTAACAACACACAGTCTAGAAGCTGTTTGGGGTTCATTTAGCGGTTCCTTGCATTTTGCATAAAGTGAAAAAAAAAAAAAAACGAAAAAGGAAACATTAAATTGATGGTCATAAAAATCCGAGCACACTGTAACTATACCAATACGTTGTTTGTTTTTTTTTTTTGTAATTTGATTAAACTTGAAACAATCTAAAACAATGAGCGAACTTTTAAACAGAAGGTTATATCTATACCCTGTCTATTTTTTTTTTGTATTATAATATCTATCCTTGATACCGTTATGGGTTGGCTATGATACTTTACATCAGAACCTAACCTAGTTTAAATTATTTGAAAAAAAAAAAAACAATTTTCTTGTATAGAGGAAAGAGGCAGCAAAGGATGCCTGCCTGGATGTGAGCGTTTTAAGGGTCATTCATTTTTAAAGTAAGTAGCTGACCTACATCTTGATTTTTTAAAACCTTTATGCATGGATGGATAATTTCATTCAAAAATATAAAAAAAAAAAACTGAAGTGAACAAGGTTTATATTTTGATAGGTATGCAAATGATTTTATTTATATTATTTTTTTTTTTCGTTTCACCATTTGCATATAAATTTCTTATGCAAAAGATTCGAAGCCTACATTAGCTCAATAACAATTTAGGAAAAGAAAAAGGATTTTATGTCTTTTAGAACACAATAATCTTACATAATAGTTTAATGGAAAAAGTTAAAAAAAAAATAAAAATCTTTTACAAATAATAATTTAATTTAAAACAAACACCAGCAAAAGGGGATTTTTCTTATACCTTCTTCTTATCTCAATATGCGAATCCAGAATCTTGTGTGTTTACAAGTTTGGGGCTTCAAAGGTGGGTAAGATAGGTAATTTGTTCCACGTCAAAAAAAAAACCGAGGTTTCGATCAAACACAAATTTAAAATTTTATTGTACACAGGGTGTGATACGTACAGGGACGTTACTTTGTTGGGGAAGACGAAAAAATGGGTTAAACAGTTTCTTCCGCGTGTTCGGCATATCCTACGAGGTTGGGTGATTTTTCTTAATTTATTTCCGGCTATCATTGCGATAACGAAGCTTCATAAATGAAAACATCTGGAACTTAACCGATGATAAATTAAATAGGTCATCATCATCAGGTTTTGGAATCCCGGACGAGGCACAGGGCGTCAACAAATCTTCTCCATCTTTAACGATCTGCAGTAAGATATTTCAACTGCGACCACGTCTTTCTCTGAGTATCTGCTTCAGCTAGTACCGTGGATTTCCACGTTGTTCTTAGTCTTCCAACTCGCAGTGCACCCTGGGGATTCCACTCGAAGGTTTCCTTAGTGTGTGACCAATCCATCGCCGTTTACGATTTTTAATGTCGATGTCCAGCAGCTCTCTCTGCGTCACAATTCCCCCGATTGTATACAGGGTGAGTCATGAGCAATGCGACAAAATGCTAGGGCGTGTAGGTTGCGTTGAGACAAGAAAAAAATCGTATGGGAGGGGGGTCTATTCCTCCCCGTTTAGCCGGGAGGGGCAATTTTCGAAAAAATTGACTTAAAATGGAAAAAAAATTATTTAAAATCAACGGCTTCATTCAAAATGCTATGCGATACCTTTTTGAAAAGCTAACAACTTTTTCTTTCATTCTGTGTTTAAATTTATCTATCTATAAAATAGTTTTTGAAATATTAATTTTCAAAGTCAAAATTTTGAAAAAAAAATGGAAAAAAATATTCAAATTAATTTTTTTCAAAATTTTACGTAATTAAGTGCTTATTTTAATTTCAAAATTAAGTGCTGTTATTAATGTTAATTCAAAATCAGAAAACCGGATGCAAAAAATTTATGTCGTTCTCAAGAAATTAAAAGAATTCTAAAGCTAAAAATAAAAAATTAATGATCGCTAAACTTTTTAAAACAAGAAAATGATGATTTGCTTTAAAAAGTCCTTTTATTTTTACTATATTTTTTATTGGAAGGACTTATAAATAAAGCAAATCATCATTTTCTTGTTTTAAAAAGTTTAGCGATCATTAATTTTTTATTTTTAGCTTTAGAATTCTTTTAATTTCTTGAGAACGACATAAATTTTTTGCATCCGGTTTTCTGATTTTGAATTAACATTAATAACAGCACTTAATTTTGAAATTAAAATAAGCACTTAATTACGTAAAATTTTGAAAAAAATTAATTTGAATATTTTTTTCCATTTTTTTTTTCAAAATTTTGACTTTGAAAATTAATATTTCAAAAACTATTTTTTTAAATAGATAAATTTAAACACAGAATGAAAGAAAAAGTTGTTAGCTTTTCAAAAAGGTATCGAATAGCATTTTGAATGAAGCCGTTGATTTTAAATATTTTTTTTTCCATTTTAAGTCAATTTTTTCGAAAATTGCCCCTCCCGGCTAAACGGGGGGGAATAGACCCCCCCTCCCATGCGATTTTTTTCTTGTCTCAACGCAACCTACACGCCCTAGCATTTTGTCGCATTGCTCATGACTCACCCTGTATAGTTTGTGGCCAGCAAATCTTTAGAATGTGGCGTAGATAGCGATTTACAAAAGCCTGTTATTTTTTAGAGATGGTAGCCAGAATTGACAGATTTGACGTTGGAGTCGAAAAATCTCAACTTATTACATAAAGAGATTTGACTGGATTAAATAAGTAGGCAATTTATTTAAGTGGCCTCTTTTAGGATTTAATGGTTCTATTTTCTAATTGGAAAAATTGTCCCAAAAATTATGTAAAAAGGCCTACCAACAATTAAAAAAATAGTCCAAGAAATTGTAAAGCAACAGAAAGCGATGATTTCTCATAGCTTGGGTCCTTCAGTTTTCAGTTTGGGGTGAGACTTTTAATCTTAAATAAAATACGAAAATCGCACCAAAAAATTGGACCATTTTCCATAATTAGAACTGCCTAATTTTAATATGAATCACCCCAAACACAATGCCCAAGAATTTAAAAATGTCTCAAATCAAATATGAAAAAGCAATGGCCTCAACAAATTTTGAGATTAACTTTAAGAACCACGTGGCATACAAAATTTTTTAACTTTTGGGAATACCACTCTCAAAATAGACTCAAGAGATTGTTATGAAAATAATAGCATTTCTTATTTAACTTGACTATCTTTTTATATTTAAAAGTTTTATTATTTACATATTTAAATTTAAAAAAAAGTGAATTTTGAAAATAAATCAAAAAATTTAGCTCAAAACAGCTTGGTCAGTTTTTATATTTGGAACCTTACCCTAATACCATAGCTATTTTTAAGAGTATTGACTTTCTAATGGTGTTTTAAGAAGTTTTAGCATTTTTTTTGACTTTATTAATTCAGTCTCTGACAACGAATATGGTAATAAACCCAAACATAGCGTTCCCATTAAAAAGAAACACCCTCTTGCCTCAGATATTCTCATGGACTCTTTTGATTGTCGATTGAGGCTGGCCACGAGGCCGAGACGAGCTTAACTTTTGGACATCCGAGAATGTAATTGTTAGACCGTAATTTACCAACTATTTCCAACGAAATTTTTTTTTGTTTTTAAATTGTGTTTTAAGAAAAATAAAATTCAATATTTTACAAAAACAAAACTAAACTATATTTGGTAGGTGACATAATAAGTACATAATAAGTACAGGCTAGTCTCGACAAAATCGAATCAAAAATTGTGTTTATCAAACTTAGATTCAAATTACATTTACATTTACATTTCAAGTTTTGAGTTTAAAAAAAAACCCAATATAAAATGTACGCTCCTCGCGCTATTCAGTGATATGAATAAAAAGGAGTACCTGCTTTAAACTTGGCTTTTCGGAGTAGTGCTTCATTTGGTAAGAATAAAATACTAGAGAAGGTGCTCAACGATTGATCATCTCCTTATTCGATGAGCACCTCCTCAGCTTTGAGCTCCTGCTCCGATGAATGATATGAATAAACCGAAGCATAGGTACTTCATCAATAGGAGCAGCTGCTTAGTATATGTAAGACAGCTCATTTGCTCAACGTTCATAAAAATTGTTCTTATTTTATTCAAGGCGGAATTCATGCCAAATTTTCAATAGAAGACGGAAATTATCATGAAGTGAAATATATGAAAATGATTATTGGGTTTTATAACGATTAGGCAAGGAAAATGTTAATTTTCTTGCTGATCATTTTCTTGGATCAAACAAAGTAAGAAGAGGTGGTGCATTGACAAAAAATAAAAAAAAATGCGAATCTTTCTACAATACCTACTTATACTTAGTAGATCCCATCTTTCAAAGTGGAGTTGCAGAAAACATTGGTATACACCAGTCTATAGTGTCTAAGACCGTTTCCAAAGTTTGTAAGCCAACCAAAGAAAAGGCAAACATTTGGCTCAAATTCCCCACAAGTGTTGAAGAACTACACAGTTAAAAAAGAGAATGGCAGGAAAAATATAATTTTCCCTCTGTATTAGGTGCAATTGATTGCACCTACATTCCTATATACTGAAACTAGTTCTTCATAGAGACGAACACATCAATAGAAAAGGATTCCCATAGCATAAATGTCCAGGCAACATGCAATGCCAAGGAAGAACTTACAAGAAGTGTTGACTTTTCTTGGCATTTTCCAAAAATGCTTAAAATGGATTTTTTAACTAGTTGGGAATTAATTTTTATTATGATGTTCATTTTTTAAAGACCTACATTTTTCTCAAAAAAATAAAACATCTTTCCACTCTTAAAATATTTTATATATGTAAATATCTATTTTTTCATAATCTACATATTATCTCGTGATATTTATATTTAAAACAGATTTTTCCAAGTTTAAATGTCCAAGATTAAAACGAAATAAGAAACACAAAGTAAACAGATTTTTTTTTTAAATTACCATTTGTGATTGTAAAGTTTCGTCTTACAGAAGTTTCTGTACATAACCAAAGATATCTGTATTAAACCAAAAAAAAATGACAACAACATGTATCTTGGCAGAAAATAAAATATAAAATATTAAAAAAAAAGAAGAAAAAAAAACACATTTATAAATAATGGCAGAGGTAGCTATACCTCAATCAAGGTTTTTGGAGTATACCACAGACTTGACAATCCTTTGCCAACAAAAATGTATGTATGTATGTACATAAATTGACAAACAAAAGAAAACTTGAATGGAAAACATTTTAATTCAAAGAAAACATCAACAATATTTCCCAAAAATAGAGTTGTTATATTGACAAACACAAAAATAAAAAATACAGACTTATACAGAAAATCTCAATATATATCTTCCATTTTGTCCATTCGTAACTCATCGCATCGCTGCGCTGAATGCTGCCGCAGGGTGAAGAAAGAATTGAGTTATCCTTTTGTTTTGGGGTTCAAGGCTTAAATTTATTTTCATTTAAAGAACGACATTTTTTTTTAACAATTTGCATTCATGTATAAAGAAAAAAGAAATTATTCAATTTGTGACGTAGGTAGAGAGACCTTTCATGTGCAGATTCATCAAGAGGGTTCATGTTTTTTTTTTATTTATAAATATAACTGGCCCCACGTCAAGTTGTTTATTTATAGTTTAACAGTGTGTTAGACTGCGTGGAGTCGGTGTTGTGATTGGTTTATTTTCGTATTCGGACCAAGTTAGGTATGAAGTAATGCTGATGCCTATTAGATCCTTGTACAAAAAACTTACCCCAAATAGCGATTTTTTTCAAAAGAATTGTTACTTTTTTGTAAACCAAAATACAAATAAGGGGTGTTTTTCTAGAGGTATTAAACTTTTAGTTGGAATATGGAAATGGAAATTGACGAAGAATAGCGACTTAACATAAATATCGCCACAGAAGTCTAGCGGTGTTAAATCGCACGATCTTGGAGGCCAATTCACAGGCCCGAAACGTGAAACAATGAGGTAAGGGTTATTAGACGTTTCCTTCAATAATAAATCAATTGTGCCACGAGCTGTGTGACATGTTGCACAGTTTTGTTGAAAGCTCCTGCTGTTTTTAAAGAAGTACAGACAAACGAATCGACCAGCCCATAAAACAAGCCAAACAGTCAGTTTTTCTGGATTTAACGGTGTCTCAACATAAACTTGAGGATTATATTCACTCCAAATACTGCAGTTTTGTTTATTGACGTAGCCATTCAACAAAAAGTGAGCTTTATCTCAAAATCAAAATCTGGATCAACGGCAATCTTGTTTTGGTATCAGTATATTCAATATTCATGTTAAAATTCCAAACCAAACTAAACACACAAAAATCACTTAACAGCTGTTAAAATGGCTGCCAGTTAAAAAAGTGTTGCCAACTTAAAGTTTTTTGCCCCTGAAAAAATTCTATTTATTACTTTTGTTAACGGTATTGTTTTTTTAATTATTGAAGTAATATGGATTAAAAAAAGGTACATTTCAGAATTTTTTTTTTTTTGTTTGAAATTACTTAGTATGAAAGTAATTTTTTGTTGCATTTTGAAAATGTAGGATTTGAATTTTAGAAGACATGTGAGCAAGAGTACTGTTTTTGAATTTTTAATTCGATGCTAACTCAAAAGTAGATGAAAAAAATATTCAACTACATAAAATGCATAACCGTATACTGGAAAGGACAGAACAACGTCTGCCAAAGCAGCTAGTTTCTTTTATTTAACCGAAAATGATATGAATTTTTTTTTTCATAAATTAAAATTTTTGAAAATTGAATAAAACTCTTTAAATTGTAGAAAGTTTAGTTTGAAACACCCTAATAAATACAGTTTAAAATTTAAATAAATACTCTACAGAAACCAAACTAAATATCTTTGATTTTGAAACAATATCAATCACACTTCCAAATTTGTCATTTGAATCTGTACCTGGGCTCTTCTAAAATACAAATCCATATATAAGATAGAGAAACAAAATCGATAAACATTTTGAAATATCTCAGCTCATGAATTATTTATTATTTTAGGATTTCTTCCACAAATATATGTAAATGTATTTTGTATTTTGTGTGAGTGTGTGTTCATGTTTATAACTTATAATACATAACAAGGTATTTAAATAATTGAGACGTGCAAATAAAAATACACTCCGAGGCTATTTACTTGATTGTGCAAAAGAATATTTATTTTCTTTAAATGAAACACAAAATCAAATAGATTCAATTTTTGATGTGAATATATGTAGAAATGCATAAATTAAAATTGAAATCATTTTATTAATGTTCTCTAAGATTTTGGAAAATTTTAATATTCCATGTATTTTTTTTCCCAGCCAAAGACATAGAAATAAAAGTTTTAAGTTTTCTTTTTTTTTCAACTTTAATGGTTAAAATGCAAAAGCAAAAAAAAAATTAGAATAGTTTAAATTTTGTTTGAATTTTTGAAAAAAGGGAACGGACATAAAAAAATGTATGCCCATCATTTTGGTGTTTGAAATGTTCAATAAAATTGGGTTGCCAGCATTTTAGAATCAAACTGAAGGAAAAATAACTTTAAATTTGAAAACATACTATCAACCGAGACAATTTTGTCCAACAAAATGATTAGAGCAAAATTTTAAACAAGCATAACGCTCATTATTTGAATTCCTAAAACTGTCATCTGAAATATCGGAAAAATACATTCTTTTATGAAAAAATTTTCAAAAATCATTTGAAAGTTTTTTCAAAGAAAATATTTTTTTATACTTTTATATTTAACAATTATTATTCTTAAAACTTCAAAAAAAAAAAAAACTTAAAAGCAATATTTCAACAAAAAATAAAGAACCATTTTTAAAGTATTTAGTTTTGAAAAAAATATTTTAATATACAAAATGTTTCATTAAATGTTTGATCGCAATCCATAAAACCGTTTATGAGAAAATCAAAATCCAAAAATCTTGTTCCCTGCCAGGTATATTTACTCGTTAAAAACGGGTTTTTGAAAAATATTTTTTGATAAAATAACTACCGTTAAAAACCCGCCGAAAAATTTTCAGAGCCGTTTTTGAGATAATTAGTTTGGTAGTAGAGTGAAATAAATTAGTTTCCAAGCACTCCAAGATATCCCTTGATGGTTTTCGTATACGTCATAATGCACGCAATTGAAGCCCACTGATTATTGACGAAGTTTCAAAAATTATCTCGACAAATCGAAAAACTTTATGAACCCATGATTCTTGGAATGAGTGTAATATTTATTATTAAGGATGTTACTTCAATTAATTATGTTTAGTTTCATTTCAAAATTTATTCCAAAAAACTTCCGATGAAATTTTATGAATAAAATCATATTAAAAATTGGAAAATTTCCATTATCAGGGTTCTGAGGAAAAGCCAACTAATCTACATACAGATACGCATATTCACAAATGTTAATTTGGCTCTTGTTTAAATAATACAAATAATGCAAACCACAATCAAGAGACTCAAAGTGTGTATATACAAATGAGGATTACTGCTAGTTTCAAATTAATAACAACCATTTCACGAAATTAAACCCATCATGTCAGTTAAAATAAATCAATAAAGGTTAGGAGCCAAATCCTTATAGTTATGTACTTGTGCATACATTACATATATGATATATATGTATATTTAAATATATATATTGGTGTTAGGTTAAAAAAAAAAAACTATTTTTAGTTTTTGGTTAATTTAAAAGTTTTCACCTTTTGATATGGTAATGCGTATAATGGTTTCGATATTTTTTGATGAAAAGGGTCAAATTTGCGTGTATAAATAATAACGTTAGTTCATGTAAAAAAATGGCATATTATAGAGAGATATGTGTTGTAATGTTCTTAGGGTAGGTACATATATGCATGTTTTTGACATGGGAAAATAATATATTAGGTCGAAATTCATCTGACCCACCAAAAACACACAAAAACCACTTTTTGGGTTAGCATGAATTTTTCCGGTCACAGAATTTAAACAGAATGATTGCGGTCTGACTTTGAGAGTAAAGGATGCCCCGCATCCATAATGTGACACCACAACGGTTGAAAAGTTTCATTGAATATGCCAAATTAGAGTAATTTGACAACCCAAGTTATAAAAATATACACACATACATAAATACTTATTTAAAATTCAGAAAATAAAATAATTCTTGTTACCTCAGCAAAAAAAAAAAAGAAAAAAAAAAATTTAGGGTTATAAGCTTTCATTATTAGTATTGACATTTTGATCAAAGTATTTACACTTACACATGAAGTTAAAGGACTTTCAAAAATAAATATAATTTATTTGTTTGGTTACTTTTTATAATACAATGTGGATGACTTTTGGGAAAATATATGTGTAGTAGTTTTTGGGGATACTTTGAGCAGTTCACTCCCATAACACTGTTTTGATTAATTAAACCAATATTGTGTCCTAGAAACCAAATTATATTTTTCCTAAGGGGTACCTATAACAGCACATTGTATATATGTATAACGTACACAATCGCAACAATTGCGTACGAGTATATACAAGATCAAAGTGCTGTGGTAAGTAGGGTTATAAATAGAAAAAAAAACTTTACATAATTTTCTGAAATATTTGTTTAAAATTATTTTCATAAATACAAACTTCTATCGAGTTTTGAAAAATTAAATTGAAAACTATGAGCAGATAGGTAATGTACGAATCTCTGGCGTTCCTCTCACTCTAGAAGTGATTTGTACACAATTTTATTGAAGTCCGCCAACCAAGACCCACGGTACAGCATACAAGCGACGCGACGTCGGATGGAAGGTTGGACGGACGCCGAGTGGGCTAGAATTTTTTTCACTGATGAGACCAGCTTTTATCTGCGTTCACCAGATGGACGTAGCAGAGTGTGGAGAAGATATTCAGGTGACAGATACTCTTCGGGAACAGTAGCCCAGCTACTGGAAAGGTTCCATCACGGTGTGGGCAGGAATTTCTGTGCACGGAAAAACTGAGCTGTGCATCGTGGAAGGATTGGTAAACTCCAAATATTGTATCAGCAACATTCTGGAGGAAGATGTGATTCGTTCGCACCGTTTATTGGTGAAGACTTCTTGCTGATGCACGGCAAAGCTTAGACCTCACGTTGACAGGTGCGTTACGGACTACTTGGAAGAAGTGGAAATCGATGTGATGGCTTGGCCTGACATGAGCCAAGACATGAATCACATTGAACACGTTTAGAACTGGCTTGCAAAAATGATAAGACAGCAGCCTGCCTTTCCCGAGGCACTCAGTGGGCTAAGATCTACTCTGATCGAGGAGTGGGATAATTTGGACGACGCAACCCTAAAAAACTTAATGAAGGTATGTATGTCAAGTGAAAGTGTAGATTTGATAGATGTTAGGGGAGGCAATACCCACTACTAAGGGAACGAAAACTCATTGTTAAGTTATGAAGTTTTTGCCCATTTTCGTTATTTTATGATTTATTTCAAAGTTCTTCTCAATTGTTTTTATTTTTTATATGAAATACTTATGTTAAATGTTAATAAATATTACTGTTTTAATTTTTTTAATGTATTAGAAATTAGCGCGAAATTTCAAGGCGAGCCACTTTTGTTGTAACTCAGTGTAAAAATAAAAACGTATTAAAACAATGGAGACAATCTTATTGAGCATTTTATAAAAATGGCTGGCAAAATATTTTTTTTCTTTAAAAAGAACAGTCCCAGTCTGACCGATTGAAAGAATTTAATTAAACACTGCACTTTTTTCAACTAATCATAAAAAAGTGAGTTTAGTTGATGTAAAAATTATAAGGATTGAATTAATTTTTTTTTTACATTATTGATGTTATTCTTTTTAAAATAGTACGAAAATCTTATTAAATTTTAATATTTATAACACTTTAATAAAATTTGATAATAAAACAACTCAATAAGTGAATCTTATTGTTTTAATTTTTTTTTTTAAACAAAAACTTCATTCTAATTCCCCTAAAAGAAACCTATATGAATTTGAATTAAAAATCTACACGCTTTTTTCCCAAAAGTTCACAAGTATGTTAATTAGATATATAAATTATATTGTACATACTCGTACATACAAACATATAAAGCTTGATGTTCACAAATAGAACAGAGAATTAAATGTTTAACCTACCTACCCATTATCATTCTAACTGAAATAAAAAGAAAAATAAAAATTCAAAATTATTATACCAGTATAATAGAGGAAAATAAAAACCCATAAGCCATTATAGTACAGTCAATGTTGTTAAATAAGGGCAGTCATTTCAAAAAAAAAAAAAAATTCTTAACATAAGCAATAAGCACATACTAAGATATATATAGCACACCCATTTCCTTGTTTCCTGCATTTTTACCATTTGTTATAATATAAAAAAATGTGGAAAGGGCAAAGTCATTAGAATACCAAATTAAGGGTAATTAAGGACATACATAATACATGTATGCTCTTACGTAGTATTCTATCAACTTTCAAATACCAAGTAGAGACACCAAACTCGAACAAAGAAAAATATAATAATTAAGCGTACAATTGAGTCGTAAGTAATTGGTGGTTTAATTTCTTTTTCTTTTTGTTTTCTATGATTATTCTTTGATTGACGAAATATTTTATAATTATAGCTTTTTATATTGACATTTTTTTTTTTAATTTTTAATTTCATTGGTTTGAAGAAATTAATTAATTTTTTTTTTCTTCCAGAGTTCTGAAATTTAAAGATGATAAAACGATACTCTCCCAAACCTATGTGAATATGCCATCGACAGTAATAAAATCTACGGCATTATTATACTGAGTAAAAAATATATATAAGAAATATTTTTGCAGAATTATGTATTTTTTTTTGTATTTTATTTTTAACAAATCCATTACTGTAGCTTTAGTGTCCTTATTGAAATTTAAACAATTTCCTACTGATTTTGATGGAGGAATTTAACCAAACTTAATTATTTTTATTTATTTTATCTTTTTTTTTATGTAAATTTTCGTAATGTAAAAATAATTTAATATAAAATTTAATTTAATTTAATATAAAACAAAAAAAACCTTCAAACTAAAACAACAAAGCTGACATAAGTTTTTCACTCAAGGGTAATATAAAATAAATATGTACATAATATAGAAGAACTAATTTCTCTTTAACTGATGGTATAGCTATATGTAGCTCATTAAAAAAAAAACATTTGTTGGCAAATTTATCTGCCCCGTACTTTTCAGACAAAAAAAAATGTTTTTCATGTTGTTAGTTGGTGGGAATTAAAACTTTTGAATTATTATTTTTTCTCAGAAAAATTTAAAATTTAAAATTTTTAAATTTCAAACTTTCAACTCTTGCTGTTGTTTTATTTATGTATTTCATATTCCAGGAAAATTCATTGATACCCATCATTAATTCTACTTTTATATTTTAGTAAAATTAATTAAAACAAAAGTTTCACATCAAAACAACGCGTTTTCTTAAAATTAGGAGGAGTGTGAGGTATTTTAATTGAAAAGTTCATACAGCGGAGAAATTATAATATAAACATGGAATATTGTTAAAATAAATTTCGTATTAATAAACGCTTTACTTTAAAGTTTTAAACAACAACCATCACCCGTTCGTTTTTATAAATTTACTAAAAAAAAAACATTAGATTATGTCTGTAACTCATCCAAAATTAAAAAGAAAAAAAATGGTTATCAGTTTTGAATAATCTTGTTAAAACTGCAGCTTTAATAAAAAAAATTGAAATTTAAAATCCAATTTAATTTTCTTTTTGAAATATGAAATTTCATTATTTAAGAAGCAAAAAAAAAATTAATTAAAAAATAAAATTAATTATGAATCATCAAAAGAAAATCATACATTTTTCAAAGATTTATAAAAAAAATGAAAATTTGACTTCTGTTACACACCGCTTCCTTGATTTTTGGGTTCCTTTATTTTTCCTTCAATTATTAACGTACCAGAAAAAAAAAATTATTAATGAACATTTATTACCTACCTCTCTTGCGTATAAAATATAACAAATATCCCACAATATGTCTAAAGGGGTGGTAATCAAAAAAAGATTTAATTTATTTAGCGTCCTTTTTCATCTTTTTTTTATTTTTTTGATGATATTCTACGCAACCACGTCACACTTTTTCATTTTAAGGATCTAAGGCTGGACATTTTGAGTTTGAATAATCTTTGGTTAAGGGCTTAGAAAAAAAAGAGATTTATTTTTAAAGGATAACTCATTTGTTTCTCATGCCGCAAGAGTTATCTATCTTATTTTTGCTCATCAATCATAAAAATAACCATTCTGGGATTTTTTGGTATTTATATTCCAACGTATAGTTGCCAGGATTAGTGGTGTTTGAAGTGAAAAGGAGATTTGTGCAAAAAGTAAACGTGTTGTATGTTTAAAAAAAAATCAAAGTTATGATTATTGGTACTTAGAGTTTTTTTTTATCATTTTGCACTTTGACTTTCACGAGACAACAAATTAAGCTTGAAAAAGTTTTTGGAATAGAAATCAGTCTACATAGATTTTTCTTAGTCGAATAAAATGAAATCGCCGATCCCTGCGTGGCACCAACAATTTTGGGAAGATGTTTTTTATTTTAATCTAAGAGTCAAAAAAAGCTTTAAAAAAATAAGTTTTGACATCCTTTTTACGCTGACTGCCAATTTGAATTTATTAGATAGTTTATTTTCAATTTTAGACATAAAATTACATGAAAAATTCAATTTCAGCACAAATTTTTCGTAAGGATAAATATAATTTAAGTCTAAAACCAGGCTGTGATTGAAAAGGTAGCCAAACTCAAGAAAGTCACTTTGGAGCTATTATAGAATTAAAAAAAAAAAACAATTTGAAAATTTTTTCTCTCTTTTGATTATTGATTTTTTTTTAATTTTGAATACTGAATGATGATACTAAGCTTGGGATATTACATGATATTTTCTAAAATATTAAAATTGATTTTGTTTTTCTGGAAGTCTGGAATTCGATTCCCAACCTCGTCCAACTAAGAATACAAGGAAAACAGTCAAAACACATTTTTACTTTACTACAAAAACAAACAAAAAAATCATGTTTTTTCATGAAGAAGTTAAGTGAAGTCAAAAAACACACTTTATAATTTTCCAAAGACTGGGCCGCGAGATCAGAAGTCTAGTCTGGCTGAACTTCTTTTTTACGGACGATTAGGAAAACAAATCCGAATCTTAAACTATCTGGTATTGACTTTGAAATATTCAGATTTATGTTTAGGAATCATGAAAATAATTTACTGTTTTTTAAAACTTTTGAATTTATTGATCTGAAAGAGATCGCAAGTATAAGTGAGTACATCACACTCCACCACTTAAAAAAGTGCATTACCAGCCGACAGCGTGGTAGACCATGTTTGCGCTGGAAAGATGGCGGGGATAGACAATGCTTGGGGTGCGCAACTGGATGGCGTCGGCTCGAAACCGGGATAGGTGGAGAGACTTGTTAAAAGAGGCCAGTATCGGACCCCGGTTTTATGTTCATACCATCAAATTGTGAGTTGATTTCTTGCATTAACACTTAGAACTACATATTTGTTCAATTTTGTTTTTTAAATAATTTTGGTACTTGAAAAATATTTCATTTTTTTTTTTTCAATATAAACTTTTTTTCTTGAATTTTGTTTAAATTGAGATTTTGAGGCTGGAATGTAACGTTTTTAATCATACCCACATCCATTTTTAGTCATTTTAAAAGTACTCGTAAAAACAAAGGTAAAATTTTGGTACAGAGTTTTCCCGCTGCAAGCCCTAAATTTTACCTGCAAACAAAGGGTCAAAAATAATTGTTTTAGTTTTTAAACAAAACCATGTTGAAAACCAGACGCTACGGGGTAATTTTAAAATTTAAAGTGTAGGTATGATTCGAATGGAAGACTCCGAAACCAAAAAAAGCATTTCTTCTGTGATATCAAAAATTAATTCTTTACCAAAATGTCTTAGAACATTAATTTTTGAGTCTTTTTCATCATACAGCTCTGCCTGTCATTAGTTTTTTTTTTTTTAAACATTAATTTCCAAAATATCAAACGACAACATGTATTACTTTCTAAATCACACATGCCTTTGACAAATTTCCATACCCTACTTGATCTTTAAAATTGAATTATTGTTAAAATCTATCATCAACATACCCCGTAAGCCCCTTCTTGCACTCCATTCAATTGCTTCCCTTATTCTATTCATAACTTGATAAAATCAAATCACCGCTATACCTATACGCGCCTTCTATATTATAAGAAATAATGCGAATGTAACTCCTACACACATCTTGGCACAGCACAGCAAAATCATGACATTATTGAATGATTTATTTGCCAAACATTCGACTCCCATGTAAATCGTTGTTTTTATATGCTCCTATACCAACTCCCATATTCCCAACCCCCCACCAACCGCACATTTCCATCCCCCCATTCATCTTATATTATACCAACCCTCTTAATAATACGAATCTTTTCGTATAGGTTTCGGTTGTTAGAATTATTGGGGTGAAAATAATTCCTCTTGTTCGCGGCTTTGATGTGAGTGCGTGATGTGTGTAAAGATTCGTTTTATGATTTCATTCAAAGTCCCGTTATAATAGAAAAAAAAAAGAAAATGAAAATAAACTCATCACTGTTTGTGCGAAAAATGCGTATGTAAATAAAGAAATGTTTTGTGAACACATATAAAGAAATGGTAATTGATATTCATTTAAATGTCTTCTCTTTTATATTTTGAATTAAGATTAAGGGTCGTGTGCAAGTTATTTAAAAATTTTGTATCAATAAGTTAAAACAATAGGTAAAGTAGTCATTGGTTTGTACAAACTTGCTCCTATGTTAAAATAATTTAGAATAAACACAAAAAACTTTACAAAAGCAGAATGCCATTAGAGAAAAATTTGAAAAGGCATAAAATTCATCATTTGAATTACTAAAAGCCAAAAAGAAATTTGAGATCAAAACTGAAGATGTCATCATTTTTGCAAAAAAATTACAAGTTTGTTAGAGACGTTTTTTTTTTTGGAAAACAATTTTGAGCCAATATAAAATTTTGTAGAAATAATATAGTGTTGGGTATTAAATAATATTCATTTAAAAAAAAATCAAACAAAAAAAATATCCTCCTGCTTTCAAAATATTGAATTTTCAACAAATAAAAAAAAATGATTTAATTATGAGAAAAACCAAAATAAATTGATATGAAAGTAATATTATAAAAATTATAGGTGATTTCTTCACAAGGTCCACAAGGGGGACCATCGTCAACAGGTCCAGCCAGATACTGGCTTACGCAGGCGACATTGACATCATCGGAAAGACCGAACAAGCTATACACGATTCCTTCATCCAGATCGAGCAGGCGGCAAAAAATCTGGGGCTGCACATTAGTGATGGTAAAATAAATTACATAGTGGCGTCGAATGCGAGAAGAACAGTTGGTCAAACAATCAAGGTAGCGGAGCACGAATTTGAAGTGGTGCAATCCTTTAAATACCTTGGCAGCCGATAATAATATAGAAGAAGAAATACACGGGCGGCTGCTCACTTCCAACAGAGCCTACTATAGTCTATCAAAGCTCTTCAAATCCAGAAATCTCACCATAACTTCAAAACTGCTACTATACAGGACCATGGTCCTGCCAGTACTCACGTATGGATCCGAGACTTGGGTGCTTAACAAAAATTAAGCTCGGTAGACTCGGTAGATGGGAACGGTACCAAGCTCGCATCAGCGAAGAAAAACCGGTTCGGAAAGTCCTTTGTGGTACATTCTATGGTAGACGGCAGCGTGGTAGACCATGCCTGCGCTGGAGAGATGGCGTAGACCAGGACGCCCGAAGCCTTGGGGTGCGCAACTGGATGGCGTCGGCTCAAGACCGGGATAGGTGGAGAGACTTGTTGAAGGAGGCCAGGACCGGACCCCGGTTGTCGAGCCGATGATAATGATGATTTCTCCATAAAATTTTCATTAAGATCGTCAAACTGTTTATGAGTAAATAAAAATTCGATTTCTACCATAGGTAAGTCCTAACGGTTTTTTTTTAAGAAAAAGAATTTATTAAATAATAACAATTTATAAAAAAATAACAAAAAAATTTCAACAGAATCGATTAAGCTACCATTATTTTTTTAATTAAAAAATAAATGTTTGATTTCGCCTTATGGGAATATCCTAGAACCTTAAGTTCCAAGTTTGATTCTTCAAATCACTTCCGTAGAAGAAGGGTAGAGACAGATAGACCGACAGATCGGCAGATCGCCAGACAGTCAAACAGAATTGCGATGTCCATTTTTTCTCGCATTCTATTATCACCTGGAATATACATAGTTAGGTACTATAGGGGCAATTTTGGATTCCTGAAAAAAAACTCTAACTCGTGTTTTTAATAAAACTTTACATTAATATACTAAGGAAGTCGAAAAACTGAATATCCTAATTCTGCCTGCCTGTCTGTTGAGCTACAGCTTAAACGGGTGGGTGGATTTTTTGAAACTTGGTGATAGTGTTTCTTGGCCTGTATCTCCACAAGTTTTTATACTTTTTTTAAGGCCAAAAACAACGATACCTGGCATACATATTGTACGGCTTTTTGGAGGATTTTTTTATTGTAAAAATTTAAATAGACGTTGGCTCACTTTAAATGAAAAAAAAAATCCCATATTTAGATGATACCATTACCACCACCACCACGGTTAATCTAATTGTAATCAGATTTTTAGGCAATTTTCAAATTTTCAAAAAAAAAAATATTTATAAATTTTAATTATTGTTTGAAAATAAAATATTTCAAAAACGATTTATATGTTTTTCCTGAGCGCACTCTTTCTTCAGATAATTGATTTTTATAAAAGTACTATCGAAAATTTAAAAAAGTTTTTGATGCAATTTAGCCAACTCTAAATTTTCATTTGTGTATAAATATCTTTAAAAAGACGTTTATAAATTCATGTATGTATTCGCTTTAAAAAAAAGAAATTTTTGTCGTTCCTCAAGACTGTTTTACGAAGCAATAGACCAAGTTATTAAAGTTTTGGTCCACTGATTTTCTACAGACGGTTTTATCTATCCTTACATACTTTTTGTACCTCTCATCATTTTACTTGTTAAATCTTCTTAACTAACAACTAAACATAATTTTTGTCTCCATGTTGCATGAATGGTTTTTAATCTTCAAAAGACACACCATTTGGCATCAGAAAATCATCCATTAATTGCCTAATTTTAATTAAATTAAAAAATTTAAAGAAACTCATCATGTCTTTTACCTGTAATTTAGTTTATTTTAATATTATGTATGTTTGAAATCTGCCAGAAAAAAATATTCTACGAACGTTTATGAATATATTTAGTAGATAATTTTAATTCATATCATGTTACTAAATAGATTTTAAAAGTTAAAAACGTTCCAAAAACAAAAGCTTTGGAATTTACAAAAAAAAATATTACTATGTATTAACTTAACAATTTTTATTTCAAAATAATTGTTTTCTAAAGCAAATTAAATTGAAATGAAAAAAATAAACTGAATAAAATTTCGGTATGTGTTTCATCTAAGAAAAAGGTCTAATTAAATGGTTAAAATCATATTGACCAAATAAAAATGGCTGCCACACCTAACAAAAAAAATATAAAAAAAATTAATTTGGTCAATTCTTTTTTCTGGCTATTGAACTGGGGGTGCTTCCCATTGCCTATTGGTGAGTACTGAATACTCTACCTCTGCAGTGGAAAATTGCAATGTTAAAAGTTAATCACGTCAAATCACAGATTAAGAATAAATGGGGCATATTCATAGTCAAACTTTAGAGCCGAGTCCAACTGGCCTCGAGTCTAAAGTTGACACACAGGTTAGAAACAGCTACTATTCATAAAGAATTCGGCAGCTCTGTTTAGTAAAAAAACAGAATTCTACTAAATTTTAGTGCTATTGCCTGTCAATCCATTGAAATCCAATCCATTTTTTGACAGATGGAAAAAAACAACTTAGTCAAAGAGTCAGCCGCCGTTTTTAAAGTTTGAGCTCTAGTTTATCTCTTGGACCCGTGTCTTAATTGTCTATGAGTAACATAAACTTCAGGTTAGCTTAGAAGAGACAAAGAAACAACTTGTCAGACGACTATGAATGTTCCCCAATGTCTTTTTCTGTGCCTGACATTTATATTTGTATGGTTCTAATTTTAGTGAATAAAATTTTCTAAACAATAAGTTTATCGTATTGCAGATATCAATTTCAAGTAGTTCTTCTTAAAGAAATATGAAATCATTAAAGCAATCCGACTTGTCTTTAGACTTATTTATAAAGATTATTTTGTTTTGTTGCTTTTTATAACATTTTATGGGAATCTTATTTTTTTTATAGTTTTGCTTTTCTCTTTAAACTGATTTGAGGATTTTTTTATATAAAATAAAACTGGTCCAAAGAATTATGGCCGAGGAATGCACCACAACGGCTACAATACCAATCAGTCACTCTGATTTGGCCCACCCTGTATATACAATATTCTATTTTTAAAATTATATACACCACATGACTTTCATGGTTAACCTTTGACATTTTAAAATGCTTCTATTACGCAGTAGGTATGTACCTATAGGTACATATATAAATTGAATTATATTTTTTAAAAAAGCAAAATCTGATTTAAAGCGAACATAATATGCCATAACGAAATTTTCCACGTCATCTTATTTCGTATACAAAAAATGATGACGGACAAAAAAATCTGAAATTGAATTATGAGTTTCCTTGTTAGGTAAGTGAAGTAACATAATTTTGTAAATTGTTTCTACATAACACATATGTGTGCATATATTTTATGTGCTATGTACATTGAAACAGGCACATTGTATAGAAACAACTTGTCATTTCTTAACTTCCAGATTATTTATTTATGAATATAGTAGGAACAATTTTTAGTTCTTTACATCTGCTGTTTCTTCATGTCTTAAGATATTGGGTGTCACATAAATGAAAAACTTGGTTTAAGATTCTATAACAATATCGATAAAGTGAAAGTTTGTACTTTTGGTTTTTTAATTTTTTTTAAGTGCTTAAGTGATTTTATTTAGATTTTTATTATATTTAAAACAAATTATAGGTAGTAAATCAAAAACAAAAGCAAAAGTGTTGGTACTCAAGATTTTTATCAAAGTATGAAGTTCAAACTCATTAAAAAAATAGATCCAATTTAAAAAAAAAATCATTTTATTTTATTTCTTATCGGTGCAGTGGATCGAAATATTAGCAAACATAACCTTACAAATGTCAGCTCAAATAAAAACAAATGCTATAGAATTTACTCTGTATGAATTTCAAGGTTCTCAAAATAAATTTTATAAAAATCAAAAAAACTAAAAAAATTTAAAAAATTGACCTATTAAATATTTGTCCTTGAAAATGATGCACTTAATGATTATTAATTAAATTTAATTAATTTAGTATTATATTTTGTAAATATAAAACCATAGTATTCTAAAAAAAATAAACTTTTGAATCTATTTTGAAAACGCGACAAACCGAAATATTTTTTTTAAGGATCAAATGCGAATTTTGCTTTCATCATAATTTTCTGTCAGCATTATTTTAAAATACATACATATTAAGTTACTATATTATGAATTGAAATATATTCTTCCACTTTTGCTAAGGACTGAGGACAAAATATTCGTGAATTTTGTATTTTTAATAACAAGACGCATGTAATAAACCCACAAACTCACAATCAACTCCTGGTTTATTTAGGGTTTCTTACTTTTTTAATTTAAAATATATAAATTTAAGATTTTTAATATAAATTTTCAAAAAGTTTTTTTTTCACTTAAAGGGTTTCAAATTTTAATCAGATGTCATTTTGGTTTTGATTGCCAAAATTGTAGTTAAGGTAACACAAATAAGAAAAATGAGGATATTTTAATAAAGGAAGCATTTTAAGCTGACGTATTGTATTTTTTTTTTTTGATAATTGTTTAAAAATAAATTTGTTTTCGAATACCATACACAGAAAACAATACCTTGGAAAACGATTCACGAGTGTGTTTTCTTAAAAAATAGACTAGGATCAGGTTAAGAAATATTTATTCTTTTAAAATTAAAAAAAAATAGGTCCAAAGATTCATGACAGAAGACTTATAGATCCTCGAAGCCAATTGGGTCGCATGTTCTAGTTCCTATAAGCAAGAGAGCAATCACAATAACAATAAGTAACTCGTTTTTGAAACATAGTTTTTCCAAAAGAAATTATTTTTAAAGCTTTTTGAAAAATTTTTAACGTTTTAAAAAAAGAGCTAAAAGAAATACTTTTTTTTTCATAAAAATTTGTTAAAAAATTTAGAGGCAAGAACTCGAGCTCTAGTTTTTTACGAATGGAAGAAATATGAACTGATAAAATGCCTTGGTTGCACCAATGCCCCTTACTTTTTGTAAGCCATCCCTGGAGTTTATCATTTGTTTTTAAAATTAATAAAAAAGTTTAACCAGTGCAAGCGGAAAGTCAAAAGAAAATAAGAAGAAAAAAATGAGCATTAGAAAATGATGTAAAGTTTATCGAGGCAACAAATATTTAAAAGCGTTTCGTGCAACTGGTCACTAAGTAGATACAAAGTAGATGCAAAAATTTTGAAATTTTTTAGATTTATTATTAATTCAGGAAGTTCAAAAAATTATTGAAGAATATTTACAAAAAGAGTCATAAATTTTCAAACCAAAAGTTTGTAATAATTTCGGAATTTACTAAAGGAAACCTATGAATAACTAATCGAAACCTTAATTACACATTCATATGAAACAAAATCTTCACTGCTTTATTCAAACAAAAAAACTTCTCTCAAAACTTCTTACTTAAAACTTAAATTTAAAAACTGATTTATGGTTCAATTTCTATAAAAAATATAAATCAACAAAATCTTTTGTTGAGTAAAAGAATACAAAAAAAATCCTCAATAATAATTCTCCAGCACTTGAACAAAAAAAAAAAAAAAATCTCAAATATCTAAAGTAGACAGTTTAACTGCCAAACGCAGTAGGATGTCTGGCCAAAAATGGCAGGCACTCGGCAGCCATCTGTGGGATGATAAATTATTGCGAGATTATACAACTTCAAATACAGCTAGTCTTTCGTGCCCTCGAATGAACTTTTTTTTTTAAATATTTATTTTTGCTTTTTCAAAATGGGTGTATGTAAACCTACTTTAAAATTCGTATTCGAACAACAACAACACAAAAAAAGAATATAAAACGAATTTTCTATGTGTATTAGGTGATTTAAATTAAAGTCCGTTGACACTTAATTTTTATAGGGGTTGTTGGTTGAAAGCTCATTGTGGCAGAGCAATAAAAAAGCTCAGCACTTAATTTAATAAGATTAAACAACTTATTTGAAAGTATACCTACCTGCGATGTTTTTGACTTTGAGAATTGAGAAAACAATATTAATCAAAATCATTGCGTGCAAATAATGACTTTTAGGTAAATTAGAATAAATGGTATTCCAAGTAAATTTAATTGCTGTTACCAGATGGAATAATTTATCAAATTAACTTTTATTTTAATGTAGTTTGAGTTTGTATAATAATATGTTTGGAAAGCACTCTGGGGAGAGTGCTGATCTTTAAGTATCTATATTCAAGATTTACAAGAATAACAAAAAAAAAATATATTGAGCATCAAGGTTTTTTTTAACATTTTGTATTTAAAGATTTTTTTATATCCACTAAGATGGACAGAAAATATTTCAAACCAACTAAAAAAAAAATTATGTTTTGTTCTTATGCTCTGTTTATTTCTTAGAAAAGATTCCATAGATACGCAAATCTACTTTGCAATGTCTCTGATTTGAAAAGGAATAAAAGGCAGAAAGAATTTTATTTCGCAGAAATTTTTTTTCTTACAAAAATGAGTTTAATTTTTTTTCTTCTTTAACTACTTATTTAGAACTGGAAGAAATACATTGTATTTGTATGCACTGAATGGTTTTTTATGAATGCAATGAATGCTTCAAGGTTTAATTTCCAGGTATTTTAAGAATTAATTAAGGTCATATTTTATAGTACTTTAACTTCACTTCGAAAATGTCGGACTCTCAACCTGGTTAGTTTACTTGGCCCTAAGAGGAATACAGTGTTTTTTATAATTTTGTTAGTTAAAAAAGAGAGAAATTTTTAATCGAAAAAGAGCTAACCTTCAAATAAGTCCAACGTATTAAGGAAGATCAATTAGATATTTAATAATCTGCAATGACATCATTTAAAAAAACTCAAAGTTCATTTGATGTTTTTTCTAAGTTTGAGGTTTTTGAACTGTTAAAAAAGAATTACAAATATGAAGAAGGTAGTTATGGTTTTTGAGATTGATTATGTTTGTGTATGACTTAAGTATGCACTTTATTTGGTATTAAGCAATGAAAAAGTACGAAAAATTTAATTTCGAAATACTATCTCCCAAGTCTGGCTTTGTCGCAAAAAAAAAGAGACTTAAATAAGAAGTACTAACTGCCCAAATATTTTCAATATAAATCGTTTTGTGTGAAATTTGGGGCCGATGTTTTACAAATTTTTGGAGATATTTCCAATCTCTTTTCTTTTGTAAGATTTGGTCTATATTTCCAAACATCTCTATTTGACCTATAGACACCTAAATGTCAATTTTTGAATTTTATTTTTAAACCTGCGATTAATTTGAATTTTAAAAAAATTAATAAAATTGAGTAATTTTTTTAACGATTAACTGATTATATATTCATAAAATTTTCCAAATTCCCATATTGTCAACATAATACAAAAATTGAAAATCTGAATACTGGCTTTTACATTATGGGATTCTGGAAAAGATTTTTTAACGACCTTAAGGTTTTCAAAATCCCAATTTTTTAATTTATAAAAAAAGTGAAAAATCTACTTTTGAACTGTTAAAAAAGAATTACAAATATGAAGAAGGTAGTTATGGTTTTTGAGATTGATTATGTTTGTGTATGACTTAAGTATGCACTTTATTTGGTATTAAGCAATGAAAAAGTACGAAAAATTTAATTTCGAAATACTATCTCCCAAGTCTGGCTTTGTCGCAAAAAAAAAGAGACTTAAATAAGAAGTACTAACTGCCCAAATATTTTCAATATAAATCGTTTTGTGTGAAATTTGGGGCCGATGTTTTACAAATTTTTGGAGATATTTCCAATCTCTTTTCTTTTGTAAGATTTGGTCTATATTTCCAAACATCTCTATTTGACCTATAGACACCTAAATGTCAATTTTTGAATTTTATTTTTAAACCTGCGATTAATTTGAATTTTAAAAAAATTAATAAAATTGAGTAATTTTTTTAACGATTAACTGATTATATATTCATAAAATTTTCCAAATTCCCATATTGTCAACATAATACAAAAATTGAAAATCTGAATACTGGCTTTTACATTATGGGATTCTGGAAAAGATTTTTTAACGACCTTAAGGTTTTCAAAATCCCAATTTTTTAATTTATAAAAAAAGTGAAAAATCTACAACCTACTGGAAAATAATTTCTGAAAAATTTCAATACTGAAAAATCTTTACATCGTTTTGGAGAAAGTAAGATTGTTGCACTTGATATTTCTAAAGCATTTGATAAAGTTTGGCATCCTGCTCTTTTATCGAAAATGCGTGCTTTTGGTATCGATGAAACCTTTCTTCGTTGGATTAGTAACTTTCTTTCGAATCGCTCTTTACAAGTAGTATTAGACGGATTCAAGTCTGAAACCTACAAAATAAATGCTGGTGTGCCACAGGGTTCCGTTTTGTCTCCGACCCTCTTTCTCATTTTCATAAATGATCTGCAACTACTAATCCATTAAATTGTTTCGCTGACGATAGTACACTTAGCTTTTCATATTCGTTTCCAGATTCACATCCCTGCTCTTCGGACGTGGAATTGAAACGGCTAAATATGATAAGTACATTAAATTCTGACTTAGACAGCATTGTACAATGGGGATTAAAAAATCGCGTAGAATTTAATGCTTCGAAAACCCAATGCTGCCTTCTGTCGTTAAAGCGAGACATTCCCCCCCTGCCATTATCTATGAATGGCACTTGCATCGAAGAAACTAATCAGCTTGCGATTTTGGGTATGTGTATCACAAACCATCTTTTGTGGAATGATCACATACTTAGCGTCGCCAAAAATGCCGCAAGATGTTTAGGTTTCCTTTGGAGATTCTTTTTCCCCTTCTGATCTGGCTATTATCTATAAAAGTTATGTACGTCCAAAACTCGAGTATAACTCCCATCTCTGGGCTGGTGCTCCAGCAACTTACTTAAGTCTCTTGGACAGTATACAGAGACGAGCCTTCAGAATGATTGGAGACAGGAACATCATCGATACTTTTACGTCACTCGAACACCGACGTAACGTTTCCTGTCTCTCACTCTTCTATCGTTACTTTTACGGTAAGTGCTCTATTGAAATAGCCAGTTGCATTCCTCCCCTTAAACGATTCAACCGTAATACTCGCGCCTCCAGGAATGCCCATCAGTTCACTCTTGAACCCAATTTCGGTCGTACTGTTAAGTACAGGGATTCGTTTTTTAGCCGTACTACGCGAATGTGGAATGCCCTTCCACGCTCTGTCTTTCCCTCTCATTGTGATGTGACGAAATTTAAGACTAATGTGCACCGACAACTCCTTTTAAATCCTCTCTTTCTTACCTGAAGCTCGCACTGTGTCTTTGACATATAAAGGGTACATAACAATCCCCTTGAGTGCGCGCTAATTATAAAAAAAAAAAAAAAAAAATCTAGACACCTACAATTTAAACAGAGATGATTTAATAAAATTATTTGAGGTTTTTTTCTCCGAAGAAATTTTTAATTTTTTGAAATTGTTTTGGTCATTAATTCCAGTTTTGCTTCTTTCCCATTTTGATGTCCAATTTTCTTATTTTGGGCATTCATTCCCTTAAAAGAAAAAATTTAAAGAATAGAAAGAAAGTACAAAGTGAAAAAGAATTTACAACACCAATTTGTTCCAAATTTTTTTTTGGTGGTAATTATAGGTTGATTTTGAAGTTTTTCCTTAGGCACCATTGCCTAACAACAAATACACATCACTGGTCTTTTTTTCTATATTTTTGATATAACTCGAAAATTAGTAAAAGAAGTTTTTCATGAGACGGATTTTTACCAAGGTCTCTCTTCAAAACTAGGTCCCTGCTATAACCTACTGCATATTATTACAAGAAGTTTAAATACGACAAAAATCAAAATCTTTTTATCTTAGAAACTCACTGAGATAAAATAATTCTGATTTCCCCAATCGAAAGAGTGTGACTGGATCACAATATAAAAAAAAAATGTTTCCAAATTATATTTAAATAATCACTTTCGAATTAAAAAAAAAACAAGCTTAAAATAGAAATAGTAGCAAACTGTATGCATTGTGTGTTTGTAATTTTAACCATTAGCACACATTTTGAATCGAATATCAATTTAAATATTAATTCTAATGGAGTTTTATATTACCATCAAATAAATTTTGTCGAATTGCAATCCCACACGTTTCAAAACTAAACAATTTAATGTATGATTTCACACTTGTAACAACCGCATTATCATTGTTCAGTGACCAGGTAAAATGTTGAAATAAGGTGACCATTTATACTTTTTTTTTTTGCAAAATCTGTGTAATAAAAAAAAATTTCGCCAAAACAAATTTTAACTAAACAAATGAGGCTCGTGGTAAAGGATTCTGAAAACCGTGATTTAAGCTTTTATAATTTTCAAGTATGCTCAAATGACCCATTCATTATTTCGTTCTTAGAAAGAGTCAATTTGTTATGAAAGGTATCTATCTACTGCAAAGAAGTTTTAGTTAAATTAGTAATTTATGGTCTTGATACAATTCTTGTTAAATAAAGTATAAGACTATTTGTTTTTGTAACGTCTAACATAGGTCTAAAAACTTGACAAGGAATAATTTTAATAAGTTCTCTTAGCAAACATAGATATGGTCACCGCATGTATGTACATATCTATATGTATGAACAATGGACATGGGATCCTATTTATGAAACTAAGTAATGAATAACAAAAGGCAACTCATCGTATCTGTTTGCAGGTATTGTTGGGTTTTAAAACATATGTGAAAAATTTCAATTATTGTTAAATATATTTTATTTCAATTTCAAATGGGAAATTTGAAACCAATTTAAAATTAACTTTATACATTTGAAATTATCATAAAACTGCTCAATCTAAAAACCAATCTGCTTCTATGTATCTTTTTAAAATAAAATTTGTATTTGACTCCCTCCCATTAGTACATATTTAATTATTTATGGGTAAAAATATGTATATAGAACCTCATTATTATTTATCTCTCTTAACCAAAAGTTTTTGTATCATAAAATTTTGATATGTAATATTCTTGAAATTATGTATGTAATAGAAAATTCTTTCATACATTTTTTGATTGAAATCCGTCAAACTACTTATGAGAAAATCGAAAACTGAAAATTCGATGCTGATCAAGTACCGTTAATAACGGATTTTAGAAAAATGTTTTTTAATCAAATAATGTTGGATGATACTTTTACAAAAACCGACTGAAAATAGTTCATCAAAATCGTTAGATCAGACTTTGAGATAAATTAGTTTTTTTTTTATTTTGTGAATTATCTATTTGGTACTCTTATAGTAAAAAAAAAAGGGAGGAAATAAAAAATTTATTTTAAAGGTTTTTTTTTTATTTTTAATACCAAATAAAGTCAAAAAATTGTGTAAAAAATGTTGTTACAAAAAAACATGATTCCCAGATTGGATAGTTGTTTTTCTCAATTTTTTTTTACAAAATTGTGTTTCCGTCCAAATTTTTATGGATTTTTTTTTGTTTGAAACTTTTTTCGTTAATAATTTCGACCAATTTTTTTTTTATCACGGTTTAAAAATATTTCCACTTAACTCTTTTTTTACATTTTTTCACCAAATTTTGTTCGCCTTTTTTTTGACTAAATTTATTTTTTTTAAATATTTTAAGGTAGACGATTTTTTTTATTATTATTTAGTAATCATCCTTCACTCAAATAATACATTACATATTGGTTCCAGAAAATTAAAAACAAAATGTGTTGAAACCAAATTTAAAAAAAAGTCTGAATTACAAGACGAACTCTTTCATATTTCCTGTCATCGTACTGTCTAGTTTGATCAAAATCGCAAGTTTAATTCTGTGCACCTTTTTGGGTTTGGAAAAACATAGAGTGAAATTTTTTTTGAAAAACATTAAGTAGATTTTTCAATCATTATTAATCATTCTGATGATTATTGTAACAGGACTATATTTTTTCAGGTTAACTTAAAAAATTGCCTGTGCGTTAAATCGAGAAAATTCTTAATTCATGGATTAGTTTAACTTGATAAAAAGGTTTAAAAATATTATTAATAAGGCAGTATCTCGTTAAACTGAGCATTTTGTCCAATAACTATTTTTCCTCAATTTAAAATTCCAAATTACACGCGAGATTTTAAATATTTGTTGAAACCAATTTCATTATCTATCCATGGCACTGTTTCATTTATTCAACTATTCAAGAATTTAGTACAAAACAAAAAAAAAAAAAACAGTGAAAACGTGTGTGAAAAAAAACATTAAATCCCAGAAACTTCATTTCACACAATTTTCAAATCCTGCTAATGCTAGACTAGGTACATGTACATTACATACATGTGTACGTATAGAGCAAAAGTAAAATCAAGTCAACAAACGCCGGCCATCGCGCAGTCATATACAGTTTTAATTTGTTTTTAGGTGTCGGTGTCATTTTGTTTTAGCTGTAGGGATATATTTTTTTTTTTTTTTGATTTTTAAATTTGTTTTGTTTGTTCATTTTTTTTATCATTCTCTTCAGTTAGCAGCCAATTTATGCTTTGAAATTTACATAAAAATGGATCCTTAATCTTTTTAGATATGGTATACAAAAAATTTATCTACATAAATATAATATCTAATTCTGAATTTGACTTTGAATGATTTACATTTTTTCATTTGTATAATTTTTTTTGTGAATTTTGAAAGACAGACAAATTTATTCGTCTCCCTACAGGACGACAATGACAAAAGTTGACAAAAAAAATGGACGTCGTTATTTTTTTTTTTTTTTTTTGATTTCAAACGAAAAATAAGATAAAATAAAACAGATGGAATTAATATTTTCTTTGAAATGGAATTATTGTTTTAGATGAATTAAATTAATAAGAATTCTCGATTTATTCTACTGTTTACTTTCTTTGTAATTATATACATACTCGTAAGTAGGTTCCATTATTAATGAAAATTGAACAATCAAAAATATTAAAAACTTTTTTTTAGTCTTCATAATGAATGAATTGAAACAAAAATAAATTTGGGAATTTAAGAGTATTTTGAGGAAAGTTTGATGACTTAGTGCAGAAACATATTTAATGAGTTTAATTAGAGAAGAAAGTCCTTAAATGTTTGTTGGGCTGCAATTACAAATCGTATTTTTTTTACTATCAAAAAAAAACAATATTTTTATTTTTGATTTATTTATTTTTATATTAAGTAGTATTGCACATACCATGCATGGAAATACTTTTTCAAGAAAGGTGTATTTAGCCCGAAATGTAACTAAAAAGTGCAATTTCTAACCGGAACAACCTGAAAAGGCTTGTCCCACCAGTGGTTTTGTGTGAGTTTCAAATAAAGCTTTTATTGGCATCCTGCTTTTTTAATGTCTCGATGGTATAAATAAGTAAACTTACTGTCACCCCTCCCTCACTATTATTAGCTTTGAGTTCATTTGAGGGGTTCTAGTTTTGCTAAGATCGAACATTGGTAAAGAAAACTTGATGATATTCAAATATTTCTAATTTGGATACTTAGGCGTATACTTGATTTTTTCATATAGGTATTTATTTATATAATTGTCAACATTTAACATTGTCAGTTGAGTATTTTTGGGTAGATTTGTCGATTTGCGTTTTCAGCAAATATTGTTTTTGTTTTAAACACTGATTTTGTGATTTTTTCTTGTTTTAGATCTTACAAAAAAAAAATACTCTTATTTCAACATCAAGACATTCTTCGCATTATAACTTTTGATTTTAGAAAATCAGTAATTTTTATTTATAGAATTATTTTCGTCATGTTTTCTTTAGGAATCCCAAAATTGATTTGGAATGAGGCTATAGAAGTGGCAAATAAGTCAAATTGAAATGAATAAATATTTTAAAAAAAATATAATTCGAAGATAAAACAGAACTTTGTAATTTTGTTTTTATATTTTAACATTTAGAATAATTTTTTTTTTGTATTAATTCATATGAAAAATTTGTGTTTATTAATGTTGTAGTTAAAATAAAAAAAAACTCTTTCAAATATGAAAAAGTTTATGATCTTTCAATTTCATAAAGTTGTAAACTTTGAAAATCCATTTTAATATTTATTTTAAAGTTCTTTTGTAAACTAAAGTCTTGTCTGTAAGACGATGTTAATGCTATATGTGTTTTCCGATTTAATTTTTCAAAAAACTTTGAAATTCCTCAGCAGTTTTCGAGAAATTTTGCGAAAGAGGAATAAAATAAGAAAATAATAAAAATTACCAAATTTTTTCCAAACCATGTCATTCTATTATAAAAAAAAATAGCTTAGTTTTATGGGCTTCGCAGTTCTCTCAAAATAATGCTTGAAATCCTCTTAACTGATAATAAATTTACTATTGGATTTAAGTCATAACACAATTTTGAAAAAGACGGGTTTTTAATTTTAAAATAGAAATTCAAAAATTTGGAGTAGCATTTATTTTTGAAAAAAAAAAATTTATTTTATGTGAACTTTTTTTCCAGTTTTTGTTTTTTATATTTAAACGAGTTGTTCTTAGAAATATCAAATTTAAACAACGCCAACGTATTAATAAGTTTGATTTTGATTATTATAGTTTTTATTTTTATTTTTATTTTTATTTTTTTTACTTTTACATAACAAATTTTTTTTAGGTCATTTGATTTTATCCTTTTTATCCTTGAAAACCAAAAGCTTCTAAAATTTTTTTTGAGATGGCCTCTGAGTATACACAAAAAAAGCAGTACTATGTGAAGTTCCAAGTTTCTATAAGTCAACTTAAACTGGTAGCCACTGAAAATGTTAATTAAGGGTATTACCAATTTTTTGTATTTCGTTTTTAATCATACTTATGTAGGTAATTTCGGGATTTGGTGAAAACCTCAAGTATAATTTCCTTAAGAAGTATAGTTACATAATTTCTATTTTCTTAGTAAAATTTTGAATTTCCAGGTGTGCACATATTAAGCTATAAATATATAATTTTGCTACCAGAGCCCGTAATGTTTAAAATCAAATGATTTATTTTGATATAAAGTTACAAATATTTCTTGCTCCAATATCAGTGTTGTCCTAAGGTACATTCAGCCTTGTTTTAAACAATTTTACGATGAATTATTTAATTAATTTATAAATTCGGTTTTTGGTGGCCTTCGTAAATTGTCCAAGAGTATTATAGTATTACGATATTATAAAGTAATAACCTAGAGCGCCTGTTTAGGGATTGTCTAGCTTCAAGACAAGACAGCTTTACATTTGAATTTAAAATAAAAATTGAATTTCTAAACAATAAAAAAATATTTAATTTTATTTTGTTTCTTCTAAGAAGATTCAATTCAGTTTTAGTACCTACAGTTCTGAAATATTAATATATCAAAAAAAATCCTAATGTACTTCTTTATTTTGTAGGAAGATATAGATACCTTAAGGTAACCTACCTAAAACTCTGTTTAGACCAACCTCCATTATTCCCAGACCTAAGTAAAAGAATGACTCAACTTAATTTTCCAACTTTCGGTATAAAAATAATAAAAAAAAAAAAAAATTGCCACAAGTTTCCTAACAATTCTGCTCTAAGCCACCATCAAAACAATCAAATTTCTCTACATATCTACATAACTATACACAACAACGCCTATATCTATAGATATAAATATAAATTAATTTCGAACACAATTTGATCTTTTTTTTGTCCCATATATACGTCGTCTGCCGGATGATGGTGGCTGAAAACGCCCTTCAAATATACATAATAATTATTGTGTCCTTGTCCTCCTTATGAAAAATATGATTTATTCTCTAAAATCACTCACCTGCCAAATACTAAGCTTCTGCTGACGAAAGATTATAATGCCAACCGACGACTACGACTTGATGCGTTAGATTTCAATATAATGATGCTGTAGTGTAGGTATATATAGGGACCTATATGGAGCAGAAAGATATGTTTTAATATTCGTATTTTTAGGTAGGTGGTATTATATATCCAAAGGTAATAATGTATTTAGATTTATTTTTTTTTCTGACTTTGTTTCCACTTGACAAAATGAAATATTTATTATTTTCTTCTTTTCTTTTTGCGACACTTCTTCTTCTTCCTCTTATTCTTATGTGAATTTTTTTTTATTTTTATTATTTTATTCAGCACAAATACTAACACAAAACACAATCACTCGCTCCTTTTTCAAATTATATTATATGGGTGGCAAGCAAAAAGGAGAGCTACACCAGAAGCACAAAATAAACTTTATATCCTTCGACTTCAGTGTATAATATCCTTCGAAAAAATCACACGTTTTTTTTTTCTTCTCTTCTTCTATTTTGGTTAACAAAAGAAAATACCAAAAAAAAACCGACACGACCAAAACCTTTATAGAACACCTACACACCGACAAAATGAAGTTTCATTACAGAGCAGTCCGAGTGTGATGCCAATGCCAGCATCATCACCACCAGAGCGTTATCATTATCATCGACGTATTTTTGGTATATGACAACAATCGGGCGGTTCTCATGAATCTAGGACACAACAGGACACCACATCACACAAGCTTTTCAATGATGCTGCGATGAGGAAGTTTGGGGGATGTCTGTATATGTTTACCCCAAAAATGTAACGACTGTCGTGAAACTAGATGAATTGGTTGACAACAAAAATAAGGGAGTCCAGTTTGGATGGATGGTCAATGGTCATATGAGCTTGAGCATGAGCATCTCATTGATTTATTTACAAACATTTATTTTATCCATCAGATAACATTATTGGGCAGGTGGGTAGATATACACTTTTCAAAAAGAATATCAGGTGACAAACGAAATTGGACTTCCTTTAATGCTCACGTTGCACGTTGATAACCGAGGATACCGACAACGACCAAATGACACACACACGGCCGGCGACACATTTACGAAACGAACGTAGCACAAGAGCAAACACGAAACTATAAATACCCGCAAAGCCCGCAACCACAACCCTTGTCCACATTTACATAAAACAGATTCCCCTAAAAAGGTACACGTAATTAACAGTGACACACGTCCTGAGAAATAGCCCCCCCGGAACACCAGTGGTCCAGGTACGAATATACTCCCTTCTAGATCAACACATATAATTACACAGATTACCGCAGCAAATCCTTGTTGTTCCGGTGAATTTTGTAGAATAGTGATGCGTGTTTTAATCCCACACAACAGAGCATTCACTTAAACACCACACACGAATCCTGGGCTGGATGTGCGGTTCTTGACCCAAATCAAAAAGGACATATACACTACACAGAAGAGAGAGTCTATCGAAGATAATTTATTTCTAAATCAGTGTTTATCAGTGCTATATTATATTTGCGAAGTATCCCCATTGTATAGATTAGCACCCATAAACACTTTCGCGAATTAAAGGGGCTTAAGCGAAGAATTATATCTTCAACTCGCAAGTTAAGGGTTGTTGTGTGTTGTGATGGGGGTTGAAATGGGTACACTTTATTCAGGTTGAACCCATAAGTTATAAATTTTTTTTTTTTTTTTGCTATGGGACTAGGATACGTGGAAGAACGTTACGCAATTTAGCCGCCACCGACGATTGGTTGTATATTGTTTTTACCAAAAAAAAAAAGTAAACTGTCTGTAACGGTACCTTTGACTAAACTAACCAAAGACCAAACGAATGTATCGTATTGAACTTGTTCCCAATTTGTCCATAACCCTGCCAAGTTCTCTGTACAAGTTACTCTCTCTCTCTCTTTCTCTCTCTGGTGAATGGAGTCTGGAAGCAAATAGAAGAGAAGCAATTGCGCAATGGTTGTATTTGAGTCACCCTGTATCGAAAGGAACTAAGTGAAAGTAAGCTTTTTGGGACAATTTCCAGAGGAAAAAAGTTCCTTTGGTATTGGAAATAGGGGTTGAATGATTTTTTGTTGAATGAGATATGGATTTGGGGTGCTGTATTCCAGCGAATGGCATGCATTTCATTGTGTGACCGAATTTATTCCATTTTTCTAAGGACTACAGTAATAATTGGTGGATAGGAATAGGTAGCATCAGTAGCAATGTAGATTGTGAGGAAGGGATATAGATAGAGGGCAACTGGGATTTTGTTTTTACCGTAGGAAGGTAGTTAAACCTCTCAAGACAATGTTGGGAGGGGGAGGGAAGAAGGGGAATGAACATCTTGGAAAATTATATCGGTCATTGGTGAAGATTGCATTAGAACTTCAAACTATCTACGATGGCACTTTATCCGGATGTGAGTTTAAGGATTTATTTTTTTTTTGTTTTGCTATTTTTTGTTGGCATTGAAATTTCGAAAGTGTTCCTCCTTGCTTTACCCATCACTGACAACGACGACGACGATGTTTCAGCCGTCCTCTTTGTGTCGTTGTAGTCGCTGTCGGTCGCTTTCATTATCATCATCTTAAATGTTGTTGACGTAGGTCTTTTTTTTTTTGTATAGGTATAGTTCTCAGTCAAAGTTGGTTTGGTTTGGTATGGTATGTGTGCGGTTTTGTCCTTTTTTTTTTGCAACAAAACGCTAACATGGTTTTAGTCAAGAGAGAGAGTATAAGGAAACAATTGAAATGAACTTTTGTCATCATGTTGATGGTAGATAATATAAAGGCACATTTCTACATAATACTCGTATATAGTTTGTACGTAGGTGTATTATTATAATAAGGGATGATGAGCATAAAAGTTTTGCTCAATTTAACTTGAAAAATTATTTATTTTTTTTGCTTTTCGTTATAGGGCGGATGTGAATAAAGAAAATGAATTTGGATTGATGAGTGTTGGAATATAAAGGGGATGGAGAATAAATGTTTATCTTTTTTTTTGTTTGTATTTATTGTGAGTTTGGTTGTTTGAAAGTGTAGGAAATAAAAAATAAAAAACAACAGGGTTTTGTTTTGACGGATAAAAAAACCAATACCTACTTTTTTTTCTGTCGAATGCAAATGAAAATCTATATTGGTAGATTGGTATAGATGGGGATTGAGCCAGATGTTTTTTTTTTTTTTAAGGAAGATCAGAAAACAGAAAGAATTTTATGATTTATGAATTTACTTTACAACTTGTTTGCGTTTTTTACATAATTTTAAAGTATATGAATATTATTTTGAGTTACGTATACTTTTATTCGTGTAAACAAAATTCCCTTAAGTCTATTAATAACAACTGCTGCTATGAATTGGGATTTACCGAAAGGAAAATGTAATTTCCAGATTCACATCCCTGCTCTTCGGACGTGGTAATGATACGTCTAAATATGATAAGTACATTAAATTCTGACTTAGACAGCATTGTAAACATTGAAAACTCAATGCTGCCTTCTGTCGTATAAGCGAGACGTACCCTCTTGCCATTATCTATGAGTGACACTTGCATTAAAAAAACTAATCAGGTTTCTTTCGGAGCTGAGAAATTCTTTTTCCCTTTTGATCTGGCTATTATTTATAAAAGTTATATACCTACATACGTCCAAAGCTTGAGTATAACTCCCATCTCGGGGCGGGTGCTCCAGCAACTTATACTTAAGCCTCTTGGACAATGTTCAAAGATGAGCCTTCAAAATGATCGGAGACAGGAACATCATCGATACTTTTACGTCACTCAAACACCGGCGTAACGTTTGCTGTCTCTCACTCTTTTACCGTTACTTTTACGGTAAGTGCTCTAATGATATAGACCAGTTGCATTCCTCCCCTTAAACGATTCAACCGTAATACTCACGCTTCTAGGAATGCTCATCAGTTTACTCTTGAACCCAACTTCGGTCTTACTGTTAAGCAAAGGGATTCGTTCTTTAACCGTACTACGCGAATGTGGAATACCCTTCCAAGCTCTGTCTTTTCCTCTCATTGTGATGCACTGAAATTCAAGAGTAAAGTTCACCGACATCACCTTTCAAGTCTCCTCCTACCTACTTAAAGCTCACACTGTGTCTCAGACATATAAAGGGTACATAAAACCCCTTTTAGTGCGCGCTAATTATAAAAAAAAAATTTTGGAATAAATTAGTTTAAACAAAAAAATAAGTTTTTAGCATTGAAAACATTGTAGTGCTACTTTGCACAAATTTTGTGAAGTTACTAGATGAACTAACAACAAAAACTAAACCAACAAAACTATTTTTACGAAGGGTTTTTTATGATACAAATTTCAGCCTTATTTCCAAAAAATTTGACGTTTCGTAGGACCCAAATAAAAAATAATCAATTTTTGTTTGCTTTTTTGGAAAGTAAGATTTTTCTCGAAAAAGTCTCAGGCAAGTTTTCGAAAAAAAAAAAAAATTTGTGTCAGATCCTAAAAAACGGTTCATCGGATTTTAATCAAATTATTTATGCAAAAGCATTTCAAATTCAATACTTAAATTTTTAAGAAAAAATTGTTTGTTGTTTTGAAAATAAGAAATAAATAAATTTTTAAAAAAATTTAATATTTCAAAAAACACTCGATCCATAATTATTTTAAAATTTGGAACGAAGCGGTTGTTTAATATCTTTAATAATTTGAACAAAAATTAGTTTTATTTTCCAAAATAACGGTACTTTCCATACAAATGTTAAAATCCCGTTTTCAAATATTTTAATTTTTTTTCCAAAACGTGACAGACAATTTTGAAAAAAAATTTTTTCAGTCTATTAAAATAAGTACAGCCTATAAAACAACAATGACAAAAATTGAAATCAAGACATTAACAACGATACCGATACTTAATAAATGTCAAGAAAAGCCCGTTCTAAAAATCTCAAATTTCTTGAAAAAGGTTCTGAGAGTATAAAAACATAAAAGAGTATATAAACAATAAAAAAAAAGTTGCATAATATACTCATATATCTATCTGACACATTCAAATCATAAACTAACATTTTTTGAAAAATTTAAGATATAAATTCAAAAGTCATAAAATTATTCAAATTATTTTCCCTTTAACATCATCTCAGATTTGTAGTTTCGAAAATAAATTGTTATGTGTTTTTCAGTTTGCAATATTGATAACCTTATGATTAAAAAATAGAAGCAAAACACTACCTATATAATATTTGGTACATAGAGAGATGATTTTATTTTATTTTGATTATGTGATGTATCTGTTTATAGTAGATTTAGATGTATTTCTCATTTCATTTCGTATTCATGATGAATTCTTGATTTTATCTTTTACTAACTTTTGTACATCAAATAGCTGTATGAGATTTGAAATGAAAAGACTTTTAGCATTGAGATTGAGCATCAAATGAGTTTTGTTTTATTTCTGATTTATTGTGTAAGATGTTAAATGATTTTAATGACTGTGTGAAATATCTTTTGATTAGAAATAGTTTTTCAGATTGATTTTGTAAATAAAGAAGTTTGTTTTAATAAAACGTTAAATTGGATTTTAATTATATTCTAGAAATGTGTCGGATATTTTTGTCAATAAAATAACAAAATAACATTTTAACTATTTTTACGTGAGAATATAAAAGTACTGAAGGGCAAGTTTTGAAATTATTTAAAAAATTAAATTCGATATTGTTATAAATCATGCTCGACATAACTATGATACAAAAATGAATATCGGAATCACTGAAACCGTTTATGAGATAAAAAGTTTTGTGTTAAAGATTTTATATCAGATAACGGTATTTTCGGGGCAACAAAAAAATTTATTTCCTGCTGTAGGGAACAATTCAAAGCCCTTATTTTAAAGTTTGAAGAAAATTTATGCAACGGGCTAGACTGCAGCTTGCGTTACAGATATTGACTTCAAAAAAAAAACCTTTGACAGTGTCAATAGAAAATTTATTTCGTCTTCTTTGCATAAGAGGGTCATCCCAAATCAACATAATGTGATGGATGTAAGGTTCTTCAAGTACATATTTCCATTGAGGATAGTTTTATTAGACCGATTCCGAGATTGACATGTTTTGATACTCGGTAACATATCGAGAGACAAAACTTCAAAAGCCTCGTCCCGGTCTCGCCTTGTGTGCAGGTTTTATTCCTAGTTTGAAGGACAGACTGACAGACTTACAGACTTACAGACTGACAGACAGACCGAAATTAGGTTTAGAGATTAGAGAATGCTGCCAACATTGGGGATCGAACGCACACATCCGGGCTAGCAGTTAAGCACTACCTCCACTATGCCGGCCACTGCCAAGTTACCAGTACATAGCCTTTTCTCAGTAACCGATTGACCTCTGAAATATTAAAACATTTTAAGATCTTCATCTGCTCTCGAAAAAAAAATTCAATTCAAATTTTGAAATTGTTACTTCATCTTTAAATTTACCATAAACATAGCTTTAAACAACTTCGTCTTGCAACCCTTATAGAAACTTGATATAAAGCTCCAAATTTTCAAATATTTTTAGTAAATTTTTTAATGAAGACTTCAATTTTAGGACTTCATATTTTCTAAAACTGCAAAGGAAAATTGCAGTTTTAAATCCTAAACACACTCAGGGGCTGTTTTTGAATATTCAGATGAAATAGGTCTAACGGATCGGATATAGAAAATCAATGTTTTAAAGCTTTAACAAGAAACCAATTTTAGCGATTTTGATAACCTGCAATAAATTGACCTAGATCAATACAGATTTTTCACATATTTTTTAAAATCCAGTACCTAATAGAATACAAATGTTCTCTTGCATTTTAAATTTTAGTTCACAAACTAACTATCAAGTTTAAGAAATTTCGTATAAAGTAGGTACCTATGTATATCGCCCATTGACCCATCCCTATGTATATATATACCTACTGATATAGTTCTGATAAAGACACTAACCCTCAATTCCTTAAGTCATCCACCCTGAAAGTTCGTGTTTAACATGTTAAAATGGAATTGTTTATCAAGTATATTTGTGCTGTTGCTTTGGGAATTTTAAATATAAGAATACAAAAACCCCATCTCTGCCTAAAGAGAGCGAGAGAGAGAGAGAAAGTGCCTGCTGTCTATATATACGATGTGAGGCAATGATGAGAAACAAGGATAAACCATCGATTTTCAACACTGAAACTGAAGCCCATCAGAACTCAACGAATTCGAAAGCGTTTTCTTTTTTTTTTTTTTTCTTTTATCATGAAATCCTTTTCCTACATCCTAGCTATAGAAGGATAGCATCGGCCTGCATTGGCGTCAAAGCAACCTGACCTGAGGAGCTCAACAGAAGGATCTGTGAATAAAATTAATGGATACCAGCAGGTACGAGAATATATACCTTTTCCTTCTCCTTCTCCAAATATAGAAGAAGAGGAAGATCGATCAAATTTGATAAGAAACTTGTTAGAGTGTTTTTGAACAAGTCTCGAGCGGGTGTGGGAAATGGGGTGTGGAATGTGGACTCACCATGCTCCTCACTCGCTGGTTTTTGTTCGTCTCCTCTTCACCATCAGCTGAGTTGTGGTTTCAAGTTGTTTTGATATGTGAAGGTAGGTCGGCAATGATAGAAGCGAATTTAATCTAAACCGGAGGAAGCACTCTTCGTCGATTCTAAAAGCGAGCGTTTCTCTTTGGTATCCGTATGAAATAAATTTGTTTGCCTCCTTCCAGTTTGATATCAAAATGGTTTAAATCGTTTCTTGTTTTTTTTTTTTTTTTGTTATGTTTTGTTCTTTTTTTTTCGTCGTTATAACATTAAATTGGGAAATAAATTTTGGAATCGGAGGTGTTTTCGAATACCCAAACCAGATTAACGGCACATAAGGGATGGTCTGGGCAGACAAAAATACAATTGAGATTGGCTATCGAGAAATGTTTACCTATACCTTTCTGTATACATATTTAATTTTTTTTTTCTCTATTTGGAATATAGATTCGATATAAGGGCAACATAAGGATTCGTAAAAAAAAAAAAAAAAATTGTGGCACCTGTAACATTTAGAACATACAATTTCACTTCCTTAAATTTTTGGATTGTTGAACCTAAACGATGAACCTTTTGGGTTTCCAAATAATTTAAATGTAGGTTATGCAGTTTTCTGCATCGTGTCTGCTAGGGAAATTACTGAAGGCCTGGGCAACAATCAGTCACCTATAGGTTACGCAGGCTTGCAAACATTGTAGCTGAATTCAACACGGCTACCGACACCAATGTTACGTCTCGGATAAGGAATAACAACACGCTGACGACTTTTAGCTATTATACCGGGACAAATGTGAGGACGCTTCTCGACAACGGAAGTGAAGGTCCTCAAAATGCCAGATCCTTCAATTACCACTCTAATATTGAATCCGTTCATTACGGGTGCAGCACTTGGAAAGTCTCAACTGCTTTCATTAGAAAGCTGCAAGCGTAAATAGATCGCAACATCTTGAAGATTTTCGGGCCAAATCAAATCTCAAATGATGAACTTCATGCGAGAACAGGGCAGTGGATTGGCCATACGCTTCAAAAGTCTAACGAATTCCGAGTCAAGGGATGTAATGGAACCCTTTCAGTCAGACTGGCAGACGACCAGACCGTCCTAGAAGCACTTGGCGAAGAACGTCTAGGAGGTATCAGCACAACTAGAGAAGAGGTGGAAAGAGCTGAAATATATCTTCCGGAACCGTACACGATGGCGCATAGGAGTAGTAGAGGACCTGTGCCCCGTAGGGAGAAACCAAACGGAAGTAATAAGTCTGAGGATCTAAGTAAGTAAGTTTGCAGTTTCTTCATATTAGCTTTTAAGAGCAAGTTCGTCCATCACAGTTGTCCACTTTATAATACACATTTCCTTCTTGTTTTCATTTTTGTTTGAGAATCTGGGATTATCTGTTGTTTATTTTTATTGTGATATGGGCCTTGATGGTAGAATGGTCTTTGGGGAATCTTTGGAAAAACGAAATTTATAAACTTTTGTTTCCCAACACCGCCACGCCGCGCTGGCCGCCACCACGCCGCTTTCTACCCACATCATGCTGAGAGATGTTCAAGAGTTTTGTTTTGTTTTTTTTTCTTTCGTCCATATATGTATGTAGCTATATAGAGTAAAGTTATTGCGTGAACTTTGGCCACGCATAACAGACTTCTGACACCGCATGTGACGTATGAAAGGTTTATTATTTTTCCATTGTTTATGATTTTCTTTTCCCACATGAAATCACGAAAGATATCCTTCGGATGATGAGTAAAAAAAAAATAATAATTGCTAAAACAGAAGATGAAGGAAGAGAAGAGGAATTCCTCTTGATTATTATTCTTAATATGCTAGATTGTATATAGAATAAGGGAAATCTATTTTCAGTTGATGCCACAATAAGTAGACAGGTCAACAAAAGAACTAAGTTTTTGGTTAATTACAGTGGACGCGTGATTGGCTCATGTCCAGATATGAAACAAATTATGTAAAAGTGTAGAAACTAAAATAGAAGAATAAATAAGTAGTACTGACATAATGATGGCATAAATAAGACAGTTAGATCAATTCGAATTTGGATCAGTAAATACAAAAAAAAAATGGCGGATCTAAAGTCTCCACGCAAAATAAATATAATTTTTTATGGAGTGCGTTCCATTGATGTAGCACTTTGTGACCTATATCATTGAGCCTCGATTAGTGGTATAATTTTGTCCTTCGGCAACAGTTTTCAAATGTCTATTTTTAAGAACTCTCTTTCCACTTGAATACGTTATTAACAAACTGGAACACTGATTAACAAATAATTGGTAAATAGTAAGAAATTTTAGCATTCCACATTCGTGTGGTGCGGCTGAAGAATGATTCTCTTTACTTAACATTGCGTCCGAAATTGGACTCAAAAGTGAAGTGATGGGGATTCCTAGCGGTGCAAGTATTACGGTGGAATCGTTTATGGGGAGGAATGCAATTGGCTATTTCACTAGAACAATGCTTATGGAAATAGTGGTAAAAAAGTGAAAGACATAAACATTGCGTCGATGTTCCAAGGAAGGGAATGTTTCCGTTATAGTTCTATCACCTATCATTCTAATCCCTCTATTTTGAATTCTGTCCAAAAAATTTAGGTGTGTTTTTGGAGCACCCGCTCAGATATGCGAGTTATACTCAAGCTTTGGGCTGATGAAGGGTTTATAGATTATAGCCAGATCAGAAGGGGAGACAAATTTCTGGCATCGACGAAGAAACCCTAAGCACTTAGCAGCGTTTTTGGCGACATCGAATATGTGATGATTCCACAGAAAGTTGGTCTCTGATGCACATACCGAGAACTGAAATAACGTGTTCAATTTCCTCGATGCATGTGAAACTCATGGAAATCGGCATGGGAGGTGGTTCTCGCTTTAATGACAGTTAGCAGCTTTGAGTTTTAGAAGCATTAAATTCCACGCAGTTTTTGATTCCCCATTTGTTAATGCTTTCAAATTTTCTTATTGTAAAGGAAATGTACTCTGAATCAATAGCAGCTGTATGGGATGGATCAGAGTACTCAAGGATGCCTTTTAAGTGATCTGCTGTTTGCTCTCTTTATTAGCGATATAGAAACTTACTTACCAGGAGGTATCCGGATTGCTGATTTGACTATAAATGTCTTTCAAATTGCTGATGACCTGGTGATTCTCTCAGAGTCCTCAGAAAATCTCCAGCTGATGATTAATTGTCTAGCAGACTATGATATCAAATGGGGACTTGTTATAAACTCTGACAAGTCAAAAATAATGGTGTTCTCAAGTTCTGCCAGGAGCCAAAATAGATATAACTGGCATTACAGTAGAAATCATTTAGACTTGACTAACGAATACAAGTACCTAGGAATCAATCTCAACAAAACAATGGATTTTGAGGATCATGTAACCAATAAAGCTAAAACATCACAAAGTCTGTTACATCTATCATGGAGAAATATCTTCTCAAACCAAAGGATAGTTCTATGAGCAAAATATAAGATATTTGATGCTGTTCACTCATACTTTTCACTCTACGCTTCCCAAGTATGGGGAATCAACGAATATGAAGCGATATAAAAATTTTATAGATGTTTTTTAAAGAAGCTTTTTAATTTACCCCTGAATACTCCGAATTATGCTTTGTATCTGGAAACAAGACTCTCTAAAAATTTTACCTGTACTTATAAGACAAAAGCTGATTATATTATCAAGATTTTGTCTTATCAGGATAACAGACTCAATAAAAGAATGGCACTTTATGAGCTTGGAAACGAGGACTGGTGGCTGTCGAAATAGAAAGATTTAAGGAACGCTGGTGAAGTGGTTGCACGGAGTCAACATAACATGGGCCAAGTTAAAAACCAGCTCTACAAAATAATCCAAACACACGAAAACTCTGAACGCGATGCATTAATTAAAGAGGCTCGCAAATAAGAGAGCAGATTGCTTTACTCCCAACGAAATCTAAACCTAATGGAATCGAACTACTTCAATGATTCGTTAAGCTACAAAGAAATATCTTAAATATTCAAAACAAGATAATATGAAGTCCTAGGTTTATGTAATTTGAAAGCCAAAGAAGACTGCTTCCACTTGATTAATGTATATCTCATTTTTGCTGCCCAAAGAAGAACATTTTTTGGAAAGAAAAGTTTGACGATGAGAGACACAATCTCAGCTCTTAATTATACCGATTGGAAAACACTCTAACCTTTTTAAAAGCTATGTATTTATAAATACAGGGCACTACTTATAACCAAATTTGTTTAAATATTCAATCAATGTATAAAACAAAACGATGAAATAAATTTTAAAAAAGAGGCTGGGTGCGACCCACACTGATAACTTCCCATTTGTGATCTTGAAAACTTTATATTTAGTTTTTTTCAAATAACCAAATTTTCTGCGAAACAAACTTTAGCTTTGAATTTAACAAACAATCATTATTTTAAGATTGAAAAGCATTTTAATTATTTAAAGACTACTTATCTTTAGAATTTTTAACAGTTTTTGATTTTTTGTTAAAAAATAAACAAGAAGTCAATATCGTTACCCGTTTTTGAGAAATTTTAGTCGAAAGACAATTTATACCAATTTTTGGTAGAATTTTTTGTAGTTTCTAATTTTTTGTAAAAAAAACTGTCCATTGAATTTTTTTGAAATTTTTACCAGTAGTCAAAAACAACATTTTTCCTAAAATAAAATTATTGTAAAGTTAATATCGTTTTTCCATCTAAGGATATTCGAGTTATAAAATTTTTTTTTTAGTTTTTTGATTTAAAATATTTGAGCCCAACCAAAATTTTCTAAGTAATTATTTTTTTCTTTTGGGTAAATGATTTGACGAATCAATTTAAAAATATACAATATTTTTTCTGGATTATTTTTACATAATTTTTTTTTTTGCTAAGATTAGGATTATGATTAATATTTTTAAATCAGAGAAAGAGAGAACTGGCCGAAATGTTGAAAGTGTTTTTTTTTCATGTTTAAGTCCTTTTTTAAAATGATCCTTCTACAACTTCTATTTAATTTCCCAAAACGATTTCTTCCATTTTTTTTTAATTCATGCTCCCAAATCTACTCTGAGATTCCAATCATGGACCCTATATATAAATAAAGAAATGTTTCAAGATATTTAAATACTACCTTAATTCTAATTTTAGTATGTTCATCCTTCTTTCTTACAACAGCAGTATAATTCCCTTTCTTTATCTTTAGATGTATCAAGTCTCATACATTTTTGTTCAGTAAAAAATAATAAATAACGCGATTGAAACATCAACAAAAGAAGCCTTTGTCTATAACTCAAATTGTTCAAATTTTTGGCCATATTATAACCCAAATGACAGGTCCTCTTATAGGGTAGGGTAGCTATGTCTTACTAAAAATAAATGTAGACTCGCTTTCAATTTGAAATGAATTCTCTCATATTTTATTCTATTAAAATATTGAAACCCTAATGTAGGGTTATCCGAAGGGAGCTAAAAAAAAAACACTTCAAAAATTCTTTGATGTCTTTTTATCCGCGAGCTATATATAGTACTACGGTAATAACGTTACAAGAAAATAAATAAGAGATATTCATCTGTCGACCCCGCAAAAGTTAGCAGACTTTTGCGGTGTCGGGCGGGCGATTTAAAAAAAGGATGAAAACAGGACCGCAAAGTGCTTAGAAGTTATTGAACATCACATACATCATTCAAGCAAACTAACGTCGTTATATGAATTTTGAATGCCAAACATAGTTCCTTTGCCTTACATATATAAAATACATATGTACATACATAGTATATAGCTGTATATGTAGGTATATTATGAAATATTATTCCATCAGTTTTGATATCAGATTAAATTTTATTTTATCGAACATATGGCCAGATTGGTTAAGGTTATACGTATTTATCAACTCAGGACACGTTTTGTAGAAAACACTAATTCAAACATAGCAATCCCTCGCAGCCAAAGATATTCCCAACAAATAATAAAAACAAATCCCAAATAGAAAATGTTGCGGCTTATGGCAGTCTGCTTACTGCTTCTGCTTCTGCTTTGTGGTATTGCTATCAGCGCTCAAAAAGAACATAAGCGAAAAAAGCGACTGGAAGATTGTGAAGTTCACAATTATAGATATGAGCATCAACAATCACTGTATTTATATAGGAATCTCAATCATATCCTTTGGCCGACAGCACATTGACACATCATGGAATAAAAAACACACCAGAGCTATAAATCTTTCATTTATTGAAATCAAAGTGAACACAAAAAAAAATAAATAAATAAATAAATCGAAATATAAAGGACACAATGGGAAACATATGTACGTTTCTCTTATTCCTAATACCCAACTACGAGTGTATTCCAACCTATAACATCAACATGGCAGTTTCTAAAGTTGAGTCCTCTTATCCAAGTGGCAAACCGGTGAGGATTTTTTTTTCTCTCCATTTCCGTTTCCTCTTCTATTCTGACTTTGTTACTCGAAAAGAGTGTATGGTTCTATATTCTTGGTTATGTCACGTCGCTTGGGTCCAATTTTGTGGACAATGTTTACATGGTTGCCGTTTTACATTTTACTTTAGGTTAGGTTAGGTTGACGTAGCTGTCAGTATAAGTTGATACACATGAATCTAGAGATTTTTTTCCCTGCTCGTTGAACCATTTGGAGCTTCTTATGAAACGTTAGAGAGTGTTTATGTCTTTGTTCACAAGATCGCTGGGATCGTTAAAAAAGTATTCTCCCAAGTGGAGCCTACGTCTTTGGGATAGACTAGGGATAGTACAGAAAAGATGAGAATTTGTTTCTTCCTCCTCTTCATCCATGCAGCTTCTGCGGAAGTCGTTAGAGAAAACAACCAGCCTTGCTGCGTGCTTCCCAAATAAACAGTTTTCTGTAATGACACCAATTAAGGAGCTAATGTGCGATCTATTTAGGGACAACAAGCATCTTGATCGACTCAGATTTAACAGTGACCAGATCTGCTTTGTCGCCACACAAGTGGTGATGGTATTCCACCTAAGAGGGCTGTCATTTACATTTTACTTTATTGTTACCAATTATTAAACTGTAATGAATAATCCACCTTGCTTATAGACTTAAGAAAGTTGAGAGAATTTTAAATTCACCACAGTTTGAAGCAGACTTTATCAAAATATTGAGTTCCTTGAAACGTACCTACAGTAGCATCTAAACTGAAGAGCCTCAACTGCTGTACCTTAGCGAAAGTCAATTGAACTTAAGGCCACATGAACTTTACTAATTGAATTTTAGTTTAACACATTCCACAAAAACAAAACCAAACATTTTTTTGTTGTTGTTTCATCAAACCGGGGATAGGCAATTAGCAATTAGTTAACAGCAGTTCAAAACTGGCGCATTAATGTATGTCCCTGCACAGTTAATTTTTCAATATAGAGGCTTTCCCAAACTAATGCAAAACTAATGCAAAACATTCGGTGACGACGAAGAAACAATATCAGCAACATAAATCGTTAGCAACTTGTTGCAATTGCTGTTTTTGGACTAAGAAGGCAAAAAGTTCTCTCTCCAACAGCCAAATGGGCTCCCGCGAATTTCGCCTGAAGAAATTACGTCAAATTTTTTGTTTAAAAAAAAACGCCAGAATTTCAGTTTAAATTCCTTGCTCTTTTATTTAGGTCAAACCTTTCTGAGATACTTTCCAGAGTTTCTGACAAAATAAAATTCTTCTTCTGGTTGATTTTCAGTCCTGTTCCGAATAGATAGAGCGTGGAGGGGTGTAGGAGAAGATTTAAGGAAGACTTTTTTAAAAACTAAATTTTTTTTAGTGTAGCTATCTTAATATGCTAACTGTAGTTATGATTCTAGTAGAAGTTTATTTATCCACTTTTTACAAAAAAACAAAATTACAAAATATATTCGTAGTACTAGCCAACGGTAACTCTGTTTATTATTGTCCCGAATTCCGTTGTCCTGTCCACATTGCATCGTGTACCCGTGTCAGAGCTTAGTATATGTATACATTTTACGAAAAAAAAAAAAAAAAAACTAGAGAAAAATAAATAAAAAGAAAATTCCCAGGATGCCAGTTTTATTTGGTGCTAAACAGTAAACGTGTCAGGCTTTACAATTCCAATACGTCCACCTATTACACCCACTATACATCCGCGCGACCACAACTATGACATATAGTAGGTACACAAAGTTCTAGTAAAGTCATCCCCACACTATTTCCCCTTCTTCTTCCAGTACATTTTGAGCTAATGCCTTAGGGTTGCCCAACACTGCTGTGTGGTTAGTTTTTGAAAGTAGCAGACACACCAAGGCTGAAACGTCAATTTAGAAAAGACAATGGTCAAAGCCGCAACTGGGAGGACTTCGGGGTTAAATCCCTAATGGGAGTCCTCCTCTCGCATATAAGACTATGTGATGTGCTGTGCATGTTTGGCAAAAGAGGGTGTGGTATATCTGGGTATACTATACCTCGTACAGTCTGATATTGGAAGTTCATTTGTTTCAGGAAATTTTATGATGGCATCAACACTTACTTGTGGTGTGGCCAGCAAGTTTGCCGTGTCCATGTCCATGGACTTTAGATCCAACTTAGTCAAAACTTAGACCATCATCATCATTATCATTGGCCATGATAGTCGGGTTCGTGTTCGTCATAGAAAGTAGTCTTCTTCGTCGATGTTGGTACATCCAGTCGAGCACAACAACTGTTGTGTATACTGTGTCAGCTATATTCCCATAACAGACTTAAGAAGTAAAAACTTTCAAGTGGAGTGATTAAGGTCCTATTAACATTCGGGTAGATAAAGATATTTTAGGGAAAGGGAAGGAAATTTTTCATTCTTATCGCAATGTTTGAGGATCTCTTGAGGGTCATAGTAAAATTGCTATCTATATGTATCTACAAAATGACTCTGACGACACTGAAGGGTATGTTGATAATGTATGAAGTATGACTGATGGATTGCTTTGTAGGTTTTTTTGCCATATAGCTAAACACACTCATCAGAATATTGTGTTTGGTATAAGGAGTGGTCTGGGATTGATGGGATTGTCTGTGGGACAGAACGATGTGTTTGAAATTAATTCAAAATATTGTCAGGGAATAAAATTCTAAGCGGTTTATTTTAGTGTGCATATTTGTAATCACTTTAAATAATAAATTATTTTTTTAATCGGAATTACACAGGTGTCTGAATTTATGATTAATTAAAAATTTTAATTTTCTATCTCGGGGGTAACCTTTTCTTTGTTTCCACACCCTACCTATATTTTAAATAATTATAATGAGACTATGTAAGGAAAAAATAAATCAACTAAGAATCAATCTAATATTTTTTTTATCGAATTTATGAATTCAGTAGCCAGGCGCCTTGTATGCATCATGTGATATCGAAGTATTTCCTTGGACGTTTCGATTTTGGGGGCGTTCTTTTTTCAAGAGTAAATAATTGGAAAAAAAATATGTGACTATTGACACTTGGTAAGTTGCTTTTCACGCCCCCTGGAAGTCAGCACACGAACCCGCAATTCTATTTGACGTTCAATGTAAAAAAAATATTAACTTTACTTATAGAATTTATATGAACGGGTAGTAATATTATGATTTTAAAAGGATACTAAAATGTGTTTGTTTCTAAACCAGGTAGAATATATATTTAAAAACATAAATTATCCTGTGTAATTTGTCCTCAAAAAGTGTAAACCATAGTACCAAGTGCCAATAGGTAAAAGTTTATTTATTTCATGGTTTCAACTTGGCAGCGCTGACATTTGACACCTGTCAAGCTCAGCTGTCATGTGAAGTGTCAAAATATTAGTTAAATGTTTTCCATTTACGATAAAGGATTGCTTAGCAAGCGAAGAATGCGTTAAAGTTATTAAAACTTACCTACTACAAAAGTGGTGATTCAAAAGTATAACCACTTTCGGCGCATCACGCGATGATCGTTAAAATTGACCGACTGCGCAAGCAATCGGTAAAATTTTCAAGAAATTTGAAGAGACTGAAAGCAACCTGGAAATGTGGCTGATGATCCGAATTTATCGATTTCCCGATAAGTGACGATAACTGATTTTTTTTTTGCCGGCGATTGAAGATCATGTCTTTGATGGTATGTATGGTTTCAACAAGACTACACTAACAAGCTACACAAGACGACCTATAAGGGCTTTCTTGCGTCAGAAGTTTCTTCGTCACGTAATTCCACGTTTTGGCGATGTTATTTGGCCACCAAGATCACGCCACTGTGACATTCAGATTTTTGTCAGTAGGGCTACGAAAAAGACCGATTTCACGCGAATAATTTCCGAACTCCAAAATTACTCAAGAGATAAATTTTCATCAAAATTGTATCGCCTCGGTGATCACTTCTTCGAGAGATAACACGGTCCGAAAACATTTCCCGTAAAAGATCGATGGTTTCGTTGGTTGTGTGGCATAGCGCCATCTTGTTGAAAGTAAACGTAGTCCAGATCAATTTCATCCAATTCCGGCCACCTCATCAGTCAAGATGATTTTTCTCTGAAATTCCGGATCATTTTCATACATTTCAAGGACATACAAGCAAAGACACGACCTAGGTTTCCTTCAATACTTTGGGCTACAGCAGCAATATTCTCAGTTGTTCTTGAGCGACGTGAAGTGCACGGATTTTATTCTTCACATCGCTTATTTGTCCCGACAGCTAAAAATTTTCCACCAATTTCTGAATCGCGGTCCGACAAGGTGCTTCACGACGACCAAAAGATGTTTTAGATTTACGAACCGCTTCCAAATTTTCTCCATTTTTTTTTTTGTATCGTTCCTTTGTTTTAATGACGTAGTTTCTACTTGTCAAATGGGAAAAAATTACAGCTTCAGAAGTGGGAAATCCCGAAATAGCGGGCTATTCAAAGTAACAGCTCTTATTGAAAAATCCTTTATGCCAGTGAGATATAAAGCATCATAAAGCAGCCAAATTTTTAATTGATTTTTTTTTTTGTTTCAATTTATTACAAATTCCAGTAACATTTTTTTGTTCTCAATACCTCAAAACCATTTCGGTATTTAAACAATAATGTCACCAACATCTAAGCTTCCACAACTGCAAATGAGATGGTTCCATTAAGAATTTTTGGTTTCCTGCACACACAAAATTTTTCTCAGAGAAAAAATCAAATAGCTAAATGCATAATATACTTATGGTCTCAACTGGCACTTACTATACAGATGCCTTCCGAGCAAAACCACAAATCATAAGATATGAAAGTCTAGGATCATTATCTTCACCCAAGTCACGACTTTCCATACAGTAGGAAGGTATGTACAAGTAGATAGTACATACGACTGTAATATGAGCCTACAACCATCAACCAAATGTATTACTTGCAATGGATCCTTTTTCTATACTCTCAAGTCTCGAGTCTCGACCGTGCCAGAACATTCACAGCAGGTGAACAACGATGGCTCTTCATCATCGTCTTGCACTCTTGCAGTCTCATAATGGTTGCAAGGATAAACCTCAACCTTGGCACACCATCTCGACACACATATACATAGATTTATAAGGGATTTCATATCATTTCATATACACGAAGCCGACATAGAAATTCTTCTGAAATTCCCTTTGAAAACTTTGAAGAAAATTTATATGGATCATCATATAGAGAAGATGTTGTGTAGTTTAGTAGTTTGTGGTATAGCCAAGCCCAGATATGGTAAAATGGCAATATACTTAGTTGGTTTCATGTGCCAGGCAAATGAAGTACTTAGTTCATGTCAATGGAGTTACATTTTCCTTTTTGATTCTAGTTTCCATTAAACTCTGGGAATTTATATCATTTAATGAATCATTTTTGAATATGGGCTGTGGGCTTTTTTTTTGGTATAGGCTTTTTTGAGGTTTATTTTTTTTTTGTTCGAAACGAAATTGTTTTATGGGTTTTGTGGCTTTGCACGAGGTCGAGATAGTTTTGATTTGTTCTTATAGTATTTTGAGCAATGTACTTTTAGTTCGAATTAAGATGATATTTCTGAGAAATAGAAGTAATTTGAGAAGATAGAGATAGAAGAATTTGAAATCTAGAATTCTCTACGAGGTCAGTTATAGCAAACAGGAGAACGAATCAGTAAAAACTTTTGAATGAATTATTTGGTTGCACTATATGTTTTGTAAATCAGTAATTCAACAAGTCCAATAAAAAAATAATAAAATGCCCGACTGGGTCGCACGTACTTGCTCCTATGTGCTATAACATATTGGTTTTAAAGTCTGAGTATAAAAACAAATTTATCATACTATCTATATTATAGTCACAAGTAAAAATATGAAAAAGCTTGAAATTCATTATTTGAATTGATGAAATAAGCCAAAAGAGATGTTTATAATCCTTAAACTGAAGATGCCATCTTATGTATCAAAAAAAATGCAAATTTTTGAAAAAAAATTCAAAAATCGTTATAGCTGTTTTTTCAAAAAATAATTCTTAATATATATAATTTTTTAAATATTTTGATAAAAAAAAAGTTGGTATGCACATTTTCAGTTTTTGATAAATACACTTAAAACCAAATTTAAAAAAAAAACATTCAGTAGTTTTCAAAATATTAAGTTTTCAAATACAAAAAATATTTTTTTGAAAATTTTGATACGCAATATTATTAAGATTATTTAGGACCTCATTTAGAAAAATTTTAATAGAAATCTGCCCAATAGTTTAGGGAAAAACCGATAACCAAAAACCGGTTCTATGGCAAGTACCGTTAATAAAGGTTTTTTGAAAAATTATTTTTCACTAAATTATTAAGGTAACTTGACAAACCCGTTTTAAAAAATTTCATCAAAATCGTTAGAGCCATTTTCGAGATAAAAATGTTTTGTCTAAACGGTACTTTGACAGGTAACGTTATTTTTGGAGCTAAAAAAAAAATTTCGATTTCCCTTTGAAGAAAATCGCTTCAGTAGTTAAGACTGTAGGTCGAGGTACAGACCGACAGACAGACAGACAGAGGGACAGACAGAGGGACAGACAGAATTGCGGTTCTCTATCATCGTAATGTTAGGTCTGATTAATATCTCGAGTTCGATTTTTTGCACAAATCCAAAACTTGCCTAAGGTCGGAAGTAATAATTGCACTTAAATAAATAAAATAATTTCTTTCAACATTGTATATTTACCGGGTGTTAGTTTTCTTGGTTTCTTAATGTCTGTACCTGCTCCTGCACCCTGTATGCGTTAAAAGTATTTGGGTAGGTACTAGTGCAGAGCGGGTGGTTCTATTTTCCCGTTTTTTTTTTTACTTCTATAATTTTCTACAATATCGAGCTGAAATTTGCTTCCAAAAATTAATCTATTTTATTTTTAAACAAAGTTGTTTCAATAGAAATTTCAGAACAGTTTTAAATGTTACATAAAATTGTATACTGTCTTGTATTAGGCCTTACTAATTCTTATACATTTAAAAAGTTTTATCAATATTTTCGATCCCGTCTTCAAGAAATATGAAATTTTTGAAAACGGTTTTTTAATATTGGTATGGTAACGTTAGTATTTGAACGTTACAAATTATAAAAGATAGTATTAAAAATTCCAAAAGTATAATGAAGTCGTTTTTGAAATATTTAATTTTCGAAAAAATATTTGTATATTTCATTGTCAAAACTCAAAAAATTGTTTTCATAATTTTTGAATATTTTTCATTTATTTTTTTTTTTTCTATTTTAAGTGAGCCAATATCTATTTGAATTTTTTTCTACAAAAAAAATCGCAGGAACGCTTCAAGGTAGACTGCGTACAATTCATGATTCATGAGACGGTACTCCGGAATCGTCCTTCCTCACATATGTGACCAACAATTCTCCTTAAGACTTTTATCTCGAAAGCGGCTAAGAGGTCGAAGTGTCTTTTGCTAATCACCCAAGTCTCGGATCAATACGTAAGTACTGGTACAGCAGCAATTTTGAAGTTATGGTGAGATTTCTGGATTTGAAGAGCTTTGACAGACTATAGTAGGTGTAGGCTCTGTTGGAATTGAGCAGCCGCCCTTGTATTTCTTCTTCTATATTGTTGTTATCGGCTGCTACTATTGACCCAAGGTATTTAAAGGATTGCACCACTTCAAATTCGTCCTCCGCTACCTTCACCAACTGTGAAATGCAAAATTACATAGAAGATATCAGCCCGTTTTCCATTTATCAAATTATGTAATCTATTCTTCACAAAAGAGATGTGGCTAGGTTGTTTATTGAATTACCCTTTCATTTTGAATGAACTCATCCAGTGAAATATTTGTAAGTTAACTATTTAAGTAAAATCTGTATAAAATAGACAACTACTATAGATATAGCCAAGGAAGTACTTTCATAGTTACATTAAAAAACAAGATCTAAATGCTTTCAATTTAATTGAAATTATTCATTAGAAATTCAAGTTAAGTTGAGGTTAAGGCAATGGGCCCCCAACTTTCTATTAACAACAATATAGGTTAGGTACGATGGCCTTGCATGTTTCATGCAAATGAAGCACAGGACAATAGGCAGTTGGTTCAACCATAAGTAAAATATACACTGCAAGCAAATCCAGCAATGAAAGCTAACATTTTAAAGACTTTAAAGCCCAAAATTAAGATCTGGTACATGTCCTGCCCAAAATTCGGTATGTTTTCGGACATAAAGTATACAATGAACGACATGGTATCTTAAGGCCCAAGAACCCTACATTATGGAAGAAATAAAATCTTAATTTTACACATCCACTCGATACATACATATAACCACAATCTATAAGCAATTATAATTCGAACAATGTCCTTCGATCAGAAATGTACCTTTATATGTGTACCTCCTACAGTAGTTGTAGTTACGTGTGCGGTCATCTAAAACCCAATCTTCCTTATGAACACACAAAACTCGCCTTCGAGTAACTCCTTTTTCGATTTGACAAAATTTGCATGATTTCATATTCGCTTAATTTACTGTTCAATCGATTCTTTTTAAATATTCTTTGAAAGGACAAGGGTAAGTTAGTGTGGTTGCTAATGGCTTAGTATTCCCAGCCAGAGATAACGAAATCAAAAATCGTGTCCAGGAGATATAGGTAGCTAGCTTTTATTTGCCACACCAAAAAACCGGAGAGCGAGAGGACTGCATCCAATCATGCTAATCGGATCGAAGGGATTTACCATCATCAATGTGGACCCGGAACTCTGGTATAAAAAAAAAAAAAAAAAAAAATACTAGCATTGCCATTTTACCACTAGTTTCGAACCCATGAAAAACCCCAACTACTATCGTCTCTGTGCCATCGAATGCATGGATGGCAGGATATGATGGGATAGGTGGTTGACGTTCAGGTGCATAGCTCCTTCATTTGTTAACGGTGTGAACTGTTCAAACATTGTCGTAGCTCGTTCAATCGAAGTTCATTTAATGTAGGGCAAATTGTGCACGAAGCACAAACACATTCATGCATACCTACACATAACTGCATACATTTAAAAAGATAAAGTTGAGTCGTCTTTCTGTCAGTGGGCTTTCAAGTGTTTCCACTTAAAGAAAATCGGAATGAAGAAACCATTATTAGGATGATATTTTAAGAGCCCGTTTTTGTGTATAAGAAAACAAAATTTAAAAACTACCGGGAACTTTCCAGGACTGTTTGCTTTTTAGGAGTTTTTTTTTCAGGGTTAATTTGGTGATTGTTAAAAAAAAATTAATCTGCCAGGCAATAATGTATCCATGTTTGCATTATCAATTTTTGTTTTTAGCAATTTTGAGAGCAATTGCATTTTGCTACCCTTGTTTCTTAAAGTCCATTTGACTCCTAGTTTACTTCTGACGAAGGTTTTACAATATTAAACTACCAGGGTTGGCCTCGGTGCAGTGGAGGTAGTGTGTGACTGTTACCTTGGATGTGTGGGTTCGATCCCCAGTCTAGACAGCAATTTATTCTATAAATTGTTTTAACTAAAAGGTTCAGGAGATAAACGACAAAAATAATTTCTTTTTTTCAAAATTAAATTTTTTAGAATTCTCCTAGATGGATTTTTCTTCTAGCAGAGAGAGCAGGGCAGGTGCACAGAAGATGTTGAACAGTGTTTCCTCTTCTTCTCCGTCAATGCAACTCCTACAGAAATCGTTGGAGAACACGCCCATTCGTATTGCGTGTCTTCCTATTAAGCAGTGTCCCGGGTGGAGCTAATATGCATTCGATTTAGATTTAACAACACCTTTGAACATTTCAAGTCTATACTAGGTCATATTTGTTTGGTTGCCGGGCAGGTATTACTCTGAGTCCATCTGAGCATGAGTTTACATGTAACGATAGGTATGTTGTTCCTTTCTGGTTGTAGAGAATTGATTGTTCCTTGTTTGGCGAGTTCATCTGCCCTACAATTGCCCGGAATGTCTCCATGTACCGGAACCCATATGAGGTGAGTATCAAACTGTACAGACATCATCTCCCTTAGAGATGTTTGGCAGTCTAGGACCATGGTTACAGTTGTTTAGTTTTCCTTTCAATTGAATAAACTTTTCCCCATTTTTGAAATAATTTTTAGTGGATTTATCGCCGTTCCTTCCCCTAATTCAAACCCGAGTATGTTTAAACCTTACCAAAGAAAAGTGGGAACACTGGATTATGAGTTGAATTCTAACGTAATATAGCCTCTAGACCATTCCTCTCGGACGCTGCTCTAAGAGAATTTATATATACTAGTTTTTGTCTTCTCATCGCCAATGCTGTTACTTGCATATTGTGTGTTTTGGAGACCTCTCTGGTCCTCCTATAGCAAAGCATCAAGGTCGGCGGTCTGAAGTAACGATAAAGGATCGAAATTCAAACTGGAGCCAGAACTCAACAACATTCAATTGACTGATTTTATTGGTTTATGTTAATTTTTCCCAGATCCAAAAAGGGCGGTAGGTGATGGTAGTTGTACTGCATCACAGCATCTAACCCATAGGAGTTCGATAGGTGCTGAGTATTCGAGTTGTGCAAATAATACGCGAACGTTTATTCGCTACGCTGCTGCTGTATAGTACAGAATACCAGCAATATACAAGAGTGTTGCATATGTTTTCTATTGAAGAAAGGTGAATTGCCTCAAAATGTCCATTCATCAGAAATGGAAATGGCACAACCATCATCATCATCATCGGCATCGTCATCGTTATCGTCATCGTATACATGGGAAAACAAGAAAGATCCCAAGGCCTTGGACTTGGTTGGTTGCTTGTTATGGATTGATTTTCATTAAAATCTATGTTTGGGTTATGCATGTAGCAATTCAATGACAATTAACTTCCGCCGCAGTTCATAGAAATATTTTTTGTTTACGTCGTTTTTGTTGTACCTAAAAGTCTTAACTGTTAAATATATAAAGACAAAACAAACAAAGAACTGAAGGATAAGAAAAATTGCTGTTTTGCTTTTAAATGAAACTGATAAACGTGAAATATTTTTATCCACTTATTTTTGAAAAAAATAATAAATTGTTAACGACATCATAATTTCTATATTTTTCAAAAAGACTTTTTCCTTCCTGTGTGCTTGTTATTAGAAGAATGAAGGTGACCTACAATTTTATGCTGAATCCGAACGGATATTTTGAAAAGCACCCTAGTCAATTTATCGCAAGAGGCAGCAGCCCGTTAAAAAATATTTTTGTTTTTAAATTAATGAGGCTGGGAATCGAACCGAGACCTCCAACTCTCTAACCGTTATGCCACGAGTTTCTACACATCCAAACGAATGACAAATACATTTTGCCTGTCGATTAATGAGTTTTATAAAAACAGTTTGATTAAATAATGTACTTATGTACGTTTTGGAAGGTTTTAAAAGAATGCAAAATGAATGCAAGAAATGCATGAAGTTCCAAAATATTGCAATCAGTTGGTAACAATCCTTTTAAGATAAAAGATCACTGATTGCATAGTTTGAAGTCGCAATTTTTATTTGAAGTCACAAAAGATTGCAATCTCAGCATCTCAAAATTTCAAATTCCAACGAAGACTTTTGTTTCAAAAATTACTTCATCATCATCATCACCATCGGCTCGACAACCGGGGTCCGGTCCTGGCCTCCTTCAACAAGTCTCTCCACCTATCCCGGTCTCGAGCCGACGCCATTCAGTTGTGCACTCCAAGGTTTCGGGCGTCCTGGTCTAAGCCTCTCCAGCGCAAGCATGGTCTACCACGCTGCCGTCTGCCATAGAATGTACCACAAAGGACTTTTCGAACCGGTTCCTCTTCACTCATGCGAGCTAGGTGCCCTGCCCACCGGAGTCTACCGAGCTTAATTTTTGTTACTATGTCTACTTCAAGGTGGACTGCGTACAACTCATGATTGTACCATCCTTCCTCACATATGGGGCCAACAATTCTCCTTAAGACTTTTCTCTCGAACGCGGCTAAGAGGTCGGAGTGTCTTTTGCTAAGCACCCAAGTCTCGGATCCATACGTGAGTACTGGCAGGACCATGGTCCTGTACAGCAGCAGTTTTAAAGTTATGGTGAGATTTCTGGATTTGAAGAGCTTTGACAGACTATCCCGACTAGAAATTTTTTTCTGAGACCTATTGGGCCCTCATTGGGTTGCCCTATAGGGACCACAAATAGGGATGTCACGCAAAGCCCTGTGCGGCCCTAATTGGGCAATCCCATTCGTGCCCCAACGGGAAAATCCCAAGATGGTCCCAATAAGGTAATCCAGAAGTGGCCCCATTAAGGGTGTCCCAACTCGAGCCCTAAGAGAAATATTTTGATATAAAAATTTACAAATAACTGAATCAATTAAATACTAAAAGTACACAATTAAATTATTTTAAAAGTACTTACGTTTTTCTATTACTAGCCATTGGTAAATGTTTATAATAAAAATATAAAAATAATCTAAAACACTAAAACTGTTTAATAAAAAACAAGCACTCGATAATTAAAAAGAACCTGTCGTAACTTGTCACCGCGTTTTCTCGATTGTCAACTTAATTCTTTTTTCCGCTTGGTGTCGCACTATTGATACATATTCATATACATATACACATAGATATATTAAGGCGCCGCAGTTCTTTGAACTAATATAGATGTATACTAACACAGTGTGTATAACAACCGACTTGATAAATGTAATATAATAAGAGACCTCTTTTGAGTATTGCGATACTTACGCTTATCTACGCATGCGCAAATACTGGATTTTTTTCTAAATAAGATACTTGATAAAAATCATTCATACATTTTGTTAGTAGTCTGCCAGAAATAATTTTGAGACTTCTAAGTGTGGTCGGACACAAAGTATAACGCAAAAAAAATGACTAAAAATTTTTATTTTTACTTTGGGTTTGCCGACTTAGGTCCCACTCAGATCCCAATTGGGAAAAATTGACTAAAAATTTTTATTTTTACTTTGGGTTTTCCCACTTAGGTCCCACTCAGATCCCAATTGGGAAAAATTAACTAAAAATTTTTATTTTTACGGTGGGGTTTCCCGAATGGGGGCTAATTGGGGCCTTCTTGGGATTTCCCTATTGGGCGTACCTCTTCGGGACCCAATTAGGTCCAGATGTATAGGCTGGGTTATCCCCAAGTCATTTCTAGTCGGGATAGTAGGCTTTGTTGGAATTGAGCAGCCGCCCGCGTATTTCTTCTTCTATATTATTATCGGCTGCTACTATTGACCCAAGGTATTTAAAGGATTGCACCACTTCAAATTCGTGCTCCGCTACCTTGATTGTTTGACCAACTGTTCTTCTCGCATTCGACGCCACCATGTACTTTGTTTTACCTTCACTAATGTGCAGCCCCAGATTTTGTGCCGCCTGCTCGATCTGGATGAAGGAATCGTGTACAGCTTGTTCGGTTCTTCCGATGATGTCAATGTTGTCTGCGTAAGCCAGTATCTGGCTGGACCTGTTGACGATGGTCCCTCTTGTTGCCGTGCCAGAGTCACTGATTGCTTTCTCCAACGCCAGGTTGAAGAGGAGGCAGGCCAAACCATCCCCTTGTCGGAGTCCATTAAAGATGTTGATTGGTCCGGCTATTTTTACTTGGCTTGTTACGTTGGTCATGGTCATCCTACAAAGTCGTTTCAATTTATTTGGGATGCAGAATTCTCTCATGGCTTTGTAAAGTTCTACCCTGGCTATGCTATCATAGGCGGCCTTAAAGTCTATGAACAGATGGTATGTTGGTATGTTAAATTCTAGACATTTTTCCATCGCCTGCCTAAGGGTAAAGATCTGATCAGTTGTTGATTTGCCTGGAATGAAACCACACTGATATTGGCCGATTATGGTTTTAGCGTATGGGGCTATCCGTTCTTGTAGGATAGAGGAGAGTATCTTATAGGCGGTACTCAACAACGTGATACCTCTATAATTGCTGCACGTTGTGATATCTCCTTTCTTATGAATGGGGCAAATTATTCTTTTCGCCAGTCTTCTGGCATTTCTTCCTGCTCCCATACGTGCACTAGAATATCATGAATCGCTTGACGTACTTCGGACCCGCAAAATACTCCCTTAAAAAAGTGGTTAAATAGGGCTTCAAAAATTTTGATTTTTTTTGCACAGGCAAATAAAATCAAACAAAACTAAAAAGCATTTATTATGTTCCACGAACAAAAAAAAATAAAGCTATGCATAAAATTTTCTCATTTAAAAATTTAAATGTGTAGGTATAAGTTAAAATAGAATTCAAATTTCTTGTAAGTGACCTCTTTTTCAATTTTACCAAAGTTTCCATCTTTATTTTTTTTTTGCTAGAGTGTTCTTAGTTAGTTAACTCATAACACAAAAATGTATTCATTCATTAACGTTAATGGCTTATTTTGCATAACCTCCACAAAAGCTAGGAAGTTTTGCGTGTGCTGCCACTGCCACCTCCTGGCTCTCATGTTCCTGCTTCTCTTGCTGTTGCAACAGGCCCCAAGCCCCAAGGCAATATATAAGCAATAAAACTAAAAGCGAAAGCAAAAGCATATTGTGTGAGTATCTTTTCCTATTCACACCATTAAAGGATTCCGGCGAAGACAGCACTAAATATCGTGGCGCCTCCTCAAATCATCAAGGGAATATGCTATAGAAAACTCTTTTGTATCTACTCTGGCTCTATGTGCTAGAGCAGAGCGGATACATATAGATATATTTATAAGCTTTCCGTATCCGTTTTCCTTAAATATTTTTATACTTGAAAATAACAAAGTTTTCCCCCATGCACAATGAGTCTTGAATATTGTATGAGAGCTGGAGATATAATTAAAATTGCTCGCAACCTTGCCGCTATTCTGGTGTGCTGCAATATAGGAACCAGTCTGATAATAATTTCAATTAAATGTGCAAATGGAAGCAGGGGAAATAGATAGATAGTTTTCAACTGGAATGCGTCCGTTCGTATCGTCGTCGTCGTAGTCGTCGTAGTCGTATCGTGCTGCTAACTAACTTATGCAAATGGTCAAAGTGTTAAACGTTCAACGAGGACCAGTGGCTATATGGCTGGCTGTATGTGTAATTGTTTTGTTGGGTTGTTCATTTGCATGCCATCAGCCAGGATATAGAGAGTTGGTTGGGCCAGCTGCAGCTGGTTGGGGAATGAATCCACTGCAGAAGTCCTTAGATGTCATGAATATTAAAAAGATAATTCTATGATACAAAATTGTTTGTAAAAGAAGTTTATTTTTTTTTTTAATTTCACCAAACATCAATGAAATCATAGAAGTCCTCTTTTGGTATAAGACTGGTAACTGTAAACATAGGTCAGTTTTCATAACGCATATTGCTTTTATTGTTATACCGAGTTTTAAAGCTCCGAAGATGTAAAACTATGGACAGACTTTTAGGGAGAAAGAGGTAGAGTTTACCTCACACACGACAATAGTTATGTGTACGAATTTCGGAACTAACTTCAATGTTTGAAAAGAAGCTAGGACCATTTTTTCTACAAATTTTACCTTGGATAGTTCCAACAAAGATTTTTTTAAAATGGTTTTTAAATTAATTTTTTAAAATGTTTTTTTAAAATAATGTTTAATTTGGTATACACAAAAAATCTAACTTACATTCTTTCACCAATAAAAATATATGAACAATTTATTTAAAAACTTCATGATTTATGATTGATTTTGGAGATGTTTTCATGATTTTAAGTGTTTTTGAAAAAAAAATTTAAATTATTTTTTGGTGATAGAAAATGTAGTTCTCTATATTAATTCTCTCAAGTTAAATTCCGAAACTTGGCTTAGTTTTTGAATTATACCAAAAATATTGAGAAGTGACCAGTGTGGCCGTTCTCTCAGAAAATCACGGGTGAATTTAAAAGGATTTTCAAGCATTCTTATAGGTCCCACACAAACATAAAAACCCTTGCAAAATTTGTTCCTTTTTTCGAAAACCTCTATTCAGTAACTTATATCTAAATTTGTACTATTTTTTTTTTTTTTTTAAATTTTGAATTTGCATTTCGTGTGTTTCGCCCGTTCCTTTTTTTTACCGTTAACTTACTTTTTGGGGACACTGCCACTCTCATGCAACTCGTTTAGGGTATGTAACCACTGTAACCAGGTTTTTTTTTTTTTTTGATTAAAAGTGTTTTGGGAATATTAAGGAATTTTTAAAGAGAAATTAATTTAATAGGTTCTTTAAGAAAATTCAATGGGCTAAATGCTGAAGTACATAGGAAAACAGAATTTTTCTGTTACAAATTTATGCTGTTACAAATTTTGCTCTATATACAATTTAATTTTAAATAAATTTTCTTTAACCACAATATCCCGAAAAAGAAACTCAGTATGAAAAAAAATTCAAAAAAAATTATCAGAAGCTGGTCCCAAAAAATGCAATTTAAAAAAAAAATATTAAAAAAATTAATAATCGTCCTCAAAAAAAAAATGGTAAAAAGGTTGCGGAAAAAAAAATTGTGAGATAAAAACTGGAAACAAATTACATATTTTTCCTAAATTTAGAATGCTCTTGAAAATTATTTTCGGGGAGAGTACGATAACTTGGGCGTCGAAGAGGGGTCAAAAACAAGCATTTTTTAGTATGGGAAAACTCGAAAACTAGAAGACATGAAATGACCTAGTTTTCAGTTTTTGATTTAGAATTAATAAGAGCACCGAATTCTATAAAAAAAATTATATTAAATCTTATGGTTTTGAGAAATTACACTTCAAACTTTTTTTTTGTGTTTTTTTTTCCTGAATTTTGTGTTTGAAACTCCTTTATTCGAAAACTGTGCATAATTTTGGATTGATTCAAAAAGTGGCTTATAGTAAAAAATACTGGCAGTAAAAAACAGTACTAAACTTTACTGTAAGTATTACCGTTACCGTTATTTTTTAATGATTTTTTTCCACTTTTAGTACTCTTTTCATAAAATTGCCCCTCCCGCCCAAACGGGGCAAGATAGACCCCCCCTCCCATAGTAAAAAAATGCTTGTTCTTGACCCCTCTATAAAAAAAACGTTATCAATTCTCGGCGCCCAAGTTATCGTACTCGTGCCTTATTTTCTCTTCTTTTTTTGTCAAAGATGTCATAAAATGTATGCAAGTTCAAAAAACAAATTTCTTCTTCATTGGATTAGAAATTACCTTTTGAAAAGCTCAAAACAAGTTGTATGAAAATAAATGCTGGTGTGCTCCAGGGTTCCGTTTTGCCTCCGATTCTTTTCCTTATTTTCATCAATGATCTTTTGCCTGGAAACCTTTTGAGGAACGATCGACATCGCCAAAGTGAATAAATTAATTTGTGTTAAAATTACTCACTTGCAACTCTTAATTATGATCAAAAAAGACACAAACAAAACAGAAACAATAACATTTTTGGAACATCTTCGTAGTGTTTCAAGTCTTTCTCTTTTTTTATAAACAGTGTTCAAGTGAAATAGCCAGTTGCATTCCTCAATTCACCCGTACTACTCGAGCGGAATGCGTTCTTAAGCGCAACTTTGTAAGAACTTTAAAAACTCTTTATTCTAAATTTGAATGGCAAAACCTGAACTGTCAAAAAAAGTCGTGTTTCTTGTTTAGCTCAGAGCGTTCAGAGCTTCAATTTTGTTTTTCTTTCGCTCATGCTCAGAGCAGACTGAGTTCAAAAGCTCAACACAGAAAAAAAATCTTCAAACACAAAAAATGGCTGAAAATGACAACTGTGAATGACAAATGAAAAAGGTGACAGCTGGCAAAGTGTGTTTCTTAAATAAATCGAAACACTCAGAACACAGAACAGAGAACGTTCAGTGGAGAGATCATTCAGAGTATCCTCGGAGTGTTCAGACTTTGTCCAGAGCTCTATTCTGAACTAATAAAGAAAAACACACAAACAATATCATGCAAAACTATAATATGTGTACCTTAAATACTGAAAATTTTGATAGCCGCTTTAAAACCTTGAAGCCTGGAATGCTGAACACGTGGATCCCCATCAATCCCATTTTACATTATATAATACTCTTCGCTTATTTTCTCTTAAAATCAACTCAAATACAATATACATACGTCACTGACTGGTTTTTCATGAATAAATCGCTGCCAACATTTTAAATACAAGAAGATGCTAAAAACATTAATCATGTGTAAAGTGTTAAGCCTTAATGTCATTCAGAGTTCATTGGTCTACATTCATCACTTATACATAATATAAAGAAGCCGGATGTGGAACAGTAATGTATTTTTTTTGTTTATGTTTCAAAAAAAAAAAAAATACAAAAAATGAGAATGTCAACGACTCCCTGCAATATATCATGTTCTCAAGTTGTCGTCGCAATACAAGTGTTCTGCCTCGTGCATCTGGAATCCTTCCCAACGGTTTTGTTCTGTTTGGTCCTTGGTTTTATTTTTATTTTTTTTTTTAAACAGTGCCATTTGCCATCATACCTACCTACTCCTGAATTCCCCTTCTCTGTCTGTTAATTAAAAATTAATGCCTGTAATTAACTTGACGGCAAGAATGCAGAGTATTGCGCTAATTATAAACGCTTGCAAATGCAAAGGCTATACATAAGGGGGCGGCGCGGCGATGGCGCACGTGGCGCAGTGCTGCTGCAGAACTGCATGCAGCTTCCTCACTCTAGTGCTATTCAACATAATAATCTCACTTCACATGGATTGTTTTGTGTTTGAGTGAGAGTGTTCTTAATTAGTGCACTAGAGATCGTCAGCAACCAGAGCTTGAGTTAGCTGTTCCCTAGCATATGGAGGATTTTTGAAAAACGTCATAAACAACGTTGCTTTCGAACATAGGTACCTACCGCTGTATACGAGTATCTGCAAATGCAATCCTCTGTTAAATTACTCTCATTATTTTCCAAACATAAATATGTTTTTTTTCCACAGGTAAAAATAATTATTTCCAAATCCAGAAAGGATTTCAGAAAATTTGCAGATAATAAACATTGGAATATTTCCTCATAGTTTTTTTTTTTTTTTTTTAGAAAGTACTGTCTTTTGGAAAATACATACACGAACACGTATCTAACTGGTCGTTGGGTGATGGTGCTTTTTCACGCGTAAAGTTTTCCACTTCAGCAAAGCAAAATAGGTAGCTAAAGATAGCTTCCCTTTTTTTTTGTTTGGTAACAAAAACATAGGTATGTTGCACCGCGCTCAAAAACTGAAACTCATCTGACATTCTCAAGGAAAATGGGAAAATAAAAAGATTTACCAGGTTTTTGTGAGTTCGAGACCATAATATTCCGAAAAACTCTTTGTGTTTTTTCGTGCATATGTATGTAAGTGTGTGTTAGGATTTTAAACGGGTTTTCTATGCTGGAAAGTTTCACGTCCAAATGTGCAGTTTTTTTTTGATTTTTGAAATTTCGTTTTCCTGGTAATAGGTCAGGGTTACCAAAAAATAGTTTAAGATACATTCATTCTTTAATCATGATGTCTTTTTGGGGACCTTTATTTTTTGATCATAAGGCCCTTTTGGAAACATGCATCGTGCATGATCGGGAAACTACTGATTGCCCAGAACTAAGACTGGGCCAGTAGCGCAACAATTAGCCACGATGAAGTGCTTCTTTTACCTCTTCGTGATGGTCCCCGGGCAACTATTTGCGTATTTTCATATTCGGAAATAGGCTTAAACTAAAAGTGCGAAAGGTCCAGCTTTCTAGAATAGGTAACTGAGTTTTTGAATGTGAGGACTTCTTGATACCGGAAGTGAAGGTCCTCGAAAAGCTAGATTCCTTCATTTAGAGAATCAATTAATTTGTTAGCAACTGAACATTTTAGGGGTTGACGAAGTTAGATGGTTTGTTAAGCTTAAGACTTCAACTTGTAAAATTGTGTGCTCTGGTTTGCAAAGGTACCTGGAAGCTTTCGCAAATCTGGCGTCGGATTGCTTTCAAAAACATCTTTCAAAAGCTTGTTTTCTGGAAGCATTAAGGTATACTGATATCCTGGTTTCAGAATTTTTGTCACTATTCTACAATATTACGAACCAACGGAGCTCTTTTCTGAGGAAAAGATGAAGCCTTTCATAAACAGCTGACTGCTGCACCTTGTCGAGGCTTCATAATGGTAATAGGAGACTTGAATGCTATAATCCAATGAGGTTGGCAACGACATGTTGTGTCACCACGATAATGGTTAATTTCTGATATACCTACCGTGTTTCCGTGTTTGAACATAAGAAAATCAATTGGGCGTCGACGAACAGACAAGAAACTTCCACTTGAATTGATCACTTCGTTATCAGTCGTTGATTTAGGAGCATTTGACAGCAAATTCGGAACAGAAGAGTTTCAGGTATGGGAATGGCCTCACCTGTGGGTTGCTACCGTAAGATTACGTACAGTTGCAGTTCTTAAGAAAACACCCGAATTTAATACTGATAGACTTAAGTTGCAGTCCGCCAACAACTAGCGAACCATCTTTCACAAATATTGATTGAGAAGAATCAGTTGCAAATGTTTTTGATATCCGGTCCTGAAAGTATAGTCGTTCAGTCGCAGCTAACTTTCCGAATAAACTTGGACAAGGATCGAAATAAAAGAAACACCCCAAAGGTCACATCGCAGCTAATCTAACAGCAGGGATAAACGAGATAAAGTTTAGGCATCGCATGAAGGTGAGGAAAGTTCACCTTAGTGTACGGTGTGGTAAGGGTAAGAACATCACCGCTTTGGCTACCGAAGCAGAAGAAGCGCTAGTTGTGTGAAAATACAAGCTTCTACAGAATTACCGAAGAGTTTTCAGATCTCCACAACTCTAAGCAATAGCTGGTAAAAGGCAAACAAGGATCGCTGCTAGTTTCGGATGAGGATCATCTCAAAAAGGTGGAAGCATCACTTTTCAGCTCTTGAACAGTCGATCACCACTTCACTAATTGTTTATTGACATTTAAAAGGCGTTTGATAGTGTCAGAAGGGAATTTATCTGACTTGCTTTTCATCGTCTGACTTGCTTTGTATCTAAAAGTTACATTCTGCGTCCAAAGTTTGCTTAGGAAGCGCTAAATACTTTCACCAAAATTGTTCCTGTTAGTGATTAGTGATGTTCTAGGAATTCAGTGGACTCTGCAACCATAACTCAAATTCAAATATGAAATCAAGTTCAAAAATAAAAGAAAAGCTTTGTTATGATGGCAACTCTCATCATAAATGGACGAGGAACTAGTACCTACGTACAACATATAGTAGCTAACGTATATCCTTCACACACATTTTTTGGGAGAAACTTTAACCAGCACGAAGAAAGAAGTAAAACATTGTAAAGTGGAAAAGTTTATCCTTCTCTATTGATTTGAATGAACGGGTTTTTTTTTTTTTTTTTTTTTGTTTTTTTAATTTTATTTTTGTTTATCTGATGGAGTCGTCGTCGATAGAAACCTCGAACTCGAAAGTTGCAAATTCGATTTTTGTTGGATATTATTATTTTTTTTTTTGTTTCTTTACTTTTTGATTTGTTATTTTGCTACTGAAAGTGGAAAAGTTAAAAGATATAAGGAGATGAATAAATTGTGAGGTGTTTTGAAATTTTAAAAATCACTTAAAAGGATTTCGAATGCAAGCTGCAGTTTAAGGAAAAGAAAATCGAAACGGACACAGAGAAATTTATTTGAATATAGAAATGCAGTCAAAGTTAATTATGAGTTGCTTTTGGGGAAATTGACCGCAGACTTTGTGGTAAGCGCAATAATATCATTTGTCTTTATAATGCTAATAGACGGTTTATAAAAATACTGCAGGTTTTTTAATATTACGTCTAGTTATTCCTATCTGAGTTAAGCTAAGTTTATAAAATTAGTAAAAAAAAAAACAAAAAATAGAAATTGAGATTTTGATCAAACCTGACAATGCAGTGGAAAGACTTTGTAAAGGGTGTCCCAACAAGAACGCAAGATTTAAATTTTAAATAAAACTCAGATATTTAAAAAAAATTGCGAATTCTTTATTATATCGTAAAGAAGACAGGATGAGGTTATGTATGGAAGAACACATCGGGCAGATGGCCACCGCGGCTTTGCTGGCACATACGCGATCTTGTAATGAAATTTGCATAAATGCTGCGGTATTTCTTAATGCAGCGTCCAATTTCCTCTTTGTCAATGTCGAATTGAGGTGGATGGAGTTTGAGCGACATCATCACGTACTGCTGCGATATTTTCGGTCGATCGGCCTGGTCGAAGGCGCGTTGTTGTCTTTACATCAGTGACAGACCCAGTTTCAGCAAATTTTTCCATTAATCGCTTTACAGTTGACTCTTTTGGAGCATTATTGTAACCCCAAATTGATCGCAATTTGCGAACTGTAGCCGCAAAACTTTCACCATTTTGGTAAAACAATTTCACAATGAGAATGCGTTGTTCATTCGTGTAGCGCTCCATTTTTATTATTCTATAACTTCTACTAACAAACAATAATAACTGTTCAAATGTCAAACAATGACACTTCGAATGGCGCCAAATTTAAATCTTGCGTTCTTGTTGGGACACCCTTTATAAATTTGGTCCAACGACCTAGTCTAGTAAAGTACGGCAAAAGATTAATCACTTTTAACACCTGAACAGAACAGAAGAAAAGAAGATCAAAGTGATCCATACAACGCAAAAACCGAAGTTGTAGTCGATGGCAGTAAGTTTTTGTTGTTTCATAAACATTGACAGGTGACAATTTGTCGAGTGACAATTTTACAATTGTCAAATTTCTGTCCTATAAATTTGTAGAATTGTCGTTTCTGGATCATAAAAAATATTGTCATGACAATGAATTGTCAAGAATTTTCCGAGATTTGCCACGATTTTCCTGACATATTAGTAGTGACAATTTTTTATAAGACAGGAAGAAATATGTAAATTACACATTTGTGAATATGTCAATGACAATTGTGACAGGCAAATGAGCCTCGGTCAAGTTCTGATAAAGAAGTGATAACGATAAGTAAATATTATTTCTTCAAGTAAAAGTGATGAAGATATTCAAGTGGAATATCGTGCTGTAGGCCCTCGAATTTTTCAACAAAGAATTAACAATGATTTTATAGCATTAAGTGACTTTCAATTTAATGAACAATGTCGAGTCTGGAGAAGAACAGCAGAATATATTTTGTTAAAGATTGCTGGACATCTACAGCATCACTGAAAAAAAAAGACGTCATCATATTGAAGAATGGCGTTCATCAACTGAAAATCATCAATAAGATGAACTTTTCATGCATATGATGCACAAATTCATGAAAACTTTTTGATGACGGATGAACGCATCATCAATAAGATGAAAGTGCATTCATCAACTTTTTTGGGAATATTTTAGCATAATTTGGTATGAATTAAGTTCATCAGTTCATCAAAACTTTTCATCAATATGATGAAAGCATCTTTTTGATGAATTAAGTTACTTTTTCATCTTATTGATGATTTATTCTTCATATGGATGAATGAATTTCAATTTGATGAATGGATTAAAGGTCGTTTTTTTTTCATCATATTGATGAAGTTTATCATCAAAAATGGACTTCAATTTTATTCATCAAAAGTGGAATGATGTTATTGATCATCATATTGATGAACTTATTCATCATATTGAAGAACAAAACAGACTTATTTTTTTATCATGTGGAGAAGATGAATCGATATGCGTGATCATCTTATTGATGACCTAATTCATCATATCAATGAAAAAAACAGCCTTTTATTTTTATAATACAGAATATGAATGGATAGTCTTATTGATGACTTTTTCATCATATTGATTAACCTAACAGACTTTCATCTTTTTGATGAACTAATCTTCATATGGATGAATGAATTTCAATTTTATGAATGGATTAAAGGTCATTTTTTTTTCATCATATTGATGAAGACTATCATCAAAAATGGACTTCAATTTTATTCATGGAAGTGGAATGATGTTAATGATCATCATATTGACGAACTTATTCATCATATTGAAGAACAAAACAGACTTATTTTTTTATCATGTGGAGAAGATGAATCGATATGCGTGATCATCTTATTGATGACCTAATTCATCATATCAATGAAAAAAACAGCCTTTTATTTTTATAATACAGAATATGAATGGATAGTCTTATTGATGACTTTTTCATCATATTGATTAACCTAACAGACTTTCATCTTTTTGATGAACTAATCTTCATATGGATGAATGAATTTCAATTTGATGAATGGATTAAAGGTCATTTTTTTTTCATCATATTGATGAAGACTATCATCAAAAATGGACTTCAATTTTATTCATGGAAGTGGAATGATGTTAATGATCATCATATTGACGAACTTATTCATCATATTGAAGAACAAAACAGACTTATTTTTTTATCATGTGGAGAAGATGAATCGATATGCGTGATCATCTTATTGATGACCTAATTCATCATATCAATGAAAAAAACAGCCTTTTATTTTTATAATACAGAATGTGAATGGATAGTCTTATTGATGACTTTTTCATCATATTGATTAATCTAACAGACTTTCATCTTTTTGATGAACTAATTCATCGTAATGATGAACCAACATATTACATAAACAGACTTTTTTGTCATATGCACAGTTTAAATGGATGGATGAATGGAATGGAGTTTTCATGAACTAATTTTTCAGATTTATGAACAAAATAGACTTTTGTTTTAACATGCAGAATATGAATTTATATCAAATTTTTCATCATATACTAGTCATATGAATATGATCATGAAATACTATCACATTGATGATTCTTTTCATCATATGCGTTTATCCAGCGTTGTCACTTTAATGCAGTCTATTGCAGTTCAATTTTTCAAAAAGAAGTGTATAGCCCATAAAAAATAACTGCACTTTTTGTTGTCAAAGAATCAAAAAAATATACATATATACTTCAACATATATTTCAATGCTCATTACAAATTCGGTCCCAGAAGGAAATTTTGAATAAATTTAACATGAGTTCTTTGACTTTTAAAAGTAAAAATATCAAAAAGTCTAGGTTATGGAATTTCCGGACCGAATTCCAAGTAAGCACATTTAGAGATGTTTTGTCAAACTGGAATCGCTGTGAGCTTGAAAAAGGAACCAGATGTCTCAATAATTTAATCTTCATGTCTGGTGTAAAATGTGTTCACGCATTTTCCAGATTAGCTCAAAAATCTTGAAATTTTTACTTCAAATGTTAAATATATCGAAAAACGCGAGTGAGGCCATGGTTGCATGGCTTACGCGAGTAGCTTTTGTTGAGCTATTCAAAAGTTGAAAATAAAATCAAAGTAGAAAAAAATTTTTATTTGCACATTTTTTGTAGATAAGTCGACTGCAGAATTCGACTGAGTATAACGACAACCCTGGGTTTATCTTGCTTTATACAATATGTATTTGTATTTCGGGAAATGTCTTCATATCGATGAATGATTTCGTCGTATTAATGAATTTATATAGATTTCATTAATATGATGAATAATGCAAATGAATTGTCTTGCAACCAGAGTAGGCTAAACTTACTAAATTTAGTGTCTAGATCATTAATAAAACAAGAAAATCAATAAAATCCCATTAACCATCATTCGAGAAGAACAAATCAATACCTTGATATTATGCAAATGTGAAAAAATCGCTTTTCAAAAATAAAATTCAATAAAATTCAAAATTATAGCTTTAAAAATGTTTTAAAACCTTAGAAGACGCTGAATATTCGCTCGGTTCTAACTTTGGAAAAGTAGTATAGCCCTTGACAAGTACATGTACAAAATTTCAAAGTTTTAGTTTAATACAGTGCAAAATATTCATTTGCTAGTTTCTGCAATGTAAGTCAACAAATTACAAGTAAGTATTTCACTATAACCAAAAATCATTATCAGCATTACATAAATATTTTTTTTTAGCTTAATTATAGATGATGCAAGCTGAAGCTAGAAAAATGCGACAAAAATAAGTGAGTAAATAATAATAATGTTGTGAAAATATATTTTATATCTGATTACTGTACTTTTTTGTTTGTTTTTTGGTCGCAGGCCAAACGCACACGTTCGAATAGTATATATTTTTTTTATGCAGTACATATATTATCGCTGATTACTGTAATAATATATGAAATAATAATACATAATATGAAATTATGTATCTACTTTTTTTCTTGCATGGGTGCATTCTATGGTCGCAGGTCGAAGATCGAACGCAAAACGTTCGAATAGTATATACATATTTTTTGAACCAGTATGTATGTACATATTTTATCGCTGATTTCTGTACTTTTTTTGTTGCGTGGGTGCATTCTTTGGTCGCAGATCGAAGATCGAACGCAAAACGTTCGAATAGTACATACATATTTTTTGAACCAGTATGAATATTTTATCGCTGATTACTGTACTTTTTTGTTGCATATATAACGTTCGAATGGTATATATTTTTTGAACCAGTATGTATGTACATATTTTATCGCTGATTTCTGTACTTTTTTTGTTGCGTGGGTGCATTCTTTGGTCGCAGATCGAAGTTCGAACGCAAAACGTTCGAATAGTATATACATATTTTTTGAACCAGTATGAATATTTTATCGCTGATTACTGTACTTTTTTGTTGCATATATAACGTTCGAATGGTATATATTTTTTGTTGTTTGCAGGCCACATCCCTGGTTATATGATATGTATGTTGTGTGTGTTATGTGTGCCAATTTTTTGCTTCACGATCCTCATTTACGATTCAGTTGTTCAGTATGAATTCTTTTCAACTTAAAGAAGGTAGTGCAAGTGAATAGTGAGTCTGAGTGTTATAAAATATAAGTTAAAAAAAGTGAAATAAATTGAAAAAATTGAAACCAGCTATAAAAATACGGATTAAAGTGAAATTAAGGGTATGTTTTCTCATTATTTCATAAGTTTCATGTCTAGCTATTAAGTTTTTTTATCAAGTTTTTGCATCGTATTAAAAGTTTAAAAAGCCTTGCGTTATTTGAGTTTTAGTTTTCGATTGGTTTGTATGCAAATCAAATGTATATGAATTTCAATCAATTATTTTTGCATTTCCCTTGCGAATAAAGTTTTAATTAAGAAATAAAGTAATAATTTTATAATTTCAATGATAGAATTTCACAAGGGTTAAAAAAAAATTTAACGGGATTTCAGTCTAGTCTTGTATTTTATACATATGTATTCACTATTCTTCATATTGATGAACGTTTCACAATTGTTCTTCACATTGAAGAAAGTTTCATCATTGTTCTTCATAGTGATGAACGTTTTACAATTCTTCTTCACATTGATGAACGTTTTATCATTGTTCTTCAAAGTGATGAACGTTTCACAATTGTTCTTCACATTGAAGAAAGTTTCATCATTGTTCTTCATAGTGATGAACGTTTCACAATTGTTCTTCACATTGATGAACATTTCATAATATTCTTCTTCATATTAATGAAAACGAGAAAAATCTCGCATCAAAAACAAAACACAATCTTTTTTTATATACTCAATTCATTGTGCATTTGAAACTTAAAGAAGGTAGTGCAAGTGAATAGTGAGTGATATAAAATATAAGTTAAAAAAAGTGAAATAAATTGAAAAAATTGAAACCAGCTATAAAAATACAGATTAAAGTGAAATTAAGGGTATGTTTTCTCATTATTTCATAAGTTTCATGTCTAGCTATTAAGTTTTTTTATCAAGTTTTTGCATCGTATTAAAAGTTTAAAAAGCCTTGCGTTATTTGAGTTTTAGTTTTCGATTGATTTGTATGCAAATCAAATGTATATGAATTTCAATCAATTATTTTTGCATTTCCCTTGCGAATAAAGTTTTAATTAAGAAATAAAGTAATAATTTTATAATTTCAATGATAGAATTTCACAAGGGTTAAAAAAAAATTTAACGGGATTTCAGTCTAGTCTTGTATTTTATACATACATATGTATTCACTATTCTTCATATTGATGAACGTTTCACAATTATTCTTCACATTGAAGAAAGTTTCATCATTGTTCTTCATAGTGATGAACGTTTTACAATTGTTCTTCACATTGATGAACGTTTCACAATATTCTTCTTCATATTAATGAAAACGAGAAAAATCTCGCATCAAAAACAAAACACAATCTTTTTTTATATACTCAATTCATTGTGCATTTGAAACTTAAAGAAGGTAGTGCAAGTGAATAGTGAGTGATATAAAATATAAGTTAAAAAAAGTGAAATAAATTGAAAAAATTGAAACCAGCTATAAAAATACAGATTAAAGTGAAATTAAGGGTATGTTTTCTCATTATTTCATAAGTTTCATGTCTAGCTATTAAGTTTTTTTTATCAAGTTTTTGCATCGTATTAAAAGTTTAAAAAGCCTTGCGTTATTTGAGTTTTAGTTTTCGATTGGTTTGTATGCAAATCAAATGTATATGAATTTCAATCAATTATTTTTGCATTTCCCTTGCGAATAAAGTTTTAATTAAGAAATAAAGTAATAATTTTATAATTTCAATGATAGAATTTCACAAGGGTTAAAAAAAAATTTAACGGGATTTCAGTCTAGTCTTGTATTTTATACATATGTATTCACTATTCTTCATATTGATGAACGTTTCACAATTGTTCTTCACATTGAAGAAAGTTTCATCATTGTTCTTCATAGTGATGAACGTTTCACAATATTCTTCTTCATATTAATGAAAACGAGAAAAATCTCGCATCAAAAACAAAACACAATCTTTTTTTATATACTCAATTCATTGTGCATTTGAAACTTAAAGAAGGTAGTGCAAGTGAATAGTGAGTGATATAAAATATAAGTTAAAAAAAGTGAAATAAATTGAAAAAATTGAAACCAGCTATAAAAATACAGATTAAAGTGAAATTAAGGGTATGTTTTCTCATTATTTCATAAGTTTCATGTCTAGCTATTAAGTTTTTTTATCAAGTTTTTGCATCGTATTAAAAGTTTAAAAAGCCTTGCGTTATTTGAGTTTTAGTTTTCGATTGGTTTGTATGCAAATCAAATGTATATGAATTTCAATCAATTATTTTTGCATTTCCCTTGCGAATAAAGTTTTAATTAAGAAATAAAGTAATAATTTTATAATTTCAATGATAGAATTTCACAAGGGTTAAAAAAAAATTTAACGGGATTTCAGTCTAGTCTTGTATTTTATACATATGTATTCACTATTCTTCATATTGATGAACGTTTCACAATTGTTCTTCACATTGAAGAAAGTTTCATCATTGTTCTTCATAGTGATGAACGTTTCACAATATTCTTCTTCATATTAATGAAAACGAGAAAAATCTCGCATCAAAAACAAAACACAATCTTTTTTTATATACTCAATTCATTGTGCATTTGAAACTTAAAGAAGGTAGTGCAAGTGAATAGTGAGTGATATAAAATATAAGTTAAAAAAAGTGAAATAAATTGAAAAAATTGAAACCAGCTATAAAAATACAGATTAAAGTGAAATTAAGGGTATGTTTTCTCATTATTTCATAAGTTTCATGTCTAGCTATTAAGTTTTTTTTATCAAGTTTTTGCATCGTATTAAAAGTTTAAAAAGCCTTGCGTTATTTGAGTTTTAGTTTTCGATTGGTTTGTATGCAAATCAAATGTATATGAATTTCAATCAATTATTTTTGCATTTCCCTTGCGAATAAAGTTTTAATTAAGAAATAAAGTAATAATTTTATAATTTCAATGATAGAATTTCACAAGGGTTAAAAAAAAATTTAACGGGATTTCAGTCTAGTCTTGTATTTTATACATATGTATTCACTATTCTTCATATTGATGAACGTTTCACAATTGTTCTTCACATTGAAGAAAGTTTCATCATTGTTCTTCATAGTGATGAACGTTTTACAATTCTTCTTCACATTGATGAACGTTTTATCATTGTTCTTCAAAGTGATGAACGTTTCACAATTGTTCTTCACATTGAAGAAAGTTTCATCATTGTTCTTCATAGTGATGAACGTTTCACAATTGTTCTTCACATTGATGAACATTTCATAATATTCTTCTTCATATTAATGAAAACGAGAAAAATCTCGCATCAAAAACAAAACACAATCTTTTTTTATATACTCAATTCATTGTGCATTTGAAACTTAAAGAAGGTAGTGCAAGTGAATAGTGAGTGATATAAAATATAAGTTAAAAAAAGTGAAATAAATTGAAAAAATTGAAACCAGCTATAAAAATACAGATTAAAGTGAAATTAAGGGTATGTTTTCTCATTATTTCATAAGTTTCATGTCTAGCTATTAAGTTTTTTTTATCAAGTTTTTGCATCGTATTAAAAATTTAAAAAGCCTTGCGTTATTTGAGTTTTAGTTTTCGATTGGTTTGTATGCAAATCAAATGTATATGAATTTCAATCAATTATTTTTGCATTTCCCTTGCGAATAAAGTTTTAATTAAGAAATATGTAAAGTAATAATTTTATAATTTCAATGATAGAATTTCACAAGGGTTAAAAAAAAATTTAACGGGATTTCAGTCTAGTCTTGTATTTTATACATATGTATTCACTATTCTTCATATTGATGAACGTTTCACAATTGTTCTTCACATTGAAGAAAGTTTCATCATTGTTCTTCATAGTGATGAACGTTTTACAATTCTTCTTCACATTGATGAACGTTTTATCATTGTTCTTCAAAGTGATGAACGTTTCACAATTGTTCTTCACATTGAAGAAAGTTTCATCATTGTTCTTCATAGTGATGAACGTTTCACAATTGTTCTTCACATTGATGAACATTTCATAATAGCTCTTTATATTTCTTATTATATTATTTCTTTTTGTTTTTGAATTTTCAGATAAATAAAAAACAAAAAAACATTATATTATAGCTTATTGAATTTGCACAAAATTAAAAAAAAAAAAAAAAAAAAAAAAAAAAAAAAAAAATGCAGTGTTTTTTGTGCCGAATGAATATTGTTAACGTCTTTGCATTAGGCAAACATCTTAGAAAGAAACATAAATTGGAACAAAACAGCACATTTATTTGCTATGTTCCTTCTTGCGCTCAGTGTCTTACAGATCTTTCCAATTACAAACGGCATATTTTGAGATTACATTCTCCTACCGAAAGCATTGAATGCATGGAAGAAGATAATGCGAATTCAACTGCTTCGTCTAAAAGTATACCGGCTTCATCAAATGAAAACAGTAGGACTGTTATTAGCAGTACAACTATTGGTTCTAATCAAAATGTAGCTGAAAACCAAAAGAAATTCTTATCTAATGTTTTTGATGAAGCATTAAAATTTTCAACTGTCCTGCATGGGAATCATAACTTTTCAAGAAAAAATGTTTACGAAATTCAAAAAAATGTCAAGACATATTTGATAGATCCTTTGCTGGATCAGATCAAAACTTTCGCACAAGATCGTCTCAACGATAACATTCAGGTTCAAACAGATTTGCTGAGTTTGGTTTTTAGCCTCCGAGATCCATTTAAGAATTGTGCTTCGGACCATATTTTATGTCAAACACTTAAAGGGAAAGGGTGCATGGATGACATCAAAGAATTTACTATAAAAAGCGATATCCAGCCTATTTACGTCCGCTCTGAACTAGTGTACGGGGAAAAAATTTGCAAGGGCAGCGTCTTACCACTAAGGTCACAATTTCGAAAAGTTTTTGAGCAAGAAAATATGTTGTTGGAAATATTGAAATATATGAACTCCTTATATTCTGATAAAAAGTACACAAATTTTATTCAAGGGCCGCTTTGGAAAAAGAAACGCGATATGTACCCAAGCAAGACTTTGATACCATACTTTTTGTATGCTGATGATTTTGCTGTAAACAATCCTTTAGGTGCACATGCAACAACTCATTCTGTTTGTAATTTTTATTACTCATTTTCTTGCTTTCCAAAGCGAAGTTCTAAGCTGGAGAGTATTTTTTTGGCAGCAGTAATAAAATCCAAAGATTTGAAAGATATCGGAAACGAGGACTGTTTGCATTACTTAATAGAAGAACTGATATCTCTTGAAGAGACAGGAGTGGACATATTAGATGGCAATGGAAAAGTGCATCGCGTTCATTTTATAATGGCTCTTTTTCTCGGAGATAACTTGGGAGTAAACTCACTTCTTGATTTTTCAAAATCATTCTCGAGCACTTCATTTTGCAGATTTTGTAAATTGGACAAGGAAAGTTGCAATAAGCTTGGTGTTGAAGTACAAGAGAATGTTCGAACTGTCGAGAACTACGACTATGATGTATCTCTGCGTGATCCTAAATATACTGGCATCACAAAAGAAAGCCCATTTAACAAAATACCATCATTCCATGTGGTAGAAAACTTTTGTGTGGATGCAATGCATGACTTATGCGAAGGAATATTTCATTATGATCTGTGTCACATAATATTATACCTGACACAGGAAATGCAGTATTTGACATTAGAAATGTTAAATAAAAGAAAGCAAACGTTTGACTATGGCCCAACGGAGATTGGAAATTTTTCAATCGAACTAACAATGAACCACTTAAAAAATAAACACTTGAAAATGACAGCACGTGAAATGCTAACATTCACTATGTATTTACCACTAATGATCGGTGATTTGATTCCCTGTGAAGATAAAGTTTGGCTATTTTTTCTTGAACTAATTGACATCACGGATTTAATTTTATCTTTCGAAGTTACAGAGTTACTTATCTCAGCTTTACAATTGAAAATTAAGCATCATAACGAGCAATATGTTGAGTTGTTCAATGATAATTTGAAACCAAAATTCCATTTTTTGACACACTACCCTACTATACTACAAAAATCAGGACCAGCAAGAAATTTTTGGTGTTTTAAATTTGAAGCAAAGCACAGGCCTTTCAAAGTGTATGCTCATGGAATAACTTCAAGAAAAAATATTTGTCGCACCCTGTCCAAAAAATTTCAACTCCAATTTGCAAATCTGATTCTTCATTCTAACAACGATATAAATGAAATTCACTTAAATGAAAAACATAAATGTGATACTGTATTTGCTAACATTGTGAGAGATAAATTAAACTTAAAAGAAGAAGGCAGTAAATTAGCATTTTACGATGAAATAGAGTACGTTGGCAAAAAATATAAAACTGGATATTATGTAGGGAGGTGTTCGACTGATTATAATATATACGTTATTAAGACTATAGTTCAAGCTGAAGCCAATACATTTATGTTTTGTCAAAAATTATCAAACATTTGCTTCAAATCTCACTTCAGAGCTTATGAGGTTGATCCAAGTATGTTTGGTGAATTTAAAATCCTTACATTTGATGAAGTTATCGGACCTCCTGTAACTTTGGCAAAAACATCAAAAGGAAAAAACCTTATTAGGCTTAAAGAATACTTTCAACAGTAGTAAAAAAAACAAAATTATTATTAATTAGAGCTCATATTTATTTTTATTTTAACCACAGATTAAGATGGATTTTCCTGAGAGCTCCATAGAATTGGAAGAAACTGAAACATTAACAATCAGTGAGGAAACTTTAGAAATAATGAATACTGGAGGAAATCAGCAATCTTCTCTCTTTAAATTAGTTCCCATCACGGAATACTCAAACAACACTTTAGAAGTTGATGAGGAATTAAAAATCCTTTTAAAGAGTTGGGGTTGCCTCAATATGTACGATTACTTGCTTGGTAAGATGATCATTTCATTACTTAATTTTTCATACTTATGATTGATATATCGTCGTCTTTCTTTCATCCTCGTATGTCATCACAACATCATAATTTTTTCTTAAATACGAGGCTTAAAAAAAAGGCGATGATATGTAGCATTTTCAGACATCTTAATAGATTAAATCCAATGTTGAATCGATTTTTTTTTTCATTAGGTGAAAATGTAACAGTTAACATACTGAAAATAATAAAGCAGACTCATATCGCATCCTTGCTGGTCAATTTTAAACATGGTGACCGCATACTTTTCGAGCATCATTTACAAAAATGGCGGGATTCTATTGACATGCCCCTATTACCAGGCAATACATTACCGTCATGTTCCCTATCAAACGAAATGCTATTTCAAACTCCAAGCTCTCCAGTGCCATCATATCTTTCATCCAGAGCTGGGTCACCCACGTCATCTCCAGAACCCACTAGCAGTCAATCGATAGATCTATCGACTATGCTATCATCAAAAAAGCATGGACAAGAAATTGTTGAGTATTACAATAAGCATGAAAAGTTCCAAGCTGAGCACCGACATCTACTCATCTGTCTAGTGGCAGAGTACTTCGAAGAAAATAGCATTCCCATGTCCTTAAAAACCAGCTACAGGATCGAAAGGGAGATATTGGACAGATTTCCGACGGAAAAAATTGAATATTACCGCACGGAAAAGCGAGGTAAAATTTACACGAAGCTCCACAACATAAAAAGGATTTACAAATCCTTGGAACCAAAGAAGACTAAAAAATCGCCATCAAAAGAAAACCCAAAATCCTGCAAACGGAATTTAAGTAGGTATGCACATTGTACATAGTACTTTGAATAATTTTAGTAATTAATCAATAATAATTTTCTTCAGTTCCAGAGCCTGATGCACTAACTTGTGTAAAAAGTTTAAATTTTGATAACTTGTCTGTTGACGAGTTCGATAGTCTATGGGATTCATGCACGGAGTACCGACTTCTGGAGATACGAAATTCTTCAACGCAGGAGGAGATTTTCAAGACATGGCCGCAGTACAAGAATGTGAATGGCTATCGTTTGGTAAGGTCTTATTAATCTTCAAAAGTTTTGTTTATGAAGTAACTCTTTTTTTTTTTAATAGATTGACAGAGACTTTAAACACTTATTTACTGAAACCGAAACTATTTGCGAGAACTGGGAAACCAACTTTAAAGCAATAAAACAGTTTCTAATTGGAAATATAAAAGACAAAAAAACTACAGAGATGCTTTCCCAAATCGCAGACTGCGATGCGAACAAAGGTAAAAATTAAAATTTTAAGAAGTAAATGTCTTTTTCTTTTTTGAATATTAAATAAGGTTATAGTTAGCACCAAATATAATTTCTTTGTTGTCATTTAAACATACATAATTACAATTTTCTTTTTCTCTTTTTCTCTTTTTCTCTTTTTCTATATCTATAGAAGATGCGGTACTCACCCTACTCAAAAGTGTACACTGCTATCTCATTCCAACGAGACCAGTTGTATTAAAATCAACATCAAAGCAGAAATCGGTACAAAGGTTTACTATAAAAGACTCCCAACAAGCTTTCATTTTCGCAGGAGAAAGTGTTCAGCAATTTGAAGACCACTTGGATTTTTTAAGATCCCAACATAACAACGTGCAACCCTTCATTTTATCCTTGCAAAAGAACGATGATCCAGAGTATTACGTGTATCTGGACGGATACAGATTAAAATTCAAAAAACTACTACGGGCAGTAGACATTTGCCTTAAAATTTTTTTTGTTTTTGATTTACAATACCCAGCTGCTTGCGAACAGTTTTGGGTTTTTATTCAATATTATTTTTATTCTATTGAACCAAAAAAAAAAAATTTAACTTCAAGAATAAGTACTATCGTACAGACTCTTAAAGCCGAATAATATAATTTAATAATTAATAATTAAGTAAATTTAAGTTATATTGTTACCTACTCTTAAATAAAACAATTTTTTTTTAAAATTTAATCTATTTTTTCCTTTAACTTTTATATAAAAAAACTTAGAAGGAATGGGAAGGAATGGTTCTGGAAACATTTCCAAATTGAGAAATGATGATTTTGGAGCACTTTATTTAGAAGACACTTTTATACTAATATGGAACTGTTGGGATAAGTATCGTACTAATATAATAATATTGATTTTACTAATGACGCATTTTCTATTTCCAGGTGAATATTTTCATCGGTATTATTAAAAGAAACTAATAATGCAATGAAACTTCAGTTCATTATCCATTATGCGTTCCTGTTCCGCGTATTGAAGATTGGATTTATCAATATCATGAATGAAATCATATTCATAATATTGATGAAGCCGTCATCAATACGAAGAATATGAATTCTTAATATTGATGAACAGTATCATTGCATTAATGCATCCTTTTAATATATTGATGAATATATTCACTGAAATGATGAAAAACGTTCATAATACTGATGTAAAAGGTCATCAATATGATGAAAATGTGAATCTTATTGATGAACATTTTCACTGAAATGATGAAAAATGTTCATCATATTGATGTAAAAGGTCATCAATATGATGAAAATGTGAATCTTATTGATGAATATATTCACTGAAATGATGAAAAACGTTCATAATACTGATGTAAAAGGTCATCAATATGATGAAAATGTGAATCTTATTGATGAATATTTTCACTGAAATGATGAAAAATGTTCATCATACTGATGTAAAAGGTCATCAATATGATGAAAATGTGAATCTTATTGATGAATATATTCACTGAAATGATGAAAAACGTTCATAATACTGATGTAAAAGGTCATCAATATGATGAAAATGTGAATCTTATTGATGAATATTTTCACTGAAATGATGAAAAATGTTCATCATATTGATGTAAAAGGTCATCAATATGATGAAAATGTGAATCTTATTGATGAATATTTTCACTGAAATGATGAAAAATGTTCATCATATTGATGTAAAAGGTCATCAATATGATGAAAATGTGAATCTTATTGATGAATATTTTCACTGAAAGGATGAAAAATGTTCATCATATTGATGTAAAAGGTCATCAATATGATGAAAATGTGAATCTTATTGATGAATATTTTCACTGAAATGATGAAAAATGTTCATCATATTGATGTAAAAGGTCATCAATATGATGAAAATGTGAATCTTATTGATGAATATATTCACTGAAATGATGAAAAACGTTCATAATACTGATGTAAAAGGTCATCAATATGATGAAAATGTGAATCTTATTGATGAATATTTTCACTGAAATGATGAAAAATGTTCATCATATTGATGTAAAAGGTCATCAATATGATGAAAATGTGAATCTTATTGATGAATATTTTCACTGAAATGATGAAAAATGTTCATCATATTGATGTAAAAGGTCATCAATATGATGAAAATATGAATCTTATTGATGACACATTCATTAATTATTTATTCATCATATTGATGAACAAAGTTGATGAATGATGAACGAGTTTCATCACTTAAAACTTTCATCATATTGATGAACCTCGTTTCTTCATTTAGATGAAAAGGTTCACTGGACTAAAATTGATGAATTCTACATCATATAGATGACCTTTTTCGTCACCATGGTGTACCTTTTTGGTTCAGTGATCCTACAAAAAGGAATCATATGCACTTCATGATAAAACCCAACTTTTAGGTTTGGAAGTGGAAATCAATATCTTAAATGAAAAAGGGTTATGTTGTTATTGCTATGTATTTTTGACAAATATATGTCTCTGTAGAAATATCTTATTATTCATTTATTTTAATAAGATTTTTTATTAAAACTGCTCATGTTCAATAAGCCAATCAATTTTTTAATCCAAATTTTGACACATTCAGAATTATGACCCCAACCTGTCAGTATACCAGATAAGTTTGTCATACTGTATGTTGTCTAATATAGTATTTTTGCGCCAAGACTAAAATAGTTCAATTTATCGACTCTAGAGCCCACTAAAATCGTATTATATTTGGAGCTGAAAGAAATAAATTTATCCTCCAGGGAAATATGAAGAAAATTTGGAACAGTGGCCTAATTTAGAGAAGACACCAGTTTCAGTCTCTTTTCGGCTCATCTCGCGATACGAGAAGAAACCAAGGCAAGACGAGACTCTATCTTTTTTCATCCAAGAAGAGACTTAAGTTTTTGGAACAAGTTTTAACGACAGTCTCGGTTGTGTTTCCAGTAAAGAAAATCTGTCAAAATTGTGTTTCTAAAATATCAAGTTCCATATTTTAATAACAGAGTTGGTAATTACTGTTATTACGATGGAGGGATATATTTTATAATAGAGGAATTTACCTAACGCTTATTTAATTACCCCTTCATCGTCATAACAACAATTATCAACTCTTTTATAACCACAGGTCAAAAAGTTTCAAGCACCCATCATCAACTCTCATTTCTGTTTGCTCAGTTTCCATCAAAACACCAAGTAAATACCCATCAATAATTTATTTAAAAACAACCAAGTCCATAAAATCAACCACTAAATTAATTAAAAACAACTCGTCTCACCTAATATTATTATGTCTGTATAGTCCATACCATGTACAAGCACTTCAAGTACCGACATACATAAATAATATGCATGTTGGTTCGAGTACTTTTAAATTTTTAAAACACTCTTTAAAAAATCCTTAACACCATCAATACATGCATGTATACAATTTTGCTCAATATACATTTGTTTTATGGTGTAAATACCTATGTTGTAATTAATATTAAAAAAAAAAAAGAAAAAAAAGAATCATTAATAATTCATTAATTTATGTCCATTAAAATGCAAATTGCTTATTGTCACTCAATTTGTTGGTAGAAAGTTTTATGGAATTTTAATAGTTGCAATTACTCGATGGTAATTATTATTATTTTAAGCTAGGAAGTTGTTATAAAACGAGTATGTATACAATTTGAATTGCACTTATGTTATGATTTGGCACTTAAAATAATTACTGCAGTTTTATGGTGTTTGGATAAATTTAAGTTAAAAAAAGTGCAATTGTGGAATTTAATGTAAGCTATTCGGTTCATTCATTGCTTTGTATTGCTATGAAGTGAACAATTAAAGTAGGTAATTAAAAATATAGGTGCTTTTGATACCGAATCTCTTGAATTTTGAATCAAACATTAGAATGACTTACTAAGAGGTGTTTTTTTTTAAGATTTGTGTAGAACCTAAAGCTGGCAACACTTTTTTAATTGGCTGTTAAGTGATTTGGGCTTAGTTGCATTGCAACATGAATAGACTGACGTCTGGACAACGCTTCTAAATTGTGCAGATTTATCCCGATCCCGATTTTCAAGATTTTCCGTATTTGGAGTGAATCTCCAAGTTTATGTTGAGAAACCGTTTCATTCATAAAAACTGACCGTTTGGTGTGCTTTACGGGCTGATGGAATCAATGGTCAGTACTTACATCTTTAAAGACGATGCTCGCCAACAAAAGTTACAATCAATGGTGAGCGTTATAAAGCCATGATAACTGACTTTTTCGTTCCTCAATTAAAAACAACCATGATGTGTAGGAGCTGTGGTTTTAACAAGATGGCGCAACATGTTCACACAGTTCGTGCCACGTGTTCACGTTTAGGAACCGTGATCGTACGATTTAACGCCACTAGATTATTTGCTGTGGGACTATGCGAAGTCGCTAGTCCATGCCGATTAACCCGAAACGATCGACCACTTGGAAGACAACATTTGTTACGCTATCGCTGATAAACGGCCACAAATTTTGGAAAAAGTGATCGAAAATTGGATTTTCGGATTAAATTACATCCAAGTCAGCTGTGGCGGTCATATGCCAGAGTTCATTTTGAAATTATATACTGCTAAAAGATATCCTTTCGAATAATGTCAATTTTTAAAATTTATCTTTGTTTTACTTCATTTCAAAGTTCTATACCACTAAAAAACACCCTTTACTTTTGTACAACACTTATTTAAATCACATTATTTTTTTGATAGAAAAATCTTTGAAAATGTGAAAGTCATGCAAACCACAAAATGAAATTATTATATTATTCTAGTTTTCTTTTAGGGCAAGAGTAAGTTTAATGACGGATTTGTATAGAACAGTTAAATGCAAGCATTTTTTACTATGGGAGGGGGGGTCTATCTCCCCCCGTTTAGGAGGTAGGGGCAATTTAAAAAATATATACGTTAAATGGAAAAAAAATAATTAAAAAAATAATAATTATGAAATAACTTTTTTTTTAAAGCCAACATTCTATTCTATGATCCAGTTTTTAAATCAAATCAAAACTATGCATAGTTTATGAGAAATTTAACTTGAAAAGTTAAAAAAAATTTTTAATTTTTGAGAAATTTAATTTTAAATTCAAAATTTGAATAAAAAAAAGTTAAAAAATTTCAATATTTCAAAACCATAAGTTTATAAATAATTTTTTTTTAATAATTTGTTGCTCTTATTAATTGTCAATCAAAAACTGGAAACTAGATGATTTTATGTCTTTTAGTTTTTGAGGAAATTGAAAATAACCACAACTACTATTTTAATTTAATTATGTTTTGTTTTGCTTAAGTGGTCTTATTTTGATAGTAATAATGGTACGTGCGAGTTTGGGTGTATGCAACTGTGGGGTGTGTATGGGGGGGCAGCTGCTCCCTAAAAACCCCCTGCTTCGGCTCACTATAGAATTTGAGGTGGATGGAAGGTGGGGTGCATGCAAAGTTTCTTTTGCATTTAAATAAGAGGCATTTAAAAAAAATTAATTTATCCCAGGTATTTCTTAATCCATATTCGATATTTACTATCAAAATAAGACTACGTAAATACTCAAGCAAGGAAAAAATAATTTAATTAAAATATTTTTTTTTTGGTAATTTTCAATTTTCTCAAGAACTAGAAGACAGAAAATCATCTAGTTTTCAGTTTTTGATTGAAAATTAATAAGAGCAAAAAATTATTAAAAAAATTATTTATAAACTTATGGTTTTGAAATTTTGAAATGGTTTAACTTTTTTTACTCAAATTTTGAATTTAAAATTAAATTTCTCAAGAGCAATGAATTCTAAAAAAAAGACAATAGTTGATAATCTTAAAGTTTTGAAAAATTACACTTTAAACCTTTTTTTTAAGTTTTTTTTGTCCAAATTTTGAGTTTAAAACAATTTTTTTCAATTTTTGACTTGATTCAAAAACTAGCTAATAGACAGAAGTGTTGGCTTTAAAAAAATGTATAAAACTTAGTTGCAAATATTACCGTTATTTTTTAATTATTTGTTTTCTATTTAACGTACATATTTTTTAAATTGCCCCTACTGCCTAAACGGGGGGAGATAGACCCCCTCATAAAGTAAAAAATGCTAACTCTTCTATACAAATCCGTCATTAAACTTTGTCGCCTGAGTTACCGTACTCTCCCCTCTTTTAGGCTGTAGAAGTTTTCATTTGCTAATTTCTTTTCATTTTTATCTTCAAACTTTCCTGTTGTTGGAGTTCGAAAACTCTGGCGGTCCGAAAACTATTTTACGAGATAGCGGTACTTCCCACATTTTGGAAGTTTTCCTTCAATTTAAGAATTGAAAAAAAATCGCCGGAGCCATTTTCGAGAAAAATAGGAATTTCAAATGGATAGAATTGTAAGATCCACTTTTTCGACTTCCCTATCATACTAATGTCAAGTTTAAACAAAATTTCGAATTCAATTTTTATTTGTCAGTTCTTTACTCTTTCCGATTCCCTATCTCAAATAATAAGTTTTTCGTATTATTAATGTTCATTTAAATTTTCTTTTTAAAATAATGCGAAAATCTTTTTAAAATTCAAGGACTTTTGCTTCATTCAATTTGATTTTAAATAAAAGAAAGTTAATGAAAAAATTATTCAAGCATTCCTACCTCTTCTTGTGTTGAATATGTTCCTAAATGCATGTCACCCATTTGTAGATAAATTCTTAGAGGAAAAACTTTTCATCTTCGGTTTTTTGAAATTGTCCAATATTTCATCAACTTTTGAATTTTTATCACAAAACTGAAACTGAGGGTGGCTTTGCTCACCCTTTTTCTATGAAAACTTTTTCCACGGCCTAAAAAAATTTGTCTGCATACGAATTTAGCTTCATTCTTTATTAGTCATAATCTTAAAAGGTTGAACAATTCGAACAGAAATTAAAAAAAAAACCTGGAATGTTTTTTATTTTTATTTTTAGTAAAAACCACCATTTTCACTCAGACACTTTAGTTGGTGACGATAAAATACCCAAATACAAATTCTTTATTTCCTTTGTATTTAAATCAATATTATATATAAATGATGGAAATACAGTGGCTGAAGATTAAATATTGTTTGTTCATGTGTAAGTGGGCTTTATCGAATTAGACAATAGACATACACTTACACAGCTTAACATATCCCAGTTCAAAAGAAATTTAAAGTTAAAAATTCCACAAATTAAAATGCCTTCGTAACAAATATACATTGTATGTACATTCATACCAACAATAGTGTTTTTTGACTTTTAAAAATTCTTTTTAAACCAACACACATAACATTCGTTCCTACCTTAAATAACACGGCACAATATTTGTATTATCCTCAAGGACAGGTACATATAGCCAGGGCTATCGATTTTTGTCCCATCTACCATCTACCATTTATATTAAATTTTATGTGTGCCATTTTTTTTTTTTTTTTTTTTTTTGAATGGAAAGGGGTGTTGCATTCTTAGTGACGATATTATCCTGTTGTATGGAATTCAATTTACAAAATTCCAGACAATCCTGTTGGGTGTTGATTTTTCTATTTCCACGAATAAAAAAAAAAAGAAAAAACTCTTTAACAAGGATTCGTGCACGTTTTGTGGAGCAAACATTTTAGCTGAAGGACATTAAGACTTAGATGTCTTTCTATCTATAGTTATGGACGTACATGTACATTGTACATATATGTATGAATTTATAGGAAATTCCTTGTGGATGTTCGTATAGATATTTAAGTGATTATAATGGAATATGAAATAATTTGTGAAGGTCAGTCAGAATATTCATGAGGATAAAAACAGAATGAACTTGTTATCCAAAAATGAGCGTAAAAAAAATCTTCCGTTTTAGTCCATAAAATCTTACTCAAACAAAATATAAATCCTCAATAAATATTATGATTGACCAATTACGCTGAGTTTCCAAGAAAAAATTGTCAACAACAAGGTTTTGAAGCAATTCTGTAGAACAAAAAATATTAGTACCTACCTGTTTTACATATAATTGTTAAGACAAAACTTTTTTTTACCGAAAACGGCTCTAACGAATCTTCAAAAAAAATTTTAAACGCTTTCTGTAATTTTTTTGGTTTTCGATTTGCTGACTAACAGTTGGACGAATTGATTAAATTTTCTCTATAAAAGAGGTACTTATAATAATTTGCATATCCAAATTTTCAATTTTTTTTTTGGGTTTTCAAAAAAAAAACATTTTTTCAAAACATATTTTGTGCTTTTTTTTTGGAAATTTTGCTTTTAAGTGTGTGTTATCTATTAAATTCTTAAAACGTACGTTTTTTTATAAATTAAAGACTGAAAAACACAAAATTATATTCAAAAAAAAAACTTTTTTTTTAAATTCTTATTTTTTAATACATTTGATGGTATCTTCACTTCTGAACTAAAATTTTGTTTTTGTTTTATTTTATCAGTTTTCAATTTTTTTTATTGTATTTTACTAGTGCATAAAAATTACCATAACTCCTTTCAAAGTAGCCAATTGGGTTTGTTTTCATTTTGTGACTCAGCATGTTAGGTGCTTTGATTTTACGAATGTACAATTTTCAGTTTATTGCACAATAATTTCCACCTCAGAAAAAATAGCTTCTTCATTTTCACGGTGAATAAAGCGTTTTCACCAAAAATCCTGATCGTAATATGTAGTTTTCAATTTTTTGAAAGGAATTTTTGCAACTTTGTCTCACAGAAAAATCTCGTTAACAACTTATTACTTAATTGTTTTTTGACTTGATGTAAATTTGAACCATGGAACTTTAAAAAGGCAGTTATATTTACACTTTGGCTTCCATGATGTGCTAATGTTACTTTATGTCGTACTGTGGAGTTAAGTTAGTTTCTATTTGTTGAAATATTGCACTTCAATAAGAGTTACATTTTCCACAAACCATCGCTATTGAAGTTCTTTCAGAAAAAAGTTTAAATTTAAATTTTTGAATTTTTATAAAAAAAAAATAATTTATAAAAATTTAGTTTTTATTTTAATTATAATTAAATTAGATAAATTAAATTATTTCAATAAAAAAAAATTTAATTTTTAATGGCAGTGACATTGTTTTGCCAAAAAAGACGTGGTGAAAACATTTTTTTCACTTCGAATAAAAAAATTTTTAACGCAAAACATTTTTGTTTGCCCAAAAATCATTCCCAAAAGAACTTACGTGTGTTTTTTCGTTGAGGAACTGCTGTGTATCTACAGGCTTTAAGAACAAAAAAACTAGAGTACCTATACGGTACAGTACCTACACCTATTTATAAAGTGATTTTAAACTCACTTTATATAAAGGTAGGAAAACAAATGTAAGAACTTGGTAACTTAATGTTTTGTAAAGATTTAAATCTATTTAAATATTCCAAGCCTCAATTTATATGTATATTTATATTTGCATCAAATTAATAGCAACATGATGCAGAGTTATACTGAATTGAGTGAAAGCTCTTGTATACTTTAAGCTTTGAGAAGTCCGAAAATCGAAAGCAAGCTGCTATAAAATCAAGGTTTTTGTCCATGATTTTGAAAACAAGTTTTTTTTAAAGGAGAATAAAACATAGAATTAATATTTGTCTACCTATCAAGTATGAATTTAAGGAATTCAAGGCTAAAAACAATTCCCTTTATTTTATTTTAATGAAACAGGTAGGTTCCTATAATGTCTTTTTTGTTGAGTGAATACTTATTTTTATCCGCTGTAGTTTCTAAATTTAAAAATCTTTCTTTTTGTTTTAGATTTTTTAAAGGTTTCCATTGCGATTTTTTCTAATTAATGGTATCTAATTAAAATTAAAAATTTTACAGGATTGTAAGTCTTAAAATGGCGTTTATTCTAAAATATAAATGCAAACGAACATAAGTTAGCAATATTTGTTTAGCAAGTGCGTATGTACCTATAGGTTATTAAATTTGTTGAATATTTTTGTAAGTACATACATGTTGATAAATTTGAAAATAATAATAATAATAATGTAATAATTATATTTACGGCTATCGGCTTTGTATATGGCTTTTCATATACAAAGCTATCAGGAATAAAATTTTTCTTCGAAGACGAAAATTGGCAAATTGAAGTTTACCAAAAGCTTTATTCATGGTAACCAATTATGTAGCTTAACAAAAGTTTGAAAGTTCTTAACTTAAAAGTTTTTTGTAAAATGTAGGTACCTATGTATGAACCTGTGTAACAAATGAATTTATATCCCAGCTTATCGAATTTCTTATAAAACTAAGCATGTGCTTGAGAAAAAGGTTGTGGAAGTTGTTTTGAGATTCATTCTGCATTCCTTAAGTTCAGTTGGATTTGGTAGGTTCTTCCAACTTTTCCAGAACTTAGCCATGATTAAAAAAAAACATGTTCGATTTATTTAAGTCTGGAATTTTAGTTTATACAGTTTTCCCACCAAACCAAAATCCCGAGATTTCAGCTGAAATGTTCGAGAAATTAACTTGGTGTTTAGTTTACTACTCCGAAACACAGATGCACAGATGCACAGTGCACACAAACACCCACCATATTATTTTCCTTTTGAAATTTATCATTTTTCATCAAACTGTGCTTCTCTTTTCTATCTCTCTCTGCTTTTGGAGTGAAAAATCCTTGTACTCAAGAAGCTTTTCACCACAATAACAATGGTGCACATATTTTATTTTCCAAGAGCTTTGAAAATATTTTGTATATAAGCTTCTTACATTTGAAATATCGTTATCAATTAAAAACCAGAGATTCTTGGGAATTATAATATTTTCAGTAGAATATTTCCGATAGACAGGGACAACAGCAGAAATAACTTGAACATATTTAATATAATTTAAACATGTTGAAAATACGTAGTTTATTTCGAAAACTAAGACGTGGAAAAATAACATTGCACTACTGGCGCTTAACGTTTCTTGGCGCCTTGCCATCACCAACAAAAACTTATCCGTCCCTGTACTAGAATTTCTAATTTGACATTACAGCTTTGGATAAATGACATGTATAAAGTATATTTTTATTCTGAAAAATATTGGAATTTTTATCTTAAAATACCATGAAATAACAATTGAAAAGTATTCTACGATAACGCATTTACTTAAATAACATCACTTTAAATTAATTTTTGCGGAATATGAGCCAAAGACTTACTTGTGAAATGAAAACTTTTTGTTTTTCCCTTTATAGTAGTTTTCACGCAGCACCTCTTGTTGATTTATGTACATATATTTTATTAATAATATGCTTCGATTTTTAACTCAAATTAGTTTTTATTTAACTTTTTATTTAGTTTTAAAGGAGGTATGTTTTTCACTTTTTTAAAATTTTAAAATTTCACAACACACACACAACACTCAGGCAAAAGGACCGATGAGCTACGAATTTTTTTTTTAATTTAAATGCTTCACTCACGTGCACTGTATATGTGTCAAAAGCCTCTTCCTCTATTTCTTACGCCGTTTTCAATTGGCAATCCGGAGCTGTTTTTTTTTTTTGTTTTAATTTCATTTTATTCAATCTTCTTAACCTAACTAAAACTAGACAATTGGAATTGGTTTTAGATTCGGCATCCCAATTGAACATTTTTTTCGATTCTGAAAAATTTGAAGCTTGGTGTGACTGTATTAATAAATGTAACATGTGTGACATATTATATGTGTCGAATTTCATTTGTTTTTTTTCGCTTGTAAACATGGAGGAGCAAGATCTTTGAATGTGTGAGTGATTCTGTTTTTGCTTCTGATTTCAAATCCAGAAGAGAAATTCTCCTTTTTTTAGAATCGGAACTGTCACTTTTGCCCAATTGAACGCATTCAGAATGCTTTTTTCTACTTCCAGATTGCCAATTGAAAACGACATTATTCTATGGTTTTAAGTTAGTAGCGCTGTCATTTGACACCTGTCAAACTCAGCTGTCATCTAAAGTGTTGTAATATTATGCAGCTGCAAGTGCTGCTGATGATTCGAATGTATCGATTTCCCGATAACCGATGAAAACCGGCCGGCTATTGAAGATTTTGTTTTGGCGATATTTGATTCCAACAAGACAGCGCAACACGACCAATTACGACTTTATTGCATGAGAAGTTTCTTGGTTGCGTAATTTCAAATTTGGCGATGTTAGTTTTTTTTTCTGTAGGACTGACTACACCACAAACCGTTTTTAGCGTTTAACTCTACAAACTCTAAACGCATTAAAAACCAACACGACAATTTACACTTACTGGCAAAATGTTGCAGACTCCTCTAAAGCATAATTACGAAAAATATATTCTGAGTGAAGGCTACTTCTGTTTGACACATAAATGTAAGATATTTCTGTGTCAATGCATTTTTGTAATTTTTTTTTTTTGAACATAATTATGAATATGCTTTGTATATGAAAACTATAGTACTCTCATGGCGAGTTTTTTTTAGGGTTGCCCGGATCCTGGTGGTGGCGCTGCAAAATGTGAGGTGTAAAATTCGATTTGTTGAGTCTTTAAGCGTCGAAAATTGGTGGTAGGAGCAAGAGGAGACTATTTTTTGGATAATTGCATCCAAAAAACATCAATAAATATCATTTAAAACCTCCATAAGCTCTCCGCAAAAAAAAAGAGTAAGGGTTGCCGGCATACATTAGATGTCGCCCCATTCGACTTCCACCATGAGAGTACTATAGTTTTCATATACAAAGGAATATGTAATATTTTTATTTCCGGACAGGTTGTTCCTATTCAAATCTAGCTTTGGCTAAACAATGCCAGTATGAATTAGATAACTATTTAAATGATAAAACTTAATTAGATTACAGAAATCAAATTGAAATGTAACATAAAATCAACAAAATAAAATAAACAATTTTAATACCACAATCATATTATATTAGATATTATTTGTTACCAATTAAAATAAATATCTAAAAAATATTAAGCATCAAACAGCAAATCAATCCTACTAACTTATCTGTAAAAAATAAATAATTCCATTAATTATCATAAATTATTACCTACATACTAACCATATTCAATGGAAAGAGTGTTTTTCGATTGATTTCACAGACACAAAAAACCCTTCCTAAAATTATTTACCTATGTCAATGAAATATATTGTTATTGATACATACATACATAAAAGAATTGATTTCAAATTTTCAAAACCATATAAAATTAGCTGCCAATAAAAAAAATGGACGATATTATAGATTTTTTTTTATATTTATCTGTACATAAAAGGTAAAGGTCAATCTATAGTGAAAGGCAAATAGGATTAATTTAGCTTTTGGTTAGTTTGTTGATTTTCTTTAATTTCTTTATTTTAAATGATAATTTATTCATAATCAAATCAAAATATTATGTGTGCTAATCATAAAGATAAATAAATACATATTTACACTGCAGCACCTAATGAAGAGGCAATGTAAAAGTAGGTTATGGTAAAAATATATTTTTTTTTTATATTATACCTATGCGTATGCACCTACCTATGTGTAAAGGTAATCTTAAAAAATTAAAGGACCATCCTGGATTTACTTTTGAACGCTTTTCAATAGTGATGAAATTTATATCATATGAAAGGTTATGTCTGTATAACATGCATCCTAAACTACTTGTACTAGAGTAATTTTCTTCAAACTTTGAACATAAGGTTTCAAGGAGATTCCCTAGAGTAGAATTTGTTCTTTTTTTTGCTTAAAAATATAACGGTACCATTCAGATAACCGTTATCACAAAAAATGTTTAACAGCTTATACGATTTTGATGAAATTATTTTAGTAGAGTTTTGTAAGTCATCAAAATTATTTTTTTAGAAAAATATTTTTTAAAAACCGTTACAATGGTACCTCCCATATAAACGAATTTTTTTTTTATTTTCTCATAAACGGTTTGAAAAAATTGATATATGTACAAAATAAAAATTATTTTTTTTTTGAAAACTCTATATGTATGTATTTTGAAAGCGGGTTAATATTTTTATTGAATTTTGTGTTTAAAGTGTAGATTATTAAACAATTAAAACTTGTTTAGAAATTTCTTCTTTTAAGAACATTTAAAAAATAAAAGAAAAATATTTTCCAAAAATTATTTATATTTTTATGATGCAAATGGCATCTTCAATTTCGATGCAAATTTTCTGCTTGAGGAACGTGTATACTTATAAAACGTTTATCTTTCGAGTCTCTCTTGGCAGTCCAAAAATTTCTCGAGGCTATTCTCTGTTTTCGTGGCCAGCCCTACATAGAGTTGTTGATGACAGGCAAAACTGTTGAAAATTAAAAAAAAAAAAGAGAAAAACAATCGTCCTTAAATTTAAATGCAATTTTATTAAGTAGGTATGTATATTTTTTTATTTTTCGCTTTTTTTACTTTTTAATTAACAATATAATTTATTACTTACTCTCAAACTTAAGAACTAATTTAAAATGTTAGGCTTAACTTAGTTCTTATAAATTATTAATTGCTATCCTTTAATTTACCAGATTTTTTTTTCCGTTATGATTTTGTTTCTTCTCTTTTATGGTTAGTTGCATAATACTCATCAATATACTTATGTATTATTTTTGAGCAACCAGTTTTTTTTTAATTATATAAGTTTTTATTAGTTCTAATGATCAAATTCCAACAGGATGATTTAGTTTATCAAAAATTTTGATTAAAAAAAAAATTAAAATATTTTGATAGAAACAGTAGAAAAGTTTGGAAATTTGAATACTCCTACATACATTTACAAATACTAAATAGCTTTTAAGGCGTGGTGTCAAGATATACAAAATTATTCAAATTTAAATTCTTCTTTTTTTTTACTCATAAACAATAATCAGTCGTTTTTTTGTAGATTAAGCAATATAATTAACTTTTTATGTATGTACTTGTGTTTAATAGTTAAAATGTATTTTTTTTGTTTTAATATTATTTTACTTAAGATTGCATTATATGGCCTAATAGTTTTCTGCTTAAAACTACTACTTATGAACATTGTTTTTGCTTATAATTTGATTTTTTTCTTTTTATAAATTCTATCTAAGTAGTTTATGTGAGTTTATGATGCGAAAAAATGAATAATCACACGCAAGAGTTTATTTCAAGTACTGACGGATGGGTTTTAACGATATAAGTATTGTTTCTTATAAAAATTACACAACGAAAGAAAGTTACATGCATAGATTTTTGTTAAAATTCTTGAATAGAGAATCAATAAGCATATAATTCGTCCATTGGAATGTTTTGCTAAAAGATTATAAACAAAGTGTGTAGTGTGTACAACGAACCAAAACATATATAAAAACAAATCTTTGCAAACTAATATAGCACCACGGTGTAAAAAATTAAAAAAACCGCATTTTTATTAAATGTTTTTAACCTAGACTCAATTTTCTTCATAAGACTGAAATTAGCGTCACTGGAAAGTCCCAAAAAAAAATCGCTAAGTTATATTCAAGCATTCTGCTAACCGGGCCCAGTTTTGGAAACTAGAAAACTTTCTATTATATTATTATTTATGACAGGTTAACTAAAATCGAACCAACTTTAGGTACATTCAAATATTAATCCAATTTGGTTTGAGATACAGAACATGGAAGAATTATTATTCCCTGTAGGTTGACAGTAGCTACGATTTTTTTTTTTTAAATTTAAATGTCTTTCTTCAATTCGCACAACAAAAACTGGTCTATAATTTTTCCAAAGAATTTTGTAAGTTCATTTTCAATCCGGAGATTGAAATAAATGTATCGGTTCAGGTGTTCGAGTAACAATATAACCGTTTTAATATGCAATACAATTTTTTTCTTTCGCAATTAAAACAGAATTATAGTTCGAGCTCAAAATTGACGGCTTGTATATGTATATAAAACATAGTACTATCATGGTAGCAGTCGAATGGAGCGACATCTAAATTATGGGGGCAACCCTTTCTCAAAATTTATGCCGGAGAGCTTGTGGAGGTTTTAATTGATATTTTTTGCTTACCGCAATCGAAATAATATTCTCCTCTTGCTCTTACTCCCAATTTCCGATGGTTGATAGATTATCTAAATCAAATTCTATTCTCTCTTTGATATTCAAAAAAATGTTTTAGTAAAACAAAAATATATACAAATCGATTTTGGACAAGTTCATAAAATGTTAACGTTTATAATTGACATTTTTGGAGTTCGAAAAAAAAATCTTTTAGCATTTTCCGTCAGTACTCTTTCTTATTTCTAATATTTACATCCGATTGTATTACTTTGAGATTATAATTGTTTTTTATTTTAATTATAATAAATTTAGTCTGTCTTAATTTATAAAAAAAAAATAAAACTAAAAACAAAAATTTACTTATTACAAATTATTTTGTTAACTTAAAATATTAATGATATGAATTCGTACATGTTTATATTTTCAGTTTGAGACGGAACTTAAATTAAATTATATAATATATTAATTTTTAAACTTATTTTTTAAAACATAAAACAATTTATTAATACAAATAAAATCTAGTTTTGTTTGTTTTTATTTTAAATCTTTTATCACAAGTAAAAAAAGATGGACAATCGCCTACAAAAAATATCGCAATTGAATTTATATTAATTTATAAATTAATTTAATATAAAAAAATACATAAAAACTTAAATAACATGCACATAACATACATACACGAAATGTAAAAGTTATATAAATAGTCGCACAATTTTTTTTGTTGGTTTTTGATTTAAAAAAAAAAATATATAAAACTATCATAGATGGAAACTTAAAACTCCGTTGATTGTCAAACAAATGAGGAGAAACCTGGCAGTGGAGCTCTGGACCGGGCCATATTATTTACAATAATCTGGCCGCCATTAAGGCTCATAACCGCACTACCTTCTGGCTCTGAATCTGTGTAGCTGGAGTAGTTTCGCACTGGTTTTTGTTTCTTCCACGATTGCCGTAGTGTATCGTTCACATTGGCATAGTGATTCACAAATGAGTGAGGATCAGACCGTACGCTCTCGTTTTCACTTTCAGAATGCTAAAAAATTATAAAGATTCAAATTATTTAGTTATTTAAAAAACGAAAAAAAAATGTGGGAAAATTAATATCGCTTTTTTTGTCTTCTTATGAAAGTTGACTTTTAAAAACTACATTGCTGGTCAAATTCCACTTAGAAGAAAAACCACTTCAACAATTTACCTGTGAATCTGAAGAGCTGACTTCCGATGGTTTCTCCGTAACACTACTGTCGTCGGGGTTTTCATCGTAACACTTTAAGCTCTCTTCATCGCTGTGATATGCCACAGAGGCTGGCGATGGTCGGGGAGGGCTTTTGCCCAATGTCGAAGCCGGCGGTGGACGGTGATTTGATTTTCTACCTAACGTTCCCAAAGTTCCACGACCCAAAGTGCCGGCACTGTTTAATGTACCAGTACCAACTCCATGTCTCGAACGATAGAGCTCAAGTGCCAGCTCTTGTCGTTCATCGATAGACATAGCCATTGATTCTTCAAGGGTTTTTTGTGCTTCTTCTGTATGTTTTTTTTTTTTTTATTCGGAAGGATCATAAGAGGTGGAGGATGAAAGAAAGAAAATAAGTTTTAAAATATCTTGACATGAGTCTTAACAGGAGACATTAATGGTTGTTTGGTAGAACACTTACGTTTGTATTTGTAACTTTTGCTTTTAACACACAACACAGCTATGACCATGATGATGATGATGATTGAAGTTGCTGCCAATGCAACCATGAACCAGGTTTGTCGATAAAATGGCTTGTGTTGTAGATAGCCATATTCCAGGTGCAATTTCGATGGGGTTAATATTGAATCCTTTGAATATACTGGAAAGGATATGCCATAGCGATTGTAGGCAATAACACGGAAAGTATATGCTGTCGATGGGAGGAGACTTTGATAGCTAACTGTGAAATCTTGCATTGGACCTGTTGTTGAACGAGCTATTGTTTCCCAGCGTGAGTCATCTGTAAAAGCAATATTGAATATTAGATGGATTTATAATAAACTTTAACACCAATGGAAGTGTGAATTTTGATAAATACAGAAAAATGAAAATATTTTATTTCAATTCGAAAAAAAACTTATGACAAAATTGTTAAAATGAAAACATATTCCAATTTGTGTTAGATACATTTTATTGGAAATTAAGTTCACTTATCAGCAATCAGTTTTATGTTTATATGAGAATGAGTCGGTGAATAAATGAGAAGAAGAAGATATGGGAATGAGTAAGGCAAATGCTGCTGTTGCGGCTAACGCCAGTATAAGCTATTTCGCGCGAGTGCACTTCTTGTAAGACACATTTTTCTTACTGAAGTAGTTTAGCCGTAGCCACGGCTTAAGTGATGCACAATTAGAATGGTGAAAAAAAAATAAAAATAGTGACAAATATATTTTAAGCTTAATAATTTATTTCAATAGAATATAATGTTTTTTTTTTGGTATACTGGTTACATTTCCTGAAGGTAACTAATTCATCGTTATTTTAACTGTTAGAAATGAGATCAATTCACTGTAATTATATGAGTCAAAATTTTAGTTGGATTTAAGCTCTCAATGATAAGCAGAAGTTTGCAGAAAAGATATAAATGTAGATAAAAAAGTAACAAGTGATTAAAACACAACGGAGTGCTTCCAATAGGTCACTGAAAAAAGAATAAGTTTTACACATGTACAAAGCGGCTTGAACGAACTCGGTTTGACGATTTTTTCAAATACCTAGTGTTTTTGTTCTGAAAATCTTGTTGTTTGACCTTTTTTTTTTCTTTAAGGACGATATTTTTATTTTCAACAAAACTTTTTTTCTAATTTAATTTTCGAAGTTTTTTTGAAAGAATTTTAATTTGTGATATTTTTTTTGCTTGTTTCTTCTTTGGCAATTTTTTTTCTACGTTTTTTTTTTGATCAAATTTTTTCACAAAATTAATATTTAGAAATAAAATATTTGTTTACAATGGGGCCTGTCAGCTAGCATAAGCGACAGTACCTAATGGCTACTACCTTATGCTAAATTTATTCCAACATTTATTTTTCTGAACGTTTAAGGACTAAAAATAATAATAACCATTTTGAAATTAGACAGAATAAACAAAAAAAAAATATTTTTAATTTTATTTGCACATGTTCAACTGGAAAACTTCATGATTATCTCTCCAACAAGTTATTTGAAATACCGTCGCAAAGCAAATATCGTATTAAAGGCGTTAATTTTAAATTATGTGGGGCTATGTGAAATAAAACGGAGTCGATTTGAATTGTGATTTTCTGATTTTCTTGAAGTCTAAATGGCTCGACGAAGCCAAATTACACATTTTATTAAATTTGGCAGCCCATTTGATAGTCAAATTGAATGTAACATGCGTAATGAGCCTTTCTGTGAAATGAAATAGTATTTAAATGAATCTTATTTTTGTCTTCTAAAAGTGTGTCAATTGATGAAACCCATAATTGAATTATTATTATCATAAATTCAGAAAAATAGTATTTCTTTGAAAAATAAAAAGATTTGCTACAGTTTTATGGTTAGTTGTTATGGAAACGTGAAAAAGAAAAATACAAATGAAGTCACATCAAAACCTTAACAAAGAGCTTTAGTTTTTTTTTTTGTTGTTGTTTATTATTATTCGGTACTTACAAATATAAGCTGGTTCACCTCTCTCTACTCAGGGAAAGCATGTTTGGGAAAAAGAAATTGAAAGGAATAGAATAAAAGAAGCTACTATTACTAAAAAGCACCTTAATCCATTAAACAAGTAGAAAATCAGAGTGGCTCAGAAATAAGGTTGGCTTAAAATATTTATCCATTACAACGGAAATCCTTTCAGAGATCACAAAATTCACTTGAAACATTTAATTTAATTTTGAATTAAATACTATACATTTTTAGACTCCTTTAAGAATCCGCATTAGAATGGACAAATATTTTGTAACCAGCATTTCCATAAGCCAACATTATAAAAGTAATAAAGGTGTATTATTTGATCGGAGTAGCTACTTCTTTTTTAAAAATATTTTAAAAAGAAGTTAACTTCTACCATGCACAAAAGTTCCGAAATTTGCCACTTCAGGTCACAAATAACAAGAACTTACCCCTTTTCTTGCATTCAATATAATATCCCAGAACTGGCCCACGTCCTGACGGGCCATTCAGCCAATGCATTTCAACATTAGCCAAGGTCTTCGATAGGATTAAATCTCTTGGTGCAACAGGAGATCCATCTTGGGGTCCAGTTGTTACATTTTCGCTAACAGCTGGCCCATAGTCTATTGTTTGAGCTCGGACCGTAAAAGTGTAAGTAACTTCTTCTTCAAGATTTTGAACATGCAAGCTATTTCCGTTGACTTTTTGTTTTACTTGTTTGCTGAATTCTGCAAAAGAAATTTTCAAGAATAAGATTTTAGTTCTGAAAGTAGATAGAAAGAAACTTACTTTCATTCTCTTCGGTGGTTTCATATGTCACGAGGTAACCAAGGATTTCTCCATTACGCATTTTTGGAGAATCCCACGAAACCTTCAGACTCTGCATTGTAATGTCTTCAAACCGAAGTGCAACTGGTGGTCCTGGAAGCCCCTGCAAGGTCTTGACTGTTATGGGAGTAGATCGCGGACCATCACCAGCTGGATTAAAAGCAAGAATCTGTATTCTATACTCGGTGAACTTATCGAGGAAGACAAGACTGTGCGAGGTAGCAGACGCTGCTACTACTTCAATTTCTTCTTCATATTTTCGTCCTTCTTCGAGCTCTTGTGGTGAGCTTGTAACTAGATAGAAGATCTTATAACCCAATAGATCTCCGTTTTGCATACTCTGCTTTGGTGGTTTCCAACGAAGTCTCACTTCAGTGCTTGAGAGGGGAGCAGCATCTACAGCTCTTGGTTCGCCGGTAGGCACTGCTTCTCCTACATAAACAGCTACTGGCGGAGATGCAGGACCAACTCCCTGAGAATTGAAGGGAAGTACAACAATTTCGTAGTTACGATCTTGTTGGAGGTCACTCAGAACAATAGATGCTTGATTTATGCCCATAACATCTTGTTTGGGAGTAGCTTGCAGTGCGGCGGGGAAGTCGGAGAGCTGTTGGAAGAGAATCCGATAGCCACCGGTAGCTGAATCACCATTCCAAAGGGAAGTCTCTAAAGCATTCCATTGGACACGAACACTGGTTGTTGTTATAGGTACAACCTTAAGTCTACTCACGCCTTTGGCCGGAGCTGCAGGAAGAGTTCGTACCGTTATACTCTCTCGACTAAACGTTGAAGGACCCAAATCATTTGTTGCTTGGATTCTGAATTGGTAAATCGTATGGGGTTTCAAAAATGTGGCAGTGTATGATGCTACACTTGGATCAACTCGCTCCGGAAGTGATGTCCATGGTCCCTCATTCTCACGCATTTGAACAGTATAGTATCGCAGTGGAGCAAATCCATCACGGCCTGGAGTCCAGCTAAAAGTGATCTGATGAGCCTGAATCTGACTTCGTGATATCTGAGGTGAAGATGGTGCTTGTGGCCGTTCACGATTATTCGTTGTGTATACCAGAACCGAAGCGGTCTTTCCCCATCCCAAACGGGTTTGAGCAGTCACACTGAAAATGTAGTACCGCTCAGCGAGCAGTTGGGTTGCCCGAAATGTTCGGTCTGATGGAGGAAATTCACGGCTGTAGTTGAGATTCACACTGCCATTTAGAGAGTATGTCACTTGGTATGCTAGAATCTCTCCATTTGGATCTTCAGGCACATCCCAGATAATTCTAGCCGTTGAGAATGACACATCAGGAAAGGACACATTCGACGGAGCACCTGGTGTATCCTCGAATGTCTGCACACGGATCGGGGGAGTACTTAGAGCACCATCTCCCAATCGAGTGAAAGCAAGAACCTGAATGTGGTAAACAACGTACTTTTTGAGTTCAGTAAGGGTTGAAGTAAATGATGAGTTGTTGGAGATTGTCTTGTGCAGAACTTGACCTCCACGATTGGTAGCTGCATAATACACTTTGTAGCCCTCGATTTGGCCATTTCGATGTTCTTTTGGTACTTCACCCCATCGAACTACAATTGTTGTTGATGATGTTGCATTGGCTTGTACTTCTAATGGACCAAATGAAGGCACTGCCTCACGTGTCCGCTCAACTGCCTTGATACTGTCCCTAAAATATAAACAATTTATGTGGATGTAGAAAAACAACTAATTGATAGATTAAACTTACCTTGAGGCTCCTACATCATTACAAGCATTCATGACAATCTCATAGACAGTCCATTCTTCAAGGGTATCCAAGACATGTGAGTTTGCTGTATGATCTTCAATTAACACACTTAGCACTGTTGATTTCCCAGTACCCGTAGCGTCAACCTGACGATAAGTTATGTTATATCCCCTGGGATTTCCAAACCATTCGGTCTGCTGCAAGGGAATCCATCGAACTCGAAGTTCCGTTGCACTCATAGCTCGAACCGTAACATTAAATGGTGGGTGCATTGGTCTTGCTTGTATTGTCTGGAAATCCTTGGTTGGTTCTGATGGTTCCGATGCTCCCACCACATTAGTAGCTATCAGTCTTAGTTTGTATTGTGTAAAAGGCATAAGGCCAATTACTGTTAATGTGGAAGCATCCGGATCTGATACTTCATAGACAGTGAACCACGTATTGTTTCGTGCAGTTTGTGCCTCAACTCTCCACTTGGTGATCGAAGAATTTCCATCGAAGCCTGGTGTAAACTGCAGAACTACTGAAAATGCTTCAATATTCGACAAAGCCAACTGTGTTGGTGCATGCGGAAGTACGGGCTCGACTCCTGACTGAATCGTGGCAGTCTTTGTCGGACCAGCACCAACTTGTGTCCAGGCTTTAATCTCAAACCAATAATGTGTTGTTGCTTGAAGCTGGGTTACCCTCAAACTTGTCTCAGTTGCAGTTAGATTGATAGACTTCAATGTCTCCGAACGATCTTTGACTTGATAACGTACCGTATATCCTGTCAAAATACCATTTACATTTTTTGGTGGTGCCCATATTACCTTCACTGCTCGATCGGATATTTCATCAAAATGCAACGACGCAACTTCATCGGGAACATCTTCCAAAGTCTTCACTGGGACCATTCCACTTCGGATACCATCACCGGGATCAGTGAAACACAGTACAGTCACATTGTAAGCACTGAATTTCTCAAGACCTCCCATTATAGTTGTTTGTTCAGCCAAAGGGTCAAGCAAACTCGGTGGAACAGTCATCATTTTTGCTTCTGACTCATGTTCTTCTCCGTCGATTATTTCATATTGCCAAGCTTGAATTTTGTATCCCTGATTTATTCCATTGATTTGCTGTGGATTTGGTGGCTTCCATGACACCTTGATGGCTGTCGAATTTATCGGTGAAGCTTTTGTATTTGTTGGGGGAGCTTCCGGAACACCCTCTTTTGTCTTGATCTTTGCTCCTTCTGTATAGACCCCTACACCCATATTATTGTAGGCAGCTATTTGAACAACATAGTCCTTCCAAGTTATCAATTCTTGTATCAGATAATTTCTCTGAGCTTCGTTTGTGATGTTTTGATAGGTCCAAGGACTATTGTTGTAGCCAAAAAGTCGATATCGAATAATATAGCCTAAAATTTGACCATTTCGATGCTCTTCCAATGGTGGTTGCCATTGGGTGATTATCTCTGACATTGATCGAGCTGATCCCACAAATCCAACTGGAGGACCAGATGGCGCTGTATGTTTAAATTAGAAAAAAAACAAGTGTTTCGTTAGAAGCGAGATCCAAGTGAGTTATAAAGTTATTTAGTTTTAAATATACCTCTGTTAAGCGGTAATGCTACAATTTAAGCCATTTTTTTTTTGTTTCGATATTCATATACATTCAAAAATGAGAGATACATAGAAATGACATTTAGATGTAATTAGTTTATATGAGTAAGATTATATAGTTTATACATATAGTATCAGTTTTTTGTAATTTTTGGTATAGAAAGAGACCAAAGATTGTGTTTTTTTTTTCTTCGGTCAGTAATGAAAATCATAAGACAAAACACAAAAAACACATCAGGGGGTGTAAGAAAAACCGAAAATCAAATTAAAGTTTTTAATTGAACGAAGAGATATTGTTGAAAGACAATTAAATCAAAAGGATGATAAACGGAGGCGCAATAAGAACTCAAGATGATATATGTTGTATAAAGGCATGGCACATCGAACATGCAACGCAGCACACAAAATATAGGAGAAATATATTTTTGTCTAACTTTCAAATATTGACCAGGTGAAGTATAGTTTTGACTTTCTAACTTTATAGCTAAACTTTTTGTAAAGTTTCCAAACAATATAAAGTATCTAAACATTTATTTTTTTTTTGTTTCTTTTACTGTGCAAACAAATACACTTCTATAGGTACCAACGAAAATATCATACAAAAATGATAAACAAAAATCTAAAGTTCTTTGAAACTTAATAGAAGAACTGAAGAGCATAAATCAGAAGTTTAGTTTGACCCATTTAAAGAAAATATGGGTAGTTGTCTGCAAAAATAAAAAAAAATGAAAAGTAATTTTAAATCAAAAGAATTGACTTCTTAAACTTAGAAGGAAGTTTACACCAACATCAAAAAAACATTTACGAAGATATTTTGTATGCATTCGTACCTCATCAAAAATTGACTGTTTAAAGTTTACGGAATACCGTCGTTCCAAAGTTTTGTTTTAATTATATAAACCGAAAACACGGTTTCCATTTTAAAAAAATCGGATTTCTTCTCTAAAACTGATCAAAAAAAAGCGAATCTTCCTCACCCTCAAATTACCGTCCAATTGCACTTAAGTCCTTTCTTTCCAAGGGCATGGAAACGCTGATAAATTACACTAGTTTACAAAATTTAGGGTCACCGATGCTACCTAAAAAAAAACAACTTTTTTTTACTAATTCGGGGTCGCTGAAAACGAAAATGACAATAATGGTTTTTTTCAAAGAACCGTTTTCGAGATATGCTCAAAAAAAGGTTTTTTTGGTCCATTTTTTGAACACTGGCTTATATCTCTTAAATGATCTTTTTAATTTACATATAGTAAATATTTTTGGAAAGATAACACTTTCTGCTTTCCAACGGTATACGGTTTGTTATAATCGGATGCGAATTCATTAAGATACAAGTGATCAAAGATTATAAAAATCGATTTTTTCGAGCTTTTTTGAAAATTTATCATTTTCAATTGAACCGTGTGGTTAGAAAAAAAATATAAAAAATATTTTTTTGGGCTCAAATAAAATGTATTTTTATAACAAAAATTTTAAGACCAAATTCATCAAAATTGAACGATAAATGTAGAAGCTATGAAATAAATAAGAAAAACAAGTCAGTCATTTTTTCATACGAAATCGTTTTCATATTACTACTTTATGTTATAAAAAAACAAATTTACATAGAATATACTAAATTTTCTGTTTAAGACAATGACTTCATTATTTCATAGCTTCTACATTTATCGTTCAATTTTGATGAATTTGGTCTTAAAATTTTTGTTATAAAAATACATTTTATTTGAGCCCAAAAAAATATTTTTTATATTTTTTTTCTAACCACACGGTTCAATTGAAAATGATAAATTTTCAAAAAAGCTCGAAAAAATCGATTTTTATAATCTTTGATCACTTGTATCTTAATGAATTCGCATCCGATTATAACAAACCGTATACCGTTGGAAAGCAGAAAGTGTTATCTTTCCAAAAATATTTACTATATGTAAATTAAAAAGATCATTTAAGAGATATAAGCCAGTGTTCAAAAAATGGACCAAAAAAACCTTTTTTTGAGCATATCTCGAAAACGGTTCTTTGAAAAAAAAAATTAATGTCATTTTCGTTTTCAGCGACCCCGAATTAGTAAAAAAAAGTTTTTTTTTTTATAGGTAGCATCGGTGACCCAAAATTTTGTAAACTAGTGTTATCAGCTCAAGAAATATTTTGAAGATCAAAAGCTTCTTAATGACCGGTAATAGGTCCACCGGTGATCTGATGGTATATCTCACCGAACAGTGGAACAAATTTTTACATGGTTTTGGAGAAAGTAAGATTATTGCACTTGATATTTCAAAAGCATTTGAAAGAGTTTGCAATCAAGATCTCTTATCGAAAATGCGTGCATTTGGTTTCGATGAATCTTTTCTTCGTTGGATTGGAAATTACCTTTTGGACCGCTCAAAACAAGTTGTATTAGATAGTTTGAAGTCTGACACCCATAAAATAAATGCTGGAGTGCCCCAAGGCTCCGTTTTGTCTCCGACTCTTTTCCTAATATTAATTAATGATCAACGGCAGCTCATTAAATTTTTATCTCGACAGCATTGTTCAAATCGTGTAGAATTTAATGTTTATCACAAACTACCTTTAGCAAAGTGTGTAGGTTTTCTTCGACGATGCAAGAAATTTTTCACCCCTTCTGATCTGGCTGTAATCTATACAGCTTTTATTCGTCTAAGACTCGAGTATAATTCTCCTATTTGGGCCGGTGGTCCAATAACCCACTTGAGTCTCTTGGATAGAATCCAAAATGAAGTAGAGATTTTTTCTTTAGCCACACCACGGAATGTGGAATGTTTACCCAGCTCTGTCTTTCCCTCCCACTGTGGCAGTGTTTTTTTTACAGTAATACATATGTTAAGATTTGTTGGTAGGGTAGGATGTTAAGCAATGACGCTCAAGAAAAAAGCACCCATATTTTTTTGGAAATATCCGTCAAGTAAAAAATTGGGATTTATTTCCATTTTTTTAAAATTTTGGTAGGTAGTGAAAATACAAAAATTTTAAAGTGAAATTCGAAATAATGCCAAAATAGTCTGAAAAAATTTCTGTTCGCTTCTCGATTTTGATATTTTTTAAAATTTGACAATATTGCGTAGTACAAAAAACGGCGATTTTTTATTTTAAATCAAATCAGCAATTCATTTTTCGAGTTTTTTAAAAACTTTTTTTTTATCAAGATTTTTGTACTGGATAATTAGTGTAACATTGACATTATGGGGTTTTAGAAATCTTGGTTTTTCTTTTGTTTTTATTTCATCAGATTTTTCCAAATTTTTTGCAAATGGGTCACTTCAAAAATATTTTTTTTTTCACTGAAAATACATTATGTGAAAATTGTATTTTTCTGAAGATAAGAAAAAAAAAATTGTGTGTAAGGTGGGTCTACAGGTATAAACCTCCTCTTTAAAACTTATTTGAAATACATCATATTTTAAAAACCAAGCTTTTCCGGTATTAAACTTTTCTTTTATTTTCTTAAATATTGTGTTGAAGACGTTTTTTTAAAGCACATTCTTTTATTTTGATTCTCATATAATTGAAATTATTTTGTGTGTGTAGGTGAAGTTACATATTATTATGTTTTGTGCAAATTGTTGCTAAATTGATACAACAAAAAAAAAGTACTCGGAATGTCATTTCTGCTTCCAATATTTACAGCTTTGTACACAACTATTATAGCTTCAATAAAATTTAAATACTGCATTTTCCTAACCAAAAAGCAATAAATTATGAAATAAAAAAATAAATTTATTTAACAAAAATAAAAAAACATAAGAAAATTATAAACATTACGCCTCTAAACTAATGTATTTAAACAACAAACATAAAATACACAGGGCAAACTAAATAGCATTTGGGGCGATTTTAATCGAAATATAATGTGTTAAACTTACCCTCTTGTGGCAGCTCTATAACGTTACTCGCTTCTGAGGGTGAGCCTTCTCCAACTCGATTAACAGCACTCACACGAAATTGATAAACTGTCGCAGCTTTTAAGTTCGTCAAAAGAATCCATCGCTGATTGGCTGAGACATTGCTTAGTTCTGTTATCCAATTAAGCAATGGATCTGGAACTGGACCTACGAATTGTTCTATGAGGTTAATGATTTAAAGACGTGCGTCGTCGTTAAAGGGGGGAAATTTAGGTTACAGAGTGTTTGGAAGGAAATGAAAAGAGTAGAAAGGAAATGTGAAAGGAGTCGAAGGAAAAGAATGAAAAAAAAAATGCCAATTTGAGTTCGAACCGTTCACCATATTTTTTTTTTGAAAATATAAAATGCAAAACTTACCAAGTTCCGAAACTTCTCTTTTCTGAACGATAAACTTCAAAACTGGACTATTTCCATCGAATCCAGGTGTCCATGATACATTTATTGCCCGCTGACTCGGTGAGTCCAAACGTGTTACTTTCACATTGGTCGGTGGAAATGGCAATTCAATAACACTCAATCTAGCCGATCGTGTTTCGTTTCCACCGGGTGAAGTCACAACACACGAGTAAGTGCCAACATCTGAAGCACGAACTGCCTGAAGTTCTAGTGTTCCATCCGATTGTACACCAATTCGCTGGGAGTTGATAATAGGTGTTGGGTGACCTTCCCGATACCAGTCAATATTGAATGGAACTGTTGGATCACTTGAAACTTTACATTGCAGTGATGCTGTTAGACCGAGTAGTACGGTGGTGTCCACAGGAGGCTGAATTATTTGGGTTCGAACTAAAAACAAATAAATTTGTTAAAAAATGCCAAAAATTTGTTTTAATTTTATTAAATAATTTTCTTGTTGTTAATAAAGTGTTTTCACTTCATATAACGAATAGCACCTATATGACACAAACAACAATTATTGTTATCTGTTTCAAAAATTTAGATCAGTTAAAAAAAAATAAAGTATTATCAAATTAAGATAAGGACTAAAAGCAAATCCTTTGACAGCAATATATTATGGTAGTCAATGAGTGATGGCTTGGCTGAAATAGCTTCAAGATTTTGATATTTTTTGGTTTTTGGCGAATCCTGCTCCATAAAAAATTATTGAAACGTTTTACAAGGTTCTGTCTAAGTGAAATTTTAGAACTACAGATTTTTTCAAAAACTTTTTTTTTTATTTTAGATAATTTTTTTTTTCAACATACATTTTGAAGGAAAAAATATACCTAGGTAGTTTAGGCATAATAACGAAACATGAAAAATGAGAGCAAATGATCCTCAATAAAATAATAAAATATAATAAAACATTTTGTATAGGTACTCAGTCAAAAAATTTGAGGTTATATTTTTGTTGAATTTTTTTGCGATTTTTGACACGCTATAATTCCACAACAAGAAATATTTTGAGGCTTGAAAGACAAAATTTTGAAATTTTAGGATCCAAAATTTGTTTTCAACTATATACTCGTAGATGTACAATTTATAAATATTAGTTGAAAACTTTTAAAGAAATTGTACTCGGGATACAACTCTTTTCAATTTTTCAAATTTGTATTTTGGCTTTAAATGTATCCCAAAAAACGTTCTGTTAAAACTTTATTTTTTTTTTTTAAATATGAAAAATAAAGAATTATGTTTGTTGCTTGTTTTCGTTTTTATTTTACGAATGTTGTAGGAAAAACTGCTTTACAGTACAGATGTACACTGTGACGTATACGCACTTTTTTTATATATTTCTCTTTTAATATTATGTTAAAAAATTTTCTTTACATTTTTTTCAGCTTCTGGAAATAAAAACCAGCTTCAAAAATAAAATTTGCTAGAAACATAATGGAAACGTCTTCATTTCTGAACACCTTTGCAATGTTTCCTGCTTTTTAATATTTTATCGATATTTTCAAAACAATGCTTTAGTGAAAAATAGTCAGTTGTATCAGATTAACCTTTAGTCCAACTTAGGAAATACTGTTAAGTACATCAATAGATTCTTTCTTGAGCCGCACTCCATGATTGTCGACGTGATTTTACTTCATTTATTTATTTAAAATTGTTTTGCATCAATCGCCCTGTTGGCAGCGCCTGGCTTCGGTCCTGGTTAAAACTACGTGGAAATAAATTAATATCTACATACTAAATTTCATCTTAATCGTTGCAGTATGCTGTCAAAGAACAGTTAGTCAAACAATCAAGGTAGCGGCGCACGAATTTGAAGTGGTGCAATCCTTTAAATACTCGTACCTTGGGTCAATATGGCAGCCGATAACAATATAGAAGAAGAAATACGAGGGTGGCTGCTTAATTCCAACAAAGCTGTCAAATCTCTTCAAATCGAGAAATCTCACCATAACATCAAAACTGCTGCTGTACAGGACCATGGTCCTGCCAGTACTCACGTATGGATCCGAGACTTGGGTGCTTAGCAAAAGACACTCCGACCTCTTAGCCGCGTTCGAGAGAAAAGTCTTAAGGAGAACTGTCGGACCCATATGTGAAGAAGTACGATTCCGGAGACGGTACAATCATGAATTGTACGCAATCTACCTTGAAGCAGACACAGTGACAAAAATTAAGCTCGGTAGACTCCGGTGGGCAGGGCACCTAGCTCACATTAGCGAAGAGGAACCGGCTGGGAAAGTCCTTTTTAGTACATTCTATGGTAGAGGGCAGCGTGGTGGACCATGTTTGCGCTGGAGAGATGGCGTGGACCAGGACACTCGAAGCTTTGGGGTGGGCAACTGGATGGCGTCGGCTCAAGACCAGGATAGGTGGAGAGACTTGTTGAAGGAGGCCAGGACCGGACCCCGGTTGTCGAGACGATGATGTTGATGTGCTGTTGCTTAACAGCTCCCTCAGCTAATAGGGGACTACTTCGGCATAAAAAAATATCATTGCCGGGGGATCTTCTAGAAAACTAGGGCTTGAATCATATCAGACGGCAGGAATGACCATAGGTATACATATACACACAATATTCGTATTGAAAAGTAACTTCATCTAATATATACCAACAAGTACGTGCAACCCAGCAGTGCACTTTTATCTTCTTCCCAATTATTTTTATAATTTAATTAAAATCACTACTTCACAGCAATTGCGAATTGAAAATCAACCTGAGATTAACACTTAAAAATCAAGCGAGGTGCAAACAACAAAAAAAAAATTTAAAAACTTACAAAATACATAATTACCAAGGTATCTACAATGTAACAGCCAAAAACATTGCACAACAATTCAAAAAAATAAGCTTTTAAAATGTAAAACAAAACAAAAAAAAAAAAACAGTACGTACGAGTATACAACACTTACCCAGAACTCCTAAATATGCTTCTCCATTAACAGTTCCAGCTTCATTCGAACGGACACACGTATAAAGTCCAGCATCCGATTCGCGGATATTTGATATCAGCAAGTCCCCAGACTCCAGGATCTGCACCCGACTCGACACTTCCACTAGTTGGGTTTCTATACACATCCACACAACATCACGAGTGGCGGTGTTTTGAGAGTTATTTTGATTTTTGGTGTTTTTTGTTTTTGTTTGTGTTTATTTTGCGGGTATAGTTTTGTGTTTTATTTTTGTATAAGTGTGCGAGTGTGTACGAGCGAGTATACCATAAGTGCGATTTTGTGTAAAGTTGAAGTGATGGTAGGATTTTTGTTCAAACACAATTTTTCGAACAAACAGCCAAGAGAGCAAAAAAACATAAAGAAAAACAAAAGTTTGTTAGTAGAAAGTTAAAACAAAATCACCGTTAGCAGGCAACAGCAACTCTTGTGATATACCAAGAGAGAGAGTTAATTAAGGGATAAAAAAGGGAACACCAACAAAAACAAATAAAAATGCAAACAAATAACTAAATATCCAGATCCAAATAGTGGTCTCTTCAGACAGATGCACTTGGGCTTGGGGTTTTGGATTTTTCCCAGAATTTTATTTTGTTTTTATTTTTAATTTTTTTTTTTAGAGCAATCACTTACCGTTGTACACCCATGTGATATTTGGATTTGGAGCACCAACAGCCCGACACGAAATAGTTGCATCCTTGCCATCCAATGCGGTCACATTTAGTGGTGGTTGCTCCATAATCGGAGTCGAAGCTGTGAAGATAGAAAAAAAGGAAGGCTTTTCATGAAAAAAAAAATACAACATTGCCTTGGTAGCATCGCGGAATACAAATCTGTATGTTTGTAATATGAGTATATGGTGGAGAATTGGTGTCGAAATGGTGGATGTGAATGGTTGGTTCAGAAAAAAAAAAAATATAAAATATAACATGCAATGGTGATGCAGTTTAGTGCGCTTTCAAAAAAAAAAAAATGTATTTCAGTTTTTTTTTTCAACTCTACTGTGATGATATTTAGCACGCCAATTTGCGTTTATATATATATATATTTTCCTATAAATAAGTTAGAGCAAAAACAACAGCAAGGAAATAACACGAAATTCTGGCGCGAAAAAAAAAACTTTACTGCACTGATATACTGCGTTTGCAGAGCTATTAAAGGACAAACAAAATGCACAGTATAAATAATATCTACCTATCTAGCAATATGAAATATATATAAAAAAAAAAATACAAGAGCAAGATGAATAAAGTTGGGTAGTAATTGGATGGCAAAAAAAAGTAGCTGCAAATGGAAATCGGAAGCGACGTAATTGGCATGGATTTGTCGGAACTTTTTTTCTTTCTTCTTTAATTAAATATTTTTTTGATGTGCATCAAGGAACAACATACGTTTTTTCAGGTAAAGTTATTTTGGAGAAAAACAGGATACATTTTTTTTAAAAACAATTTATACAATGCTAATTGGTTTAATATTATACCTGTATCATTGAAAAGGCCAGAAGCTTACAACCTTGGGTGTATTAATAATTGGTTTCGCATAGAAATATTATGTATGAGCAATGGCTTTTATATGCGTTTTTTTTTTTAATAGGATTTTAGATCTATTAGTCAACCAAAAGTAAATGCATAGCAAAAAAATGCGCATCGATACTTGGTTAACTTCACTTTCTATGTCATTTTACAACGAATGGTCTTGAAATTCCAGAAAAGATTATGAAATTAAAACTTTTCATTTTTTTTACCAAGATTGTTTTACATAAAAATAAAAAAAATCTATAGGAACCGGTTTTGAAACTACATATAAAATTTTTGAAAAAAAAAATTGATTTATTTTTCAAAATTGAGTAAATGAATTTTTTACTTTCGACTATGTTTTTGATCCCTGAAAAATTCAAACTCGAGATTTTGATCAAACTTGACTTAACTATGACAGGGAAGTCGAAAAAATTAGGTATCGCAATTCTGCCTTCTGTCCGTCCGTTGAGCAACAGTCTGAACGGTTGGGTGGATATTCTCTGTGTGTTTTGTGATACCTACATTTCCACACGTTTTTTTTTGGATAGGTACGTGTCAATTTTTTTGCCTGTTTGGAAAACCAGATTTTTTTTTCGAAAAAGGGTCCAACGATTTTTTTGAATAAATAAATTTAAAATAAATTTAAATATATATTGCCTCACTCAAAAAGTGCAAAGTTCCAGCAGAATTATTTTTTTAAATTTTCGATTTTCTCAAAAAACGTTTATCTGGAGTATAATCAAATTTTTTTTTGCAAAAGCATCTTAAACTTATAAAAATTACTCAAATTAAAAAAATAAAAAATAACTATTTTTGAGTTAAAAAAAAATAAAATCTTTTTTTGAAAACTTAATATTTCAAAAACGGCCCAATACATAATATATTTGAAGTCTGACAGAAAAACATATTTTAATACTACTTTAATATTTTCAACATAAGTTAATTTTACTTTCGAAGATAAAGGTACCTCCCATAGAAACTCAAGCCACGACTTAAAATGTTTGCTCCGTGCAATGAAATAAAGGTTCTCACTTTTATTTTATGTCAAAAATATTGTTTTACACTCAGACTTGAAAATGAGGGATCATTCTTATATACAGTTATAGAGCAGATAAGGAAATACCGTCCTTTTTGGATTTAAGTAAAAGTAAATTTTTTATAAGAAATCACAATAGAATCTTAAGTCGCAGGAAAAAAAAAAAGGAATTCAAATCTTGATCTTGCCTATAGATAAGGAATCATCGCAAGTTAAAAATTCACACACTAGAGTTTTTTGAATTAAGGCCAGATTGTAACTAATTATTGGGAAATTATATTTTCTCTCAGTTCGGTAATATCTACGAGGTTCCAACTATAAAATTTTTTTTAGCTAAATTTAAAAGCTTATGAAGAGTATCAGTCATAGATCAGCGTGTTTTACAAATTGGTCGGCCATTGATTGGTCCTTTGAATTATTTTATAAGTATTTTCAAAACCTATGGCTTGTAACACCTTACCTACTGTTCTACAACCTGGTATATCCAATAAATAAACTGCAAAGTTTCTGGAGCCAATAAATTACAATGAATAAAATTAAAATCATCTTTACTGAATACTCCCAAAATTGAATGAGTGATAGTGTCTGAAACTGAGTGATTTTTTTCTCTTAATAGACTGAACTCCTTTAGAGTGTTTTAATACGAGTAAATACCCTTTCAAATATAAATTTAGCTTAAAGGACTCTTCGGGTTAAAAAGACCGTCTTTTGAAATTTTATTGTTACTGCGATTATATTTTGAATACCAACCTGTACCAAAATATTGTCAATAACTAACCAATTCAGTGATGCATATAGGATGAGTATTTATTAAGGCCTAAACGTGTTCCGTAAACTGAAAGCTTCCCAACGCCCCCAGAGATCATTTTTCCTAAATCCGGATCTTATTCTTCTGAAATGGTATGCACCAACACAATTAAAAACCAATGGCAAACTATTTTGTCGTATACATAGTTTTGTTGGGAGTAACTTTTTACCACAGAGATTATAATCTTTAAAAAAGTATTCTGATGCTACTTGATCAAATATTCCCATCAGACATTCAAATTCAAATTGTTCAACATTTGCTATAAGGAATTCGTTTCTCATTAAAATGCATTCACTTGCCATTCTATAATTTGCTACATTATACAGCAACAGCAACAGCAACACCACCCGCCATTCATCGACGCATTTTCCCATGACGATTTTGTTTTGTGCCACGACAATGCTTATCTAAATACGCCGCCGTCACTGCCGCCGCCGTGGTAGCTGTTTTACCGTAGAGTGCAGATTTGAAAAAGAGGCAACAAATAGTGCGACTTAATAAAACAAGAGAAGGCAAAATGCAATATTTTGAACTTTTAATATAAATTAAGATGAAATGGAAACATTCAAATAGCGGATTCTAATTCCCATGAAGTTTTGAAAAAATTGTGATAGTTTGATGGAGATTTGAAATTCGATAAATGGAAATTTTTTATTTGCAAAGGGAAGCAATTATTTGCAAATCACTAATTATTTTCCTTAAAAATTACACAAAGGTTAAAGTGTTGAATTTTTAAGTAATAAGACAATGAAAACTCATCGTCATCTTCATCGGTTTTGAATCACGTCTATTTAAAAAAAAAAAAGAAACTTTGCACATTCTTTTTTTTTTAAATAAACATTCATTGAACGGAATTTGTTTCGTTATGTTTGCGCTTTTGGAATATTCAAAAACGCAATTTAAATCAGCCAAACAAAATTATTATCACTCGCACAAAAATAACGACCGAAATAACGAATCCAGGCCACATTTTAACAAATTTTCCGGTAATATGAATTTCAAAATATATGTACTGAGTCAAATTGGCTATACCAACAATATTGTATATAGTTGATCGAATAATGTGATTCAAAATAGGTGTTCACACGGAATGTGCACATCATTGAAGCAAAATGAAGCCTTTTAATCATCACACTCAATCATCCTGTTGCAATGGCAAAATGATACTTCCTTTTCGTCCTGCGAAAAATCCAATTTATTTGACGTATAATGCGGTCGAAATGGAAAACATATACAATCTGCACTCTCTGATTTCATTCTCTTCACAATTTACCTATGCCGTTTTTGACTCGGTTCTGAGAACTGTGATGTATTTCGACAGAAATGTTTCATTTCGTCCCCATAAATGTGAAGTGGAAGGACCGATACCAACTGTATGAATTGCTACTGTCAAGGCCGTTATGAATGGGGGAAAGAGGAGGTTATAAGATGTGATAAATGGTCCCTTACACTGTCACTGTCCATTGCCGTCAAAAAGCACTTTTTCACATTTATTAGTACTCCAGTGGTATGATGTGGAAGGACTTCAACATGGTTTGCTCGAATTGTTACGAAAAATTAACTTTACTTGACTATCGACTGATGAATGTTTAGGGAAACAGTGGCTTAGGTTGAGAAAAAAAAATACTTCTCAACAAAAAATATGATTTCTGGCATATCACCGCCACGACTGCCTCGAACGTAATTCAATCTGGAGGCCCGATTTTCGATCACTATTTCCAACGATCCTGGAGACCAATTGACGGTTCCGAAACGTGAAACTATGCGGTTACCAAACGTTTCCTTCAATAAATCAATTGTGGCACGAGCTGCGTGACATGTTGGAACGAAAAATTCAGTAATAATGGCTCTATAGTGGTCACCATTACTGTAACGTTTTGACCAGTATCGTTTTTAAAGAAGTACGGATCAATGATTCCACTAGCCCATAAGGGACACTAACCTGTCAGTTATTCTGGATGCAATGGTGTCTCAACTTACTTTTGAGGATTATCCTCACTTCAAATTCACCACGTCAGTCTATCAATGTTGCTTAATAGCTGTTAAAATGGCCGCCAGTTGAAGAAGTGTTGCCAACTTAAAGTTCTATACCTCTAAAAAGCTTTTTGTTCTGTAAACAAAATATTTCGAGTTCTAATGGCCAGTTGCATCAAACGCTTTTAAAAATTTACAAGGCCTTTAAGTCTTAAAATGACGTTTGCTCCAAACATTTATAAGGTTGGTTCAGTGAAGCTGTTCCGAACAATTTGGAACAGTTTAGAACAGGAAATTACAACTTTTTGCTGTTCATTAAGAAATTTTCTGTTCCAAACTGTTCTGATTTGCTGTTCAGTGATTCCGTCTGGAACAGTTTGGAACGGATTAAAACTAAATTTCTTGCACTTCATTCTTAGACTAGAATAGATTCATGAAAACTGTCAGAATAAGCTGCAGGTAATATTTTGTTTCATCTGTCACGTGATTGACTGTTTTAACTTGTCTGACATTTCTCATATAAACTGTTCTGCTCTGCTCTGAACTTTTCCTTACTGAACAGACCTATAATTTAAAAGCCAGTTAAATATTGGTGCAACCGAACATAAGAATTTACGATTTTTTAAATTTCTTCAGTTACCCCTTAATTTTTGATTATTTTCTTTCGTTCTACGGCCTTGTTTTTAGGGCAATGGTGATTTAACTTCATTGACCTGAATTACATGAAATAGCATGACCATCAGGTAATTTACTGCTCTGCACAGAATATTACTTGGGGGTAATTATGGGGCAGTTGTTGAAACTGCACGCATTTATTTGTGGCAATACAACGCTGCTATGCGCTGCGCTGGCTGGTTGTGAAGACTCGGAAATCGTTTTGTAGTTTTTTTTTCTGTCCATTTATTTAAGGGTGTTCGTATAAATTTGCAAACTTTAATCGATAGATTGAGTTTTTTTTAACAAATTGGCTGAGTTGGTTGGATTTGACTGAATGTTTACGCCACTTATGTTTATTTTATGTAAAGACAGGTATGTAGATGGTATCTATGTTGTCCAAAAGGGGACAAATTGAAATTAATTCCATTGCGTGAGCTATGACGAAAGTTCTTATCGGATTATATTATTAGGTCATCGAAAAGATAATAATGGAAAAACTAATTGTAGAGACAAATGCTCTAGACTTTGTAAGACTAGTAATCGTCGAAGTTACCTTGCTGTGAAAACCTTGCAAATCGGAAGTGTGTAATCGGAGACAAAAAACAATGAGGGAATAATAAAATTATATTCCGTAAGGCCGACATTATTAACCTACATAAAATGGGGGAAATGAGACGAGATTAACTACAAGGCATTTTGAATGCTTTGTGAATGGTATATCCTTTCTAGAACGAACGGCAGCTCCCGGAAAATACTTCTTTGAAGAACTGGACGTGGTCTCGTCATTGCATATAAAAAACATCAGGAAAGCACCCACTATGTTTGCGAAACATCTTGAGGATTTTCTGGCCCAACCACATCTCCAATCCTGAACCTTTTACGAGAAAAGGTCTGGAGCCCATTGACTCTATCATACGAAGCCGCAAACGGCACTAGATGGGCCAGATTGAAAGGGAAACAAGTGATGCAACGGAACGCTCTCACCCAGGCAGAGAGATGAGCGGGCTAACCTAGAAGCACTTGACGAAGAACAGTCGAATATTAATCTGCACAACTCGGTGTATGTTGGAAATCGTACAGGACGGCGCGTAGGAATAGTGGAGGCCATATTCCCCGAAAGGGTAGACTCGCGGAGATGATTAGTCCGAGGAACTATTAAATAAAATCTTATTTTCCAAAAAAGAACTGCTGTAAGGGTGCCTGCCATGGAACCAAATGTTTGACTTTCGATTTTCTCAAAAACGGTTTACGGAAGGATTAAGAATAAAAATGTATAAGAGTTTCTACGTAATTTTAATACTAAACAAATATACAGGGTGATTTGCATAAGATACATACAAAGGTATATTAAAAAATATGGTTTTTTGGAAAAGCAAACAAAAATCAAAAATTACAAAAATTTGAGTTCGAAAATTAAGTTTTCTAAAAATATTCGATTAAAAGTTGTAAACAAGGGGATGGAAAGACAACGAATTTTAGAAAATGGATTTTTGACTTTAAAACAAACAGAACACATGATATTGTTTCTATCGCTGGCCACGAGACTAACTTTAAGGCATCCGGGATGATACCGGGACAAGACTCGAGTTTTTGGAGTGAGCGACACTTTCCAAGAGTCTGGCTAGTGGTTCCAGTGAAGAAACCATAGAAACTATAAACATAAAATTAAATATTTAGTTGTAAATATTTAACAGCTTTAAAATAAAATGGTCGTTTCTCATCTCGAGACCGAAATAAGACTTAGTCATACGAGATGGAGATTGACATTTTTGTCGAGACCCAGACAAGACTTCAAAAGTCTTCCCTGTTCGCCAGTCGTAATCGTTTCTTTTTTTTTAATTTTTTTTTTGAAATCATATTTTAGAAAACGGGTAGATTTTTAACTTTTTTTTTCGACATTCATGTTTTTTTCAATATATCAGAGTACACCTTCACTTTAAAGCTCAAACAACTTTTGAGGCTTTTTTTTAAATAATTAATTGAACATTTGTTTTAAGTTGTATGCAATAATTTCTGTTATAAATTTATTAACTCAAAACAAACTTTTTTTCGTAAGTTTTGAAGCCCTTTAGTTTTTTGGAATCACAAACGTTAACGAGTTTGGCATTGCGAACAAATTAAATTTTTAATGTACAAAAATCAATAAAATTATACTTCTATGAAATCTCGCACCATCCATAAATAAATAATACTTTGTTAAATTATATTGTTAATATTTAAAGGTCGAAGAGTAAAACATACAAAATTAATTCCAACACCTCAGTTTATAAAATAAATAATTCAAAGCTGATTCATCAACAATGACAAGTTGATTCACCCAAAACAATTACACAAAGTGGTATATTAAAATAAATAAATAAAAAAATTAAATATTGTGCAAAATCAAAACCATGTGTTATTAATCCAAATAAAATGTGCTTTTTGCATTTGCATAATAAATTTTTAAAAAAGTGAATATTAATTCTATGTGCATGTGTGTGCGGTTAATGGAATATTACACTATCTTAAAATTATCACCCGTACCAAAGCGAAAATCCTTGCGTCTACCAGTTGTTCCAGTATGGGATGCTCTAACACGAATTATACGCGGTTGAGCTAAGCGTTTAACGCGTTTTAAAAATTCTCTATAAAAGTTAGTAGTCATATTCTTCATAAGCACATTATTTTTTGTATTAGTTTCAGCATAAGCATTTTTTATAGTAGTATTGATATTATGTATAGCATTATCACCAACGACAAGAGCATCATCCTTATCAAATGAACGAGCTTCTAAATAAATGGAATGAGTTTTTGTTTAATGGTTTTTTTTTCAAGAGCAGTTAGCAGGAAAGAGACAATTATTAATATTTGAATATTTCACAAGATTTGGAGGTCATATCGCAGGTGGACTCTCTAATATCAGCAGTTTTCCAATATACTGTACCGATAAATTAAAAAATTATATTTGGTCGCCGTTTTAGATGCGGAACTGAAAATTTTTCAAAATTAACTCTCAACATTCATCACATTGTTACTCTCGCTTGTCAAATTATTGAAATGGCCGTAAAAAACCGTTTTTTTTTTTGAAAATTAACATGTAACGTTTCTTCGCAGTCGCCATGATACGGCAGTTACGATATGACCTCCAAAGTTTGACCTTTTAACAAAAGAAATATGTATAAATCATAAGCAGAAACTCACTTTTAACTCGCAACCAAGTGTATGATGATTTTTCGCCTGCCTCATTTGATGCCAAACATTGGAACATCGACGAATCATCAATAGTCAGTTTTTTGATTACCAACGAATTGTCCTCCTTCAGCGTGTATCTAGATTTTCACCAGAAACAATTTTTAGAAACCAGAAACACAACTTCAATTCGACAAATTCCAAACTAACCTGACATCAGCAGTATCAATTGGTATTGCATTTCGATACCAAAGAACAGCCGGTGAAGGATCTCCGACAACATCACACGGCAACGTTACCACAGCTCCATACTCCCCATAAGTCTCCGATCGCATCGGCGTAAAAAATGTCGGTGGTTCTTGAACTTCAACTTTGGCTGTTGATGTCACTGTTGGAAATCCTCCCGATCGCAATCGCACTTGACACGTATACTCTCCGGAATGCGTCAAATTAGCCGATAGCAGAGCCAACGTTCGGTTCCATGGATCATTTAATGTGTGCGGCACTCCAGAGTTCTCTATCAAAATACCGTCCTTCAGCCACAACGTTTCGATCTCGTGCAATGGCCTCGCATTAGCTATGCACTGCAACTCAGCAACTTGTTCGCCACGCTTCAATTTCATATCCTCTGGATGGACGATTATTTCGGGAGCTACTTCGGTGTACGGATCGCCACTGACATTCAAATGAATGAAGGCACTGTTCTCTTCTTTGCCGAGTTGGGTGTTGATGGCGCGGGCACGGTATGCCTTGCGATCGGTTTCATCCGAACTGAGAATTATCAGTTGGTTGGGCTTGGTGAAGGCATATTTTATGTCGTAATTGAGTGGTCCTTCTTCGGTTTGCCACATTACGGACGGCGTTGGCACTGATTCAATTGGTGGCAGATCGAAAACGGCCGGATGGCCAGAGTGCACTGCCAGACGACCCTCTTGCTGATCCTCAAAGATGCCCATGTCTGAAATGAGTATAAAAACAAAATTATGATATACAAACTCCCAAACAAAATTTTACCCAAGGAGTCTCAGCTACGAGTGTATTAAGAAGCATCAAGAGTATCATTTCAGTAAATTAAAAGATCGATCGCATGATACTCGTATTTGGATTGCGCGGGACGGGACTCAATTGGAGGCAATTAATGTTTATGCAGTGCATCAAGCATGATGCGCAACGAAGTCAAGAATCTACTACTTATGTCTTCGTTTTGCAATGTTTTGTTTCTATTTTTGGGTCATGAGAAAGCGTTCGTGGAAGGAGAAACAAAAGATGCGTTATATGCAAATGGGATCAATTAAAGAAAAATGAACTGGCATATTTTTTTTCTGTTGAAGAATGTGTTGTGCATATTTAATTGTTTTAAAGTGAAGAATGCATCCGAAGACCATTTTTTATGTGCTGAGGTCATGCATGGTTTGGCTTGTTAATGGTTGTTTTTTTAGGCACAGTTGTTTTACACTTTCATAAAAACAAAAGGTGAGACGAGTTAATTCTTTAATTTATTGAAGAATTTTGAATATTTACATATTTGAAAATAAAAATTGAATATTTCTACTGCATACAGTGTTAGAATAAACTGAGGGAAAAAGTTAACCACTCAGTGAAGAGAATTTTATTTAAAGGTTTTTTTATGACAGTTTAATAGGAGCTTTATGTAAAAACTTGAATCATCAATTGAATCCTTCATTTCTTCAGTTATATCTAAGCTCACATAAATACAATATCCAATTTAAAAAGCTTCATTACATAAATGGTAGTAGGATCTAATAAATAAAGATTCCTACAATAGAATTCTAATATGTATTTGAAAAAAAAATTCTAAAGGCTTTTTCAATTCAATTCAATTTACTTTCTCTTTTTTTTTATTTTTACTCACATGCAACAACGACATCAATTTTTTCACTAAATATGGATCCTGCATCGTTCTTGGCAATGCATTGATAGCTTCCTGCATCCTCTCGCCTGGTATTGTGTATCCGGTAGTATTGACTGGACGAATAGTCACCGACAGGCAGACCATCCTTTAACCAACGATACATGGGCTGTGGATATCCTGAAATGGACAAAGAAAAATTTATTTAATTGGGTGGATTCTTTTTTTTTTCTTGATTTATTAATCAGTGTCAATGAAAAATAATAACAGAAATGTAGAAAAGAAAAACAAATTAGAAGAACTTTTGCTAAAACTATAAGAAAATGTAGGTTTAAATATTTTAAGAAAAATTGATTTTCTTTGAATTTACAAGAAGCTTGTTTGATACAAAGGGAAAACAGAGTTGCTCCAAAATTTTGGAGCAACTCAGTAGAAGGAGCAAATAAGAGGTGTTATTTTGAAAAGCCCGATATTTACGTAGTTGTCACTTTTGAAGCTGTAGAAAGTTTGGCAGAGACGGTTCGTAAAACTAAAACATTTTTTGGTCGTAGTGAAGTACGCGATTCAGAAATTTGTGGAACAATTTTAGCTGTCTGCCTATGTGAAGAATAAAACCCGTGCTGAAGAACAACTGAAAATATTGCTGCTGTAGCCCAAAGTGTTGAAGAAAACCCAGGTTTGTCCATTTCTTCGTAGTTACTTGGAATTGGGCATTCCACAAAAGTCATTACACCGTATTCCGCATGAAGACTTAGGTCTCAAGGCTTATAAAGTTCAGTCAACACAAGAACTCAGGCAGCCGATCTTCAACAACGTCGCGTCGTGTCTTTGCTGATTGGGTCCTTGAAATGCATGAAAATGATCCGGAATTTCATCGAAAGATCATCTTGACTGATGAGGCCCATTTCCACCTCGGTGGCTACGTCAACAAGCAAAATTGTTGCATCTAGGGCTCGGAATTGTTGAAAAGCCTCTCCAACCTCAACGAGTGACTGTTTGGTGCGGTTTATGGTCCAGCGGGGTCATCGGAGCTTACTCTTTGGAAAATGAGGCTACGGTTATCGCACTATCGAGTTAATAATTTGTTATGGCCGGAATTGAATGGTATTGATCTGGACAAAGTCTACTTTCAGTAAGACAGCACTACGTGTCACACAAGCAACTAAACCATTGATCTTTTACGGGAAAAGTTTCCAGACCGAAAAGGTGATCACAATTGGCCATCGAGATCGTGTGACTTAGCACCTTGCGACTTCTTTCTATGGGGTCACTTCGAAGATAAGGTCTACGCCAACAGCCCAGCGTCGCGTCGATGTAGTGCAAGCGTAGCCGTGGCACCTATTTGGCGGATGTTGTATTCCATTATTAATGGCATTTTTCTTTGAATATCAAAATAACTCCTCTAATTAGGAAACCGAACCCTGTACATAATAGTAGCGATAGTGTAATGCAAAAACAAAAATACTTGTTAAATTTTGTTCAAGTTTCTGCTTTACTAAAAATGTTTCTATAAATTTAGAACTTTACAGAACTTCGACAGTTTTTTTTACAAACATGTGAAATTAAATGTTTATTGATCTACCTTGCAAAATAGTCATTTTCTCGTTTTTAAAAAGACATTTTACTAAGTAATAGAGCAAAAAAATAAATTTTTGTTTCAATCATTTTCTATCAATGGATTTCTTATTCGCTTTACAAGCATACTTATGAAATCACCATTTCACTTCGGAAGAGTCCAAATTTAATTTAAGAGAACTCTATTTTCAAACTCTAAATAAAGTTTTAAGGCAGACATATAAAACATTAAAATTAAGGATTAATGAATAATAAGTTTTCAGAATTTTAGAAAACAGACATTTGGATTGACATAGTTTCCTAGTTTTGAATATAAGAACGCAGAAAGATTTGTTTTTACAAAACAAAAAAAAAAATATTTTTTCATTTTTTGGATCGCTCCTCTTCATTTTGAAAAATCTGTTTTTAATTTAAAAAATTCTTTATTCAACATTTATGTAATTATGTACATACCCTGCAAAACTGACAGTAAACATATAACTATTTCTCAGTAAGGAATAGGAGTACGCATATTAAATGTTCAAGATGTTTATTTTTAAGAGGGTCTGAAGTATGTTTTCTTCTAAAATTCTGTCGGATCAAAATTCTGTATTTCAAAATACTATTTTCAAAAATTCTATTTACGAAAACAAAAATTTTGTAGATATGTTCTATTACACAGGTCAACACTATTTTTGTTTCTGGGTTCTTGATATGATTTTCTTGTTGCTCCTACATCACTTACTAATTATAAAAAAATTTTACCTGAAAAAGTTTGTTTTTATAGCTAGAATTTTGATATTATGGATTAAAGGGAGATAACTGATAAACATTGATATTAATTAACTAAATAAATCATAACTTGATTTTACTCGTTCGATCCTCAAGGTTAAGGGCTTAAAATTATAGATTGAATAAACAAAATTTTGATTTTTGAAAAATAGAATTTTGACATAAAGAATTTTGACAACAAAAATTCGACCCATCCCTACTTTTAAATATTTGATTAGCTTTACGATATTCATCTACATACTTTACAACCAAAATATTTTGCACGCCCATTTTTCTACTTTGAGAGAGCTCGTCTCTTTGGGAATAAATAATAATTTATAAATAAATAATAATTGCCATTATTCTTTATTAATTAATTATGTAGTTGCCAGTGGCTTAACATTTAAACAATAAATTGATATTTTTACACTTGATGCCTAAGGCCTAGGCATCTAGTCGCTCAAGGAGCTGTTGTATTACCAAATTTATTTCTTCATTATAATTTAATTTATTACTTAACACCCTTAACCAAATACATTTATGTAGTGGCAACAATTTTATCATCGCTTCGTGTTTGAAATTTGAATTCATCGTTCCTCGCCTGATTTATTTTCAATTTCAGTTCGTTTCATTGTTTCCCTTAATTCCCGACTAGAAATGACTTGGGGATAGCCCAGCCTATACATCTGGACCTAATTGGGTCCCGAAGAGGTACGCCCAATAGGGAAATCCCAAGAAGGCCCCAATTAGCCCCCATTCGGGAAACCCCACCGTAAAAATAAAAATTTTTAGTTAATTTTTCCCAATTGGGATCTGAGTGGGACCTAAGTGGGAAAACCCAAAGTAAAAATAAAAATTTTTAGTCAATTTTTCCCAATTGGGATCTGAGTGGGACCTAAGTCGGCAAACCCAAAGTAAAAATAAAAATTTTTAGTCATTTTTTTTGCGTTATACTTTGTGTCCGACCACACTTAGAAGTCTCAAAATTATTTCTGGCAGACTACTAACAAAATGTATGAATGATTTTTATCAAGTATCTTATTTAGAAAAAAATCCAGTATTTGCGCATGCGTAGATAAGCGTAAGTATCGCAATACTCAAAAGAGGTCTCTTATTATATTACATTTATCAAGTCGGTTGTTATACACACTGTGTTAGTATACATCTATATTAGTTCAAAGAACTGCGGCGCCTTAATATATCTATGTGTATATGTATATGAATATGTATCAATAGTGCGACACCAAGCGGAAAAAAGAATTAAGTTGACAATCGAGAAAACGCGGTGACAAGTTACGACAGGTTCTTTTTAATTATCGAGTGCTTGTTTTTTATTAAGCAGTTTTAGTGTTTTAGATTATTATTATATTTTTATTATAAACATTTACCAATGGCTAGTAATAGAAAAACGTAAGTACTTTTAAAATAATTTAATTGTGTACTTTTAGTATTTAATTGATTCAGTTATTTGTAAATTTTTATATCAAAATATTTCTCTTAGGGCTCGAGTTGGGACACCCTTAATGGGGCCACTTCTGGATTACCTTATTGGGACCATCTTGGGATTTTCCCGTTGGGGCACGAATGGGATTGCCCAATTAGGGCCGCACAGGGCTTTGCGTGACATCCCTATTTGTGGTCCCTATAGGGCAACCCAATGAGGGCCCAATAGGTCTCAGAAAAAAATTTCTAGTCGGGTTGTTCATCATTCGATTCGTTTTCCTTTTGAGTTATTGTTTTGTAACGCATTTATCGATAACATAGAAGAATTTATCTAGATTGAGTCAATTACATAATCATTTTCAATGCAGATGTCTTATTTGCATAATACATAGCTCAGAAAAAAAAATCACAGTTTTGTATTATTAAAATTCAAGTAGCGTCCTGATATGAAATAAAATCTATATCTTATCGGATATTATAAATTGTAGGCAGATACGTATCTATCTACTTTACATGCATTCATACTAAATGTCAAAAGTCAATTTTATTTGATTTTATTCTTATGGGGAGTGCACTTCAAGAACGTTGAAGGAGCTTCGTCTTCTCATAAGAATATTATAACCAAAAAAAAAAGAAGTTACTTTGAGTTCGAACCAATGCAGCGGAGCATCAGTGGAAAAGTAAGTTTGCTTGTGTGATGAAACATAAACTCCCAGTGGTTACGGACGAATTCATATGAATATCAACTTCGAACTATTGTATAAGCGGCAACGTCCTCATCGTAACAAAATCATTTCCAAGTTTAACACAAATAAAGTTGGTAGGAAGGTATCCGACCTTTGAAAGTAAAGAGCATAAAAGGTAAAACAATTCAGTATGAACTTAACACTCGAAACTAACGACTTTTGACATTTTATTCCAGTTCAAAGGATTCCACTAACTGTGTGGAGGAGTTGATCAAGATTTCAAGAATCCCATAGATAATTTTTGTATAACAATTGATTTCTTTTAAATGCGAATGTTTAAGAAAAAGAACTTGAATAAAATATGGAGAAGGCAGAAGTGCTTTGTGCTTGGATAGATAGATCATTGTTACAGAATCACAAGGAAATTGAATTGAAGAGGAGCGTTTTCTATATTCTCGAACAACTTATGCAAGGAAATTTCGATGGTAGGTAGATCTATTGTCAAGGATATCGAAATTCCTTAAAGGATTTATTTCATATTTCTTATTACTTTAATTCATGCATATTTGATTTCTAGGAAATGGCTCTAACGATTTTGATGAAATTTTGACATTATTTTCTTATGAACGAAAAAAAATAAAAATTTGTTTTATTGAAATCCGCTCACTGTTACGCTTACTTTTTTAGTGGAAAACTCTCCAATTCTCAGAAACCACCCAAATGATTTAAATGAAATTCTTGGATTCTAGTTTTATTAATAAAAAAACTTCTAAAATTTAGTTTTGTAAGATCCGTCTGCTGCCACGCACCCTTCATTCAGTTTTTGATTTCTCTGAAACGGCTTTAACGATTTTGATGTAATGTTACATAGTAAGTTTTATTCCTGCATTTGCATTTGGTTAATATTCTACTCTCAGAGGTGAGGGGGATTTTTACAATTTGGATGAAATTTTTATTTTGATAATATATCAACTCTTAAAACTCATAAAAATAAGTATCATCCAGGCCCGAAACTAAAGGGGCTCGCAAGAATATTGATTTTTTTTGATACGGCCAGGTGGCCAAAAGAAACACTAAGCTTTTACAATTTTTATGAAGTTTTGCAATTAAATAATAATTTGGTTTCAAAGTTGATCTTAACAGTGTATGTCGCCAAAGGTAGCAGGCAAGGGGCGCCACAAAAGGCGCAAAAGAGTCTAACAATTTTGATAACATTTTTAGATGTTGTTCTTATGAACGATTCAAAAATTTAAAATTGGTTTTGGTAAAATCCGGACACTGCCACGCCTTCTTTTCGAAAGGATTTTTCTCGGAAACAACTCAAATCATTTAGATGAAGTTTTTATAAGATGTTTGAAAAGTTTAAGTAAATATAAGCTTATCTACAACGTTTACGCCTTTGCATGGAAAACCTAAAAAATGTTTTTTTTTTCAACATGAATCAAGGTGTGAAATAAAATCTAAAAATAAACCCATTTTCCAGATACTAAAAAAGTGGGTGTAGCTGTGGGCGGATTTTATTAAAACGTTTGAATTTTTTTCCGAGGAAGTAGGAAATAATAAAAGTGGGCGTGACAGAAGGCGGATTTTACTAAATCCAGTATGCAGTTTTTTTTTTGTTCCTAACAATAAACTCTGAGGATATCTATTATTTGTTTACTGGCTCCACATGCTACTTATGCGTGAAAAAGATTGAAATAGCATCAGTAGCATCAGTAACATCATTAGCAACAGCTGCTGGCCAATTTGATGGCTGGTGATATTGTTGTTTCCCGCATTAGTCTCGGTTCGAGTTCTGGTGACGGCAAAAAGTTTTTTAATCAATACACTCATTTGTTGATTTTTTCACAACAAATTTTTTTAACAGAATTCTTTTCTGTTTGTGAGAAGTTTGAGAAATTTTTTATATCTACATCAGGGTTTTAAATTATTGCAGAAGTACCCATATCTCGAGTCCAACTTTTTTCCTGAATCAAAACCTTGCCCAATACCAAATAACAAAAATAAAAAAAAAAATATGAAAATAACGGCAGTGATTAATTTTCAAACCTTTCAATGGTTTGCTTTTTTTTAAGTGCCGTACAAATGATTAATGATGCTTTTATACCTCAGATAACAAATAATTTAGAGACAGAAAAAGAGTTGATAAAAAAAAACACCCAAAAGTTGAGCCATAAAACAAACAAAAAGGAACATAGTTTTTTTTATCAACTATAAATATACGAAGGTACCCACTAAAAAATTAATTTGTCATTTTTGTTCCCTATTCAAAATATTCATTATCTTTGTACTGTTTCATCATAATTCACTAACTGGCAAGAAATAAATTTCATAATAAATGCACCATACAATAAAAAAAAAAATGTTACAACTTGCTCAGAGCTCTGGTCCCTTTGAATAGCCAAGCCAAAAGGCTATAGGTCATGAAGTAGATTCATCACCACTTTCCTTACAAAAGAATCCTTTTTCGTTACATTTATGAGCACGCTTCATACATAAACTTACAAACCAAGTACCATTTTAATTCATACATCACTGAAACTGAGGTTGCAGCTAGTCAGACGCTATTCAACATAATGACGAGAAACACTCCTTGTCTATAGAATTCTTCATTTCTGGGTATTAAGCATTTATTATATATAAAAAAAAAGGAGATGCTTCCTGATGATGATAAAATGAATGAGTCTCATGCCCTTTCATATTGCAAGAGCATAGCCTATTATGGCCACTTATTTACCCTAAGGCCAAACACAAAAAACGTAAAAGCCTTTGAACTTCTTCTTCCAACAGAAAGAAGAGATATCACCTCAGAGGGCGACCGAACGAAAGATCTTTTATCTTTGGGCTGAGGTGTGCCAATGCCAGACTGTATATAATTTTTGACGTAACAGTTGGCAGGAGCACTGCTGCAATACAAGTTTTATAAAAGAAACAACAAACATAACCGCATGTCACCTCCTCGGTCATTCATTCCGAGTTCTGACTACTCTGCAAAATGCACACAAGGTCCTTTTCGCCTTTATTTAATGACCCTATTAATAATAAAATATGGACTTCCTGTTTCACTTACCACCTATATTTTCTGGTATCATTATTTTTTTGATTTTGTTGTTGGAGATGTTTATTTTGAGAACGAACCTAATTTGCTGCATCTTTTCGGTTTACCTATCGGAAGGTACATAAATGTTGGTTTTTTACATTTTTAATGATTATGGGGAAGAGAAATGGACTTTGCTTAAAGTTTTAAAACTTTTGTTGAAAAGGATTTTTGTATAAAAGAAGTCGAAGAATTTTTGTTGGAAAAGTGAAATCACTCTTGAAATAAGGAAATAAATAAATTGAGATCGAAAAGAGTGTGAACCAAAACGAAACTAATTCCTGGAATCCGAGATAAGACTGTAATTTCTGGGTCGAGACTTTTCGAGACTCGTTGCTGCTTCCCATAAAAAAAAAAATCATTCAAAATTATATTTTTGAATCTTAGGGTGTTTTTTTGTTGTAAGGGAACAGAGCTTTAATTTGGCAACACTTTTTTAACTGGCGGCCATTTTAAGAGCTGTTAAGTGCTTTGTGTTTAGTTTGATTGACGCCTGAACAACGCTTCCAAATTGTGTTAAGCTCAATAAACAAAACTTGCCGTATTTGGAGTGAAGGTAATCCTCAAGTGTATGTTGAGAAACCGTTACATCCAGAAAAACTGACTGTTTGGTGTGCTTTGTGGCCTGTTATGGAATCATTGGTCCACACTTCTTTAAAAACAATGCTGGACAGAACGCCACAGTCAATGGTGACCGCTATAGAACCAGGACGTGCAGGAGGTGTTGTTTCAACAAGATGGCGCAACATGTCACACAGCTCGTGCCATAATTGTTTCAACTGGTGACCGCATAGTTTCACGTTTCGGACCCGAGAATTGACCTTCAAGATGGTGCTATTTAATGGGGCTATGTAAAGTCGCTAGTCTTCGCCGTCGATAAGCCTGAACCGATCAAACTCATGGAGGAAATGTTGACAAAAGTGATCGAAAATTTGACCTCCTAGTGAAATTACGTCCGAGCCAGCCGTGGCGGTCACATATCTTTATATTATCTTTCGAATAAAGTCAATTATATGTAAATTTTAAAAATTCATCTTTGTTTTATTCCATTTTTTTCTTTCCTATTTTTTATTTGTTGTTCTTAGAGATCTCTTTATCATCAATATCTCAGAAAATATTCATGACACAAAATATTTAATTTATTTACCAAAACTATTTTATTTTTTAATTAATCTATAGGAAAAATAAATGCTACCAAAGTCGTTCTGCCGACAGACACGTTGCTCTGCTAACTTGAGGGAATTCTAAAGCACAGTGGTTGAGGCCTACTTAAAGTGCTATTTTAGCAGAACCAGATGACATAATGCCAGTCAACTATACATTATATATTTTCTTAATGAAGGAAAAGCTATAAGAGTACAATAAAAAAAAATAATCTTAGTACATTAAAAATATTCTTTCTTTTTTTATATTCAGGTAAAAATTTTTTTTATTGTAATTCTTAATGTATTTTCATAGAATCAAGAAGGTATGTATGCAACGTTATGTATACCATTTTTTTCTTTCATGGCAATTATTTTTTTTAAAGATGAAGCTTATAAACTTTCAATGTGTCACGAAAAAAAAATCACGCGCCAGGAATTAAAAAGTTTTACATAAAAAGAGAACATATAATAATTATACTATGCTTTACCTAATTAATTGGATACAGACAAGTATAATTCCTTGACAGAAATTTGAATTTTTTTTTTAAATAAATAAATAATAATAATAGGACAGCTATGTATCTTTATAAAAGCGTCATCCAATAAATAAGTTAGTTAGTATCTAACAATAGATTTAATTTTAAATCATTGAAAAAAGGTTTGGTGATGTTCTTATTTAAAACTTAAGTATAAGGGCCATTTTCTTCACACTCATTTAAATTCGATTGACCTATATGCTTAACATAACTGATCATTAAACTTAACAAAAACAGTGAAACTCTTTGTTACAATTTGTGTTTCTTCACGCATATTGGAACTCAGTTATATTTAACGAGCAATTGAGAAGCCCTTCCAATTTTCCATGCCAACTTCAAAAATTTCCAGTCAAAAAATTTGAAAATCGCTTGTTTCTAAATATTTTTTTTCTGTATTCAAAAATCTGTCTTTGTTGTTCCGAAAATAAATGGTAAATGCTGGTAGGTGGAGCTGTTGGCAAAGTGTTTGAAAAATACACTGATCAAAAAAATTAATTTTTTTTTATTACAAAAACCAAAAAATATTTTTCATTTTTTGGTGTCTTGAATCCGAACTTGAATACAGAAAATTCCAGCTGTCTGTTAACTTGGCACTACCACTTCAAAATTTGGGAGGGGCACTAAGCGCATTAATTGCGGTGAATTTGCCGTAAAAGAAAATAATTTGTCAAGTGCGTTAAAAAAAAAATAAGTTGACAGTCAAAATTGGGTAAAATGAAGTCAAAAAAAAAATGTTGCTATGCAATTAATTGTGGTGAATTTGTGGTAGAACAATCATCAATTTCAAAGAAATTGTCATGGCATCCAAAATGCTCCGCTATTTAAAATATTTTCATTAAACTTTTGTTGTGTTGCTTTTTAACAAAAAAAAAATGAATGAAGACATTTGTCTTGTTGAAGTACTCTAAAATAATCATTTTAAACATGTATTTTTCGTCACCTTTAAAAAAATTGTGAATTTTCACTTCCACTGTGACTTAACACATTTTTGGAGTTACATTGATACATTATTAAAAACCTCCATAGTATAACAGATAATAACAGTTTAATTTTGTGAGTTCAAAAATGGCTCCGCATTTACAATACAAAGTTCTTGGCTGAAACCCCTTTACACCATCCTATATAAATAACAACAAACTATAAACTTTAAAATTCAATAAGGCTTATGATACTCGAATACGATTAAAATATTTAGTTGCATTATTTATTTAACTATACCAAAATGCCTAGCTATTACCATTCTTAAATTAGAATAAATTAATTAGAAACAGTAAAACTATATTTTTTTAATAATTAAATTGAACTGCAATGACCCAGCAGCCAACATTCAGTTCTATTTGTTTTAATTGATATATTAACATAAATGCTGATTTTATACAAAGTTTTATAGCTGCAGTTGGAGAATCAATTTGAAAAGTACAAAGCAAAATTATGGAATTTTTAATGAATTGTTTGTAACTATAACTATGTACAATGAGGCTAGAATGAAAATTGTAATTTTTAAAAATACATACTGCAATTTATTTGAATTGATTTAGGATTTAAGTTTCTGAGCGAGCGAGGTATTGAATAATATTTAGGTACTGTACATTTTGTCTGCATAATTTTATTCTGAAAACATCCCCTACATTAGATGTTGGTAGTTTATTTATTTTAGCATCTTTTTATAGTACCCACACTCCCACAGTGTTTTCAACAAAGACCACTGCAATCATTTTAAGTCTTTGTTTTCGATAAATCGGTTTTTATGTTTCTTTTTCATTTTTACTTGATATTTTTTTTTCACAAAAACTTTTTATCAATTTTTAATGAATTGTTTGTAACTATAACTATGTACAATGAGGCTAGAATGAAAATTGTAATTTTTAAAAATACATACTGCAATTTATTTGAATTGATTTAGGATTTAAGTTTCTGAGCGAGCGAGGTATTGAATAATATTTAGGTACTGTACATTTTGTCTGCATAATTTTATTCTGAAAACATCCCCTACATTAGATGTTGGTAGTTTATTTATTTTAGCATCTTTTTATAGTACCCACACTCCCACAGTGTTTTCAACAAAGACCACTGCAATCATTTTAAGTCTTTGTTTTCGATAAATCGGTTTTTATGTTTCTTTTTCATTTTTACTTGATATTTTTTTTTCACAAAAACTTTTTATCAATTTTTTTCTACCACACATTTTCTTACTAGAAATTTAAAAATAGGAAAAAAAACAAAAAAAAGATATTGCAAAAATCTACTACCTTTGTATGTTTTTTTTTTAAAACAATACTGTAACGATAAATTACTTAACTACTTTTGAATCATAATGTAACGACTTTTACATTCCATTATATATCGATTCTCGAATGCGAGACAACGCCATCTTCCTTAGCGATTTAAACAACCTGCTGTGAGCTTTGAATGAGCTTTTTCGAACATTGGTAAATGTCAAAGCCTGAAGAGAAATTATTCCATCTATCTGTCAGAATAGAAAGATCGAGATACAATTTATAGAGCTTTCGATTGCTTTCGAGATTAGCTTTGTATATATAAACTATAGTACTATCATGGTGGAAGTCGAATGGGGCGACATCTAATTTACCTATGCAACCCTTACTCTTTTTTTTTTGCGGAGAGCTTATGGAGGTTTTAAATGATATTTATTGATATTTTTTGGATGCAATAATCCAAAAAATAGTCTACTCTTGCCCCTACCACCAATTTTCGACGCTTAAAGACTCCCCAAATCGAATTTTACACCTCACATTTTGCAGCGCCACCACCAGGACCTCTGCAACCCTAAAAAAAACTCGCCATGATAGTACTATAGTTTTCATATACAAAGAGATTAGACCATGGTGGAAGTCGAATGGGGCGACATCTAAAAAGTGGGGGCAACCCTTACTCAAATTTTTTTTTTTAAATATATTTAAACTCAAAAGAACAAATTACGTTTGCATAATAAGAGAGAAAAAAATATTCTTAATAACGCGTTTTTGTAAAAAAAAAATACAATTGATCATTATGTCAAAATATAGCAAGTCTAAAGAGCTTTAGAAAAAAAAAATTAACATAAGCATGTTTAACATGGGGAAACTAAATAAGTTGAAAATGGTGACTAGGATAATTTTTATGATGTAATAATGAAAAAAAAGGAATCTGTCATATATAAAGTTGTATATTTTAAGTAACTTACCTAGTGCATGGCATTGCAGAATTTTCGTTCTTCCTTCACTCACAATTGAGCCAGAAGATGAAGGCTGCGTTGTAAATCTCGGCGCCTGTATTTGTGGACCATCTGCAAAAAATAAAAAACAATAAATTGTTAAAAAAAAATAGTTTAAAAAAATATTTGCTAAAAATATGTCAAATAATGTGTTCTCTAGAGATTATGATTTTTATTTATATGATTGTTGCCAAATCCTTTCATAAAGGTACTCATCGGAGAAAAAAAACAATAAGATTGACGTATTGACCACTTATTGAAAGAAACAAAACAAATACTTTTTTCCAAAAACCCAAACCTGTACGCCACAATTCTGTATAAACAAAATACTGTATTCACAGTAATTTTTAACATAATCAAAACGATATTTCTTTTTACAGAATTTTGAAAAATAGAGTACCAGATCAACCCGATTTTGTTATACAGAACTTATACTTACAGTATTTGTAATTCGCCAAATACAGTATTTCTGTTTCTTTTGTCTGCGGTTAAATGCTCGTGATTAACTTTTAACATTATTCATTTTCTATTGCAAATTGGCACAGACGTGGAGTATTTGGCCGCCAATAAGATTTTGTCCATTATTGTAAGAAGACAAATTTCTTGCTTGAAAACCAAAGCAAAATTGTATAGCTTTTTTTCTATTTTACTTGGTTCTTTTTTTCTGTGACCAAGGTATCCATAACTCATTGACTTAGTTCAAGAAAGTCCACAAATTCAAAAATAAAAAATAGGAAATAGGAAAACTAAACTAAAATAATTCACTGTTCAGTTTTTTTTTGTTTTTTAAATTCACATTTATTTAGCTAAATGTCGGATCTGCTAGAAAAATAACAAAAAACAACAACATACACGCCAACAGATAAAAAGGACCAACAAAAAAAAAATGTATTTCCTTTCAAAACAATAACAAAGAGCCTGCATGAACTATTGCCGTCATAGACAACAAACCATTCCTATGCAGGTAACTACAATACATAAAAAAAAAAACAAAACGAAAAACTATTAAAATGGCTGTTGTTACCGTTAGTTGTTGTATGTGGCATGTGGGGTAGCTGCATTTGGAGCTTAAGTCCGGTCAAATAAAATTCATTGCACTCTCTAAATTATATTTATGTATATTCGATTGGACATTTTCGTTTTGCATTTTATTTATTTATTTAGGCCAAATGACCGCAATGGAATTTCGCTTTGGGTCAAATTAAATAAATAAATAATGTCGAAGAGGATTTAAAGGTGTTTTGTTTCTATAGCTATACCTAACACTATATATTGTTTGTTTGAAATTCACACCATTTTTGATTAAAATTCCACTGCACTATAGGACTGATGCAAACGATATCAAGTGTAGAGGATATTGGTTCGAGAGCAAAAACGTGTCGAACAATCATTTAGACTTTAGAATAATATAGTTTTGTGAGTGGGTGTGGAGGATTGGGTTTGAGTTTTTGACATTTGATTTAGATACTTTTGTGTTTTTTTGATTCTTTTATTTTTTAAGAGACAACAGGGGTAGTTCTGTTATTGACATCGAATCTGAGTCAATTAAATTTGAAGGAGAAAGGAAGGTGGAAGTTTTTTATTTTTTAACCATGTTATCAAGTCGTCATTGAGTTGGATACACATATTTTTTAGGTTAAGAGTCTGCTGGGAATATTATTTTTAGAACAAAGTCAATCAAATCGTAGCCTCTATGGAACTAGACCAGATTTGAACACGAAGTTATATTTTTGAAGTCTCCTCCCGGTATCGTCAAAATCAAAAGATTTCAGTCCAATCGCGAAGTCATCAATATAAGTCTCATTTCGGTACCGATTTAGGACGGAAAAATGCGAAACAGTTTAAATCAAGAGGCCTTGTCATTGAAATGTAATGCACTAAAAACACAATCAAACGAGTGAATTCCTTTGCTGGAAAGTCTATTAATTCTGGGACCTGAAAAAATTTAGTGTTAAGATTATTTGTTGGAAAAAATAAAAAAAAGTGTGCCAACTTCAAGCAGGCCGTACGATGAGCATGTATCGGAAATGTAGGAAATATCAGCTGATGTTCTTCAGAACGTTTATATTTTTGAAATTTTCGCACAGAAAAGAAGATCAGGATATTCGTTCACCGAAATTCATTAATAACGCTCATGAGCAACTTCTTGTTGATGACGATAGAATTCTTTACAGATGGCAACAGTTTTGTGAAGGACCTTTAAATAAACAGTTTCTGAGGCTATCCTTTCCAATAGCTGCACCTAACAACGAAGAAGTCGTCGACAACAAAGTCGATGAAGTTAGTACTGCGGACCACCGCCGGTGTGCACCAGGTTGACGGCTTCCAAAGTGAATCAGTTCTCTTTGCTAACGATGGAGCCATCATAAGTGAAGATCCTGTGTTCTTGCAACGAGAACTTGATGAATGGGAGCATGTTTTGGAGAGAAATGGATACAGCATTAGAGTTAAGAAGACTGAATACCAATGCTGTCCATTTACCCATCCACACATTCTTTTTCAAAGATTCATTTGAATGGAACAGTACCTTACGTCCAAAGTATGAAATGTTTGAATATCTTGTATCTGTGATCAATTGGGAATAACAAACATTGGGTAATCAAAGAGTGGTTGAAGTGACGGGAAAATCCTGCCATCTTCTGTGATCGAAGAATGTCACCTGAGCTGAAAGGAAAGCTCTACAAGGCCAATTGTTCATCAAGTGCATACATACGCTCTTGGACAATGTACAAAAAGTATGAGAGCAAATTGACGGTAGCTGAAATGAAGATGCTTCACATGACTGCAGGAGTGACAAAGGTGTTTCAACAAGATCTTGTACAAAATACTCGTACATACAGCATGACCAACTGCAGCATGAGAACCCAGTTCAAGAGGTAATATCACATGACAGAATATCGCGGAAGAAAAGCAGAAGTTTTTCCTCCTGGATCAAACAAATTCAACGACACCTTTCATTTAGTTGGCCGCAGCCATGGAACATGGCCTGCAGACGTTTTCTGAGTTCAACACGGTTGACCACGAGAGTAGAGCCTTAAGGTGAAGCAGAGTGGGATAGTTGTGGTCCCAGATACAAAGATTACTGAGTATCGTACTAAATCAATTAAAATTGTGCGCAAGAAAAAAATGGAGGCATACTTTAAGGAGCTTAAAAATGCTGTGACTCCAAATGCATTTGATGAACAAGTTCCATATTTCGACACGTAACGTCAGTTGTCAAAAGCGGTTGAGTGCGTAAGTTCACATGACTTCTAAGACTGAGCAAATCTGATGTGCTTGGGTTCGAATCCTACAAGTGTTCTTCAGATAAAATTGGATTAAAGCTCAGCACCACTAGGAGTCTGATGATTGCCTGGAAAGTCTGAAATAGCTATAACTTCTCCCAAATAAAATATAAACGAATTAAAAAATTCGTAAAAAACAATTGGTGGTAGCACCTTTAAGTTGTTGTTCACAAAAAATTCAATAAAATTTTGAAATGTTAGCTAAGTATTTTAAATTCAGTTTCATTCGAGATTGATTCAATTAATTAAAATATAAATAAAAGCACAAGTGTTGGTGTCAGCTCTCATGACCATAATCAATTTAGCTTTAGGTACATTGCATTGAAACTAAAATTATGTTGTTGCCTGCATAATTATTTATAACTAGAAAATTTTGCTGTATCAAAATGAATTCTGAATAATTATCTGATGATGCATGCATCATTATACAACAAAATCAAAACTCAATCAAAATCATAACACTAAATGGTATTGGTTTATAATTGAATGTCAAAAAAATAGCAAATAAATTTGATTTATCATTAATAAACTCGTTTTCAATCAGATGCAAAAATCAATCAACAAAAACAAATTAATTGCTTTTCATTGAAAGAGTTTTTTGTGTTTATGGTTTTTCAGTCGATCAATTATTTTAGTTTGAAAAAATAAAGAGATTTTTTTGTTCCATTTCCATTTTTGTTCTCCAGAAGATTGTCACAAAATTGTGTCAAATTGTAAGGAAAATGCTGTACAGCTGTAACATTTTCCACTCTATGTATAAATGTACGCATAAGATGTAATAATCGTTATTGTCAAATTTCCATCTGTGGGATGTGACAGAATGAAGGCGACTTTTCTCTAATCCAAGTATCTCACGTATCAATTAACATTTTTCTGGCTGTCACATGGAAAATGTCTTTTCAAAAAAAAGGAACACCTTTTGGAAGTAATGCTATGCTGATGGAAATCCTGATGAATTAAGAAACAGATGGTGGAACTGAGGTGTCATAATAAGCTTGTGGCACGTTTTTCACTGTTCTTTTTCGTTTTATGACTCTGTCACAATTTAAGACATTTTTGGCAAGATGACTTGAATAATTAAGAAGAATTATCTCAATTTTAAGGTTATAATCCGATGAACATTTAAAATGAAAATATAATGCAAGACTGAATCGCACGTTATATAGTTTAATTTAAAGCTGAATTGGTGGGTAAAATAGTAGAAATGTTGTTTAATACATTAAAATATATATATGAATATTAAAGTGGGACCAGGATTATTTATTATTGAATATTGTTTGAATTAGATTTGTATGTTCCTTTCAGGATTTTAGATTGTCATTAAAAGGTTGCGAACATCAATTTTATGCAAAAAAAAAAGTTGTTTAGTTATAACAACTTAAAAATACAAAAAAAAAACGTTTTAGCAAATGTGCCGAAATAATTTACGGCATAACAAGAACAATTGCGATAATTTATTTCTATGAAACTGAATTTTGATATTAATTTGCCACAAACATGCAGTTTTTTTAAATATTTAACTAGTAAATTAAACACCCTGAATATTTATAAATAGGGGTATTTTAAACCCCTATACAAAATTATTTCCTTTCTTCTTTATTTTATAACCAATTTTGTAACCAAAACAACCTGTAAGTATCTATTGTATATGTCTTTTTTATGGATGGAAATATCGCCCAAATTTTAATTTTTCTCAAATGATGATATTTTTCCTAAATTCAAAAATTAGTTTCACACTAATTGACGAAATTTACGAAATATATTTTTTTTTAAATTCCTTAAATAATAACGCCAAAATCAAATTGGAAATATTGCCTATAGAAAAAATCTAAACAATTTGTTGCTGTACTTTTGTTTCAAATAAAAAAAAAGAATGAAAAAAGATACATTTCATTATTGCTGGTGACTAAAAGGAGAATACTAAAGGCCAAATTTTGGAGTCTTAAAAAAAATCTAGCCCAATATACGAGTACATTACGATTGTAGAAAACGCTAAAAGATGGGTCCCGCAATTCTGTCTGTCTGTGCCTCGACGTAAAGCCTCAACTACTATACTCGACAGATTTGCTTTAAACTTTAGTCTCCTCATTCTAGTTTTGTAAATTATTAAAATTTGTTGATCCGTTGAAAAAACGTTTTGAAAAAAAATATGTTTAATTTTTTTTTTTAATTTTGCTTTTAAGGGTACGTTATCAAATACTTCTAAAAATATAATGAACACATTTGTCATTTATGTAAGAAAATTAATGCTAAAAAAATGGCTCTGACCATTTTTGAATTGTTTTTTTTTTCCAAAAAATCATATTTTTAAGGTACACGAGATGTCTCTTGAGTGTTAAGTATGGAAATTCCTTTCTTGAAATATTATAGCAATTCAAATAATTAATTTTACAATCTTTCTGTGTATTCGAAAAATCGAATATATATCGAATTATATTTCTATTGTAACAAAATGTTGGAAATATGTAATGACAACTACTCCTACATCGTTTCCTTTTTGTAAAACAAAGGTTCCGTAGGATTCCTACAACATTTAATAATATTATTTTCATCTTTACTGAACAATTAAACATTTTCTCGGTATCGTCAGTGTAACGCCAAATTAGGGTGACACATTAATCGAATTAGTAGACAAAAACGCACATTTTGAGATTAATAAATCAAAATTGTATAAAACATAAATTTCACGCCGCCCTTTATTTTTTGTTCCGAATCCAACTTGTTTAAATCCATACAGTCTTAAATGTATCCATCCCTTAATTTATAAAGTTAACGGCATCCCGCTGTTTCACATAATTCAATATCAGTATTTTAATATTATTCTTCTTATTGTTTATGCTTGAAAAAACTTTACAAAATTCCCTTGAGCTCTTGCTCCCAGACATTAAATACACTTGTCTTGACAGAGAGTATTTACCAAAAAAAAATTCCACTTTGAAGTTATTTTTGAAACATATATAATAAATAATTTAACATCATACATACCCTTGAAAGCACACACAAAAACTTTATCTAAATATTATCCTTTTAAGACTTAAGTGCTTTTCTAAAGGCAATGACATTCAATTTATAAAAAATATTCCTAGAACTTTCATTGAAATTAACTTTTGTCTGGATTTTATAATTATGTACAAAATAAATATTGGAAAATAGAAAACTTAATTTATACGAGTATTGTAATGATGAAGGAGCCTGGTGTATAATTCTCACATTCAATATGTTCTAAACAGACAACAACGGAGTTGTATTCAATGTTCAGTTCCATGCACGTATACTGCAGACAAAAAAACAAAACAAATCACAAAATTAATCTTTTGGCTTAATTCCAAGATTTTTTGGGTTGGGTCGGGTCGGGTATATATTTATATTATGAGTCTGCCTTGTAGGGTCCTATAACTGTATTGTGTGTATTTTCATCTGCACCCTTTAGGCTCACATGTGTCGTTCGAAAATTAGGGCGGTTTGATTGCCTTTGGTTCACATGGGATTACTTTAATAGTTCAGAATATAACAATAATCATATATTTTGTTTTGTTATTAATTTATTATTATACATATGTTTCTTTTATCTTAATAATTATGTGGATAAATAAAATAATGAATTAATTTCGTGACTCTTCAGCACTTGAATTTTGACATGAAAGTGTGTTATTTGAGTTAATTTTATCATAAATCATTCAAAGTTGAAGTGTATATTGTCCTCGGGCGAAGTTCTGTTTTATTGAATAAATGTATTTTTATAACACCACTTATGTCATACGTACCTACATGTGTGGGTTGCTACCTTAATTTATTTTTACTAAGCCAAAAATCATTTATTTCGTATTAAATAAAAACTGTAGGTGTGTTTACATTTCAAGCTACAAAATTACGACACGATAATTGATTATTCGAAAATAGGAAAGTATTAAAAATAGCTTCCGAAAAAAATTAACATGAATATCTACGCTCATTAAACTGCTTTGTGAAAATACGGTAGGTAGATAAAATAATGAGAGCTTAAGTTCTCTAAAAAAATATTTTAAAAAGCCAAAATATAGGAAGAGGTTTTCCTTAAAATCAATATGAGTATCTAGTTTATGTTATAAAAATAACGATGGGCTTTTCTCAAAATTTGTATGGGAGGTACCGTTGATATTGTTTTAATTTTTATTATTTATTTATTTCGTAATAGTACTTACACACTGAGAAATTATTAAAATTGTCGGTGCCGTTTTCGAGAAATTCGAAGTTTTTGAAAACGGTTTTCAACATTTGTGATGGCTTTCGAAAATAAAACAAATGTTTGTTCAAATTATTAATGATAATATTAAAACCACTTTTTATACCAAATTTTGAAAAAATGTATTGAGCTTGTATTGAAATATTTACTTCCAAAAAATTTAAAATTTAAGTATTGTATTATAAATCTAATATGCTTTACATAAAAGTCATTAAAGCGAAACTCACCTCCCATGCCGCTATCCATGAGTTTTACTTGCATCGAGGAAACTGAACACCTTTCAATCCTCGGTAAGTGCATCACATACCACCTTCTATGGAATGATCATAAATTCGATGTCGCCAGATGCAAGAAATTTTTCACCCCTTCTGATTTGGCTATAATCTATAAAGCATATCTGGGCGGGTGCTCCAATCACAGAATCCAAAATAGAGCGATGAAAATGATAGGTGAAAGAACTTTAACAGAAACATTCCCTTTCTTGGAACATCGAAGCAATTTTTCTTGTCTTTCACTTTTTTACCGCTACTTCCATAAGCATTATTCTAGTGAAATAGCCAGTTGCATTCCTCCCCTTAAACAATTCCATTCAAATACTCGCACCGCTAGGAATGCCCATCCGTTCACCCTTGAGCCCAACTTCAGACGCACTGTTAAGTACAGAGAATCTTTCTTTAGACGCAGCACACGAATGTGAAATGCTTTACCCGGCTCGATTTTCCTACCCATTTCAATGCTCGATGACATTCAAAACCAATGTGCATTGGTATTTCCTTTTAACACCTGTCCCATTTCCCTAAACGCTCGTACTGTGTTAAAACATTTTAAGGGTAGTCATATACCCTTTAGCACTTAATATAAAAACAAAAACAAAATAAACCGTTTTTGATAAAATCGAAAAAAAAATTGATTCTATTTGAGATAACGATATCTCCCCCAATTTGGATATTTTTTCATTAAAAGTGAGATTTTTTTTCAAAAAAATTGTCAGAACCATTTCTTTGACGAAGAGTCAAAGTCAGGGTCAAAAACACTACACCACTAAGTTCCAAAAAGGTACACCTACCTTACCGGAAGACAGACAGAATTGTGGTACCCACTCCTTTCACGTTTTTTGATTAATATTTTAAGTTCGATTTTTTCGTTTTTTTTCTTAAAATTTAAAAAAAAATTTATATAAGAAAAAAAATTATATTTGTGTAGACAAAATTGGTTAAAAAAAAAACTAACACTCATACTTTTATGGCATTTGTCGTGATATATCAAAAATGTTTTTATCCATAAAACTCAAAACTTTAAACTAATAATATTTTTGGCATGGAATTTGTTTAAGAGAAAAAGTAATATTTTTATGGATTTTTTTCTGACAAAAAAGGACGCCATTGGATTATTTAAAAAAAATATTACAATTCTGAAATTAATACCCACACGACAAATACACATAAATTAACTGCCAACTTTTTTTTTGAGTTATTTTTACCCCATTTCGGGTTGTTTTTTTTTTCAACTACAAATTTAAAACAATTAATGCCCTAGTTCCCCTAAATTTTGAAATGGTAGTGTTAAGTTGACAGACATATTATTTGAACATGGCATACACACTACACACACAGCCTTAATTTGTTTGATTAAATTCTTTAGTTACGCTTATGAATCATATTTTTATGATTACAAATTTCATCGGTTAGGGTTGATTAATTAATTAATCTTGATCAACGGTGTGTGAACAGAAAATAAGTTTTCTCTTTAAAAGTATACATTTCTCATGTTTCAAGAAGAAGAAAGTGAAATCCCGCAGCGACTCAAAGTATCTATTGGAGTTCATTGAAAGGGTTGAACAAGATATAACTGTCATTTATGCATATTTGTGGCTTCTTCTTCTTCTTCTTGTGCGTTTTCCAGTTATGATTTTTTTTGTATTATTATCAATGGAGTCTAGCTGCCAGTTAACCTTTACTGGATTACTAAGTAGTTCCCTCTTGAAATTTTGTTGGAAACATCAAATTCGGATTCAGTATCCTCAAAATCATAAAGCAGGGAAAATGCAAACTACTTTTTATACACTTCTCATTTTAACAAACAACAATTCATTGTTTCTAAAAATTGTATTTATTCTATTTTCTCCTAGAAAGTATTTTTTTTTTATAAGCGTTGGTAGTGGCATCTAAGGCTGACATTGCATTTGTTTATAAACTTTACGACAATGACCGTTAATTAGCAAAAAAGATAAATAGGGTGAAAGAAAGAAAGAAAAAAATGTACCTACTTTTCTTTGGTAATGTGAAAGTCGTGACCTGTACGATAGAATAAAAGAGACAAAATAAGCTCAATACTTAATCGTCTGATTAGTGCCATGAACAAAAGAGAGACAAAAAAAAGGAGGTTATATACCTTTATGCTGGGTATTTGTAATTAAGCATTTAAATTGATTAGGGACAATTTATGTTTTGTGCGACTTTGTAAGGATAACAAAAGTGACAACTAAAGTCTGTGGAAAATTTTCTAAAATTCCAATCCACATATCAATATTATGTCACTGTAAAAACACGTAGATAGTGCGAAAATTCTAGAATGCAGTATTTTTCAAAATTTTAAATTTGTGTAAGGTATGTAGGTACATATATTAGATTGATTGAAGATTAAGGTCGAAAACGTATTTTCGAAACGGTAGGTGCTAAAAAATGTTTTTTTTTTTTTGAAGTACTTTACTTACTTACTTAGGTCCTCGGACTTATTAATTCCCCTAATTTTCCCTTGCGTGAAATTGCGCCATTGTGAGCGGTTCCTGGAGATGCATTTCAGCTTTCTACAACTCTTTCCCAGTTGTGTTGATTCCTCTTAGACAATTCTTCGCCAAGTGCTTCTAAGGCGGCCTACTCGTCTGCCTGTCGGACTGAAAGGGTTCCATTGCATTACTTGACTCGCAATGCACTCGTTACCATTTCGAATGGTATGACCACTTACTTCTTCGTATGATAGAGTCAATGGATTCCTGACATGTTGTCTTATAAAGTTCATCATTGCAGATACGGTTGAGCCAGAAAATTCTCAAGATGTGTCACAGACATCTATTTACGAACGTTTGCAGTTTTATAGTAACAGCAGTTGTGCTGCACCCGTAAAGAAGCACGGATTCAACAGAACAGTTGTAGATTGGACTTTAAGTTTATAGAAGAGTTTCTCCATATTTTAGGTAGCATGCCGAACGCAGCCTTTACCTCCCCGGTTCGACGGTTATTATCCAGTTCGGTCCCGCCTATTTGTGGAGACAGTGCTCGTAGTCTTCACTAACGCTGGTTGCAGATGTAGAAGTTCCAAAACTAACCTTTTTTGCTTTTGCCGAATTGATCTTTAGACTAACGATTTCAGCTTCTATCTTCACCTTTGATGGAGATCCATGGTCCAATGAGGAAGCAAGCATACGTCATTCGTGAAGTGAAGGTGGTTGAAGTATGAATTCAGATTCCAGTGAGTTCCGAGCAGAACATCAGTAAACAGGAACAATATTGGTTGAAGAACTCAGCCTAGCTTAACATTACTTTGGAAATCAAATTTCTCTGTGAACCTTCCATTATACAGAACGTGATATTTAGATCCATCACATGTAGCCTTGATGATCAAAAAATTTATCTGGTATGCAACTTCTGAGCAAATGACAAATTTCTTATTAAAAATTTTGGAAAGCTAATCATTGGCATAACTGCAGAATAAAAGCTGGAAAATCTTCTTTTTGTTTGACCGGATATTTCATAAAGTTCAAAAAATTTGACTGAGTTTTTATGTGTTAATGTGAAAGTTTCCATTATCAATATTGATTTGTTTATATAAGTATATTGCAACAGTTGCAATTTGAAGCACTTGGTAATACAAGAAAGCCTTTTCAACTTCCAGTTCCTCCAAGCTATTTACGTGAGGTACGTTAACATTTTATTTGTATTGCTCGTTATTTTTTTTTAAATAAATTAATAGTCAAGTGTAGTTATTAAGTTTATTAAAATTTATACTCATTTTGTTTTTATTGATTTTGCAGTTTTTAAAATTACATAAAAGTGTTAATCTGTTCAGTGTGTTGCTTGAAAAGAAATTAAAAGGATTTCTTTCCTTCATCTTGGGGGCGTTTACAATTCACACAGTAATAAAAATTATTAATGTCGACAATGTACACACTCAACGCCAGTTCAACTTCAACATATTATAAGCCACTTTTAATTCAAAAACATACGAGTATATATATTTATTATATAATTGTACAATACAATCCGCATCAAATGATTGATCTCTTTCTGCCCTTTCAATAAAAAAAAAAACTGAAATTTCAAATCTTATTCTCAGGTTAACTAATCCGTGGATTAAGAATTTTCTGGACTTTCGATTGATTTAAAAAAAAAAGGTGTAATACACTTAAAACTTTTATCAAAATTGTCGGTGCCATTTATGAGAAATTTGAAGTTTTTGAAAACGGTTTTTTAACATTTGTGTGGAAGGCACCGTTGTTTTTAAAAATAAAATAAATATTTGTTCAAATAATTAAGGATATCATTGAAAAACAGTTGTGTACCAAATTTCAAATAGGTATATGTATATTGCCATTTTCAAAAAATATTTTTTTTACAATCCAATGAATCGTTTTTGAGAAAATCAAAATCAAATTCAAATTCAAATAAATAATTCTATGGGATATAACGGTATATTCTACATTTTGGATATTTTTTATTGAAAGTGAGCCAATATCTTTTATTATTTTATTTTTGTTTTTTAATCATTGCAGCCGTTTATGAATGAATCTGATTTTCTAAAAAGACAAACAAAATGTTTACTGTATTTTTCCGATCTTACGAAATCAAAAAAAATTATTGATCCGGCCCAAAAAAGCAGTATGCACCAACTTACAAGAAAATCCACTCAATAAAATCACGAGTTCGAATTTTTTACGAATACAAAACTTGCCTAACAGACACAAGTAAAAATTATATACGAGTATTGACTTTGAAACATCTATTGACATTGTTTAAGAGAAGATTGAGGCAACTCTTAAAGCATATACTGAATTTTCAAAATTTTAAAATATATATCTTTTTTGGACTTTGAAAAGAACATTTTCGAATTCACCTGAATTTTAATTGTGATTTTTTGTTTTATTATTTTAGTGAAAAAAGCATCAATATTAAGGTGTTAAAGAGAATGGTCCTGAGATAAACTAAGAGAAACTATATCTTTTTATTTGTTCATTGTTGCAAAAAAGTTAGGTACGTAAACAGCAAGGCTTTAGGGTATTTTACTAAATTTGAAATAAATTTTAGAAGCTCATCGAAAGCCTGAATGAACTTGAGTTCTTGTCTAATTTTTCAATGCAAGCATATAGACAAATCTGCAGGTACCAGGTGCACCAATCAAGTTACACGGAGTGTTTAAAAACCAACATCATATAAAATGTAAACGACTTTCCTTTGTATTTTATTGAGCCACGTGTTAATTATTGCATCTATAAAACAAGATCCGTGCATCACGCATACCTATGTACATACCTCCACGATGATTAAAATGAAAATTGGGAAATAAAAATTTTCCAACAACCTGTGCTTCTATATGAAAATATGTAATATATAAAAAGTATGCTTTCCAAGAACATAAATATAATGTACCATGCAACGAAAGATTAAAGAAGAAACGAGAAAATTAATAAAGTTTAAATCAATAAAAATTATTGTAATTCCTAAAATCGGAAAAAAGGATTTTTTTTTGCATCCTTTAGGTACAAAAGGATAAAAGAATGTATGAAAATTGAATACTTGGAAATTTTGAGTTATTAAAATATAATAGTAATTGCAATCGTACATTTTTTGATTTTTTTTCTACGTATATTAGGTTTCATGGAAACTTGTGCATCCATTTTTTTTTAAGTTGTAACAATTTCCGACATTAGTATGTACAGTTTACCTACTTCTTCATATGAAATTGAAATTGAAAATTGAAATGTAAAACACATATTGCATGACTGAGATCCATTTGGCATTGTTAAAATGAAAATGTTTCACTGAATGTTTCTTCGGCACGTGAAAATAACATACTAGCAAGTGAAACGATAATTATTTTACTTGCTAAGTTTGTTTAGGTACCTACTTGTACACGACAAATTATATTTGGTAAATTATATTTAATACACAATTACACACAAGCAATCAAAATTATTTATATTTTGTGAAAATTAATTTGTATTGCCGCAAAGACATGTAACCAGTACCCAGTAACCATTCTTTAAAAATTTTTACGAGAGCGGGAGAATTTTTGGAGAAAAGGTTAGGATTTCCTTGGAAGTTCATATTGCCTTGTTTTTAATTTTTAACCAGAGACATACATACTAGCAGAATTCAAATTTGCGAAAGATCAAATAACAACTACAATACTACTACAATGTCCCAAAGGTAGTAAAATTCTTTGGTCATTTGCAAAAAGTGTGCATAATTGTACCTCATCGTCGGTTCCAACGCTAGTTTTCAATGATACTCCTCTGGTAAGCTCACAAAGCAAAGCCAATTTGCTTGCAGCACAGTTTGCACACAAATCCGCTGGTCCAGATAGTATCTCACCCATTGTTCTAAAGAGGTGTTCTTCCACGCTAGCAAAGCAACTGCGTAAGCTTTTCCATCTCTCATATTCTACTCGTTTCTTCCCGAGTGGATGGAAAACTGCATTTGTCCAGCTCGTCCCTAAGAAAAGCGAATCATCTTCACCCTCTAACTATCGTCCAATTGCTCTTACGTCCATTCCTTCCAAGGTCATGGAAACGCTGAATAATCATCAGCTTAAGAAATATCTCGAAGAATCAAAAGCTTCTTAATGACCGGAAATACGGCTTTCGTAGCAATAGGTCCACATTTCCACATCTGTACATAGTTTTGGAGAAAGTAAGATTATTGCACTTGATATTTCAAAAGCGTTTGATAGAGTTGGGCATCAAGCTCTTTTATCGAAAATGCGTGCATTTGGAATCGATGAATCACTTCTTCGTTGGATTAGAAATTTCCTTTCGTATAGCTGATATCTATGAAATAAATGCTGGTGTGCCCCAGGGCTTCGTTTTGTCTTCAACTCTCTTCCTTATTTTCATCAACGATATTTTGTCTCAAACTTCTAATTCATTAAATTGTTTTGCTGAACTTTCCATCACACTTAGATGGGTAACATGATGGATTGAACCCTTCTTTTAAAAAATAACCTATATGGTATCCTATGGAGCATCGAGTCTTTTGAAAACGTTGATGAAGTTCAGTATGTTTCAGATGTTATTATATGTACTTTGCAATTTCTGCTAGATCATTGAAGATATAGTTATCCCGTATTTTTGCCCTTATAATGCAAGCGCTGGACTGTGATCTAGGTACTGAAGGAACTGCTCCTCCATTTCTTCGCCGCTGTAGCCTCTGCATAGGTCTATAGTACTAAGCTTCATTTGTGATAATTCCTATTCAAGGAACAAGTGGGTTCTATAATTATGTCGTTGGTAAGTTCTACTATCTTCTTATTAACTGTCTGTTTAATGGTACAGGGTGGAACAGGGTCTACGATGAACCTCTAGTCCTTGCTAGTATAATTTTTCATCTCCTAAAATTTCACAGTTCCAGGGACCCAGTAGAGTCTGATGTTGTGCTGTGTGGCAAGAACCCCTAGATATTCTCATGAAACCGTCTTGCTGGCTGTCTATGCAATCATGATATCTTTCAGCAGCTTTAATCACTGCCAGAACCTCTGCTTGGAAGACACTGCTGAAATCAGGGAGTCTATAAGAGTTGGCTAAATTGATTGACTCTGAGAAAAAGCCCGAATCTACTCCCGTATCCAATTTCGATCTGTCGGTGTAGATTTCTACCGTCGATCTATCCGGTTGTTGTTAGCCAACAATCCTTTTCTCTTTTGTGGAGATGGGGACAGAAAGTGGTTTTTCAAAATCTGTACGGGTAGTCTTTGTATACATACCCCTCCGTCAATTTGTTAATAATCTGTGCAACACTCAGAGTCCCAAAGGACTAGTTTTTGACTATGTTCTACGATCTCAAAACAACTAAATTTTATTCAATTCAACGCAAATATTATTTGTGCAGACCCAGTATTTTCTAAAAAAAAACACAGCTTTTCAAAATGTAGAAATACACAATTTTCTTCTCTTTGGGAAACAAATTGAAATTGTAAATCTGAACAAAATCTATTGACATCGCTGATTCATTCAGTGGATGCAGATTCGATTTCTCCCTTTTAGGAGGAAGATGTATTTTAGTCTTTGAAAAAAGGGAACTCTATTATTCTTAGCTTTTAATCTACCCCTGTTACCCCTTTCTTACCTCCGAATTATTTTATTGATGATGGTATGGCATGTATAGATAGATATTTCAAAAACACATGACATTAAAAAATAGTTCAACGCATTTATGCCACTATATCATTTTATTTTTCTATTTTTCAAATTGATTTACAATTTGCTATTTATGCTGTTGCTGCAATTGACAAAATATCATAAACTCACAATGTGTCAATATCAGAAAATGAAAAAATAAAAAAAAATATATATCAATATTCTTTTTCGATTATCCGCATTCGCACGATGCAACTGCAAAGCAAAGCCAGCTCAATGTTTTGAAATTTGATATATACCATTTCTTTATCGACAATATAACATCCTATAAATGCCACTTCAGTGTGCCATCATAAAAATGCTTTATCCATGTTTCAAGTAGGTGCATTGAATTGAAAAAATTTGAAACCTACTTGACACCTGAAACCCATCATTTTGGATATAAATATCTCTTTCTCTCTCTCCCTCTCTTATTTTATATTGAACCTTTAAACATCTGTTGTTTTGAAAAGAATCTTTTTCTATAAACAGTTTGATTCACTTTCGTATGCAAATATATCGTTAAAATGGATCAGGTTGCAGGGTAGTAAGAACAACAAACCACAAGAGGGAACTACATAGAAGATGAAGAAGGGCTGAAGATGCAACAGCATTTCACAAAACCACAACAGCTAATTCAGGCTGGGCATTCATCTAGTCTTCCTCTGCTGCTGTTAAACAAAAGAAGCTCAAAACCATCGCATGTGTTTGGAACCGATGAGGATGACACTTAATCCTCCCATCCATTTTTTTTTTTTAATTATTATTTTTCTTGAGTCGTGGTACAAGTATCAATGTTCTTCCAAAGAATAATTAAATATAGGTTGGAGCTACTGAATGCACAGGGGATTTTCGTTTTTATGGTTTCCATAACCTCGAGCTGTGTGATGCTTCCCCAGACACGTGGTTTTTCATTGTCCATTAAATGTGCTCGTACTTGCGTTAAAAATGATGCTTCCGGAAAATCATTAAAAAAACAAAATAATGTCGGTGCGTCGCTTGAGGATTATTTTTAAATTAGACTTGGTGTTTACAGTTCATATCCAATAAATTGTGATTTTTTTTCTGTTTCTTAAAAAAAAAACAGGGTGTATCAATGAAAACATAATAAAATAGATTTGTGGGTTTGAAGTATCATAAAACTTACTGGTGATGGGAATGGATTTTAGATTATTGCTGAATAGTAATAAATTGTCAGATGCTTTGTTGAATCAGGAGTATGGGGATGTAACATAAATATTTTGGTAAGATGGGAGCACTGGTTGTTACTCTACTACAATTGCCGTATAATTAATACATTTTTTTTTTCTGAAAACAAATCTACTGTCTTAAAAAAAAACTACTGCATTCGATTCTCGAAAAAAAATATCTCTTGACATTCTAAAAAAAAAACTCAAAATTTGGTTTTCGTGAAACAATCGGTTTTGGGTGATAACTTCATTCGAATCAAACAAATTTTCTGAATCCACAAGTTTTTTCAAAAAGCAAAAGTTTTATGTAAAACTATATCGAAAACATAATTTTTGTTCTTAATCTATTACTTTTTTGACAATCTACTACAAAACTATGTATGGGAAGTGGCAGCACTGGTGGAATGGAAGTTATTTACAGTTAAACGTCAATCCTAATGGATAACATTACAGGCATTTTATTTCTGGCAGGAGATGCCGACTGTAGAGAAATTTCTAAAAAATGATTTTTATCAAAATTCCGTTAGTTTATATTCAATTTGATTTTTATCACGCATATAAAAACAAATCACCCTGTATGTGCATTGTGTATATCCAAGAATAATCCAAACAATTTAGTTTTTCTTTTTTTTCCATTTTTTTTTTCAATGTCCCAAAGGTATTCATTGGTCTGTTGGCCATAAAGTCTAAAACAGATGGCAGAATTTATTGGAATTTCAGTCAAAATAAGTAGAACATTTTTGGGTATTATCTTGAATGTGATGGAAAAAGATCAAAATGTCATGATAAATAAAATAATAATTTGTTTGTTTAAAACCAAAAAAAAACGAGAACCAGAAGTAGGTTATTATCAGAGGAAATTTTTTATCCTAATACTTGGAGTTTTAGGATAAAAACAAGAAAATTAATTACTTATACGTAAATAAATAAGGGACATAATGTTTTTTTATTTTATTTCAACATTTTTGTTTGGTTTAATTATGGTTATAGGATTCAGTTTGTTTTTTCTCCCTAAACATACACTATATAATAACGAATAACGATCAGTTGCACTTAATTTATGATTCTGATTATTTATTCTGAACCGGAGATGAATTTGAATGAAACAGTGCTTCCCAAGTGATTATAGATTTGTGATCAATAGCGAATGATTGTGATGAAGAAATCAAACATCGAGTAAAATTAGGATGGAGGAGTGGCGAGAAAATTATCCCAGCCTCTGTGATGGAAAAATGTATTTTAAGCTCCACACTGCACTTGTTCGTCCAGCGCTTAAATATTATTCACAGTGTTGGACAATGTACAAAAAGTATGAGAGTAAATTGACGGCAGCTGAAATGAACATGCTTAGCATAACAGCAAGAGCGACAAAGGTGGTCGAATAAGAAGCAAGAAAAATTGCACAAAATAAAAGCAGACGCAAAAACTTTTAAATTAAGCAAATGCAACGAAACCTGAATTTAGTTGGCCCCAGACATGGAACAAATTCAGAACCGGAAGGCCTGACGCGTTTTTTTTAAAGCATTAAAAAAATGGCGATAAAAAATGGAGAGTGCTATAATAGCACCCCGCTTTTTCTTCGGGATGGCTATAAGTGAGTCACTTTCTTTTTAAAGTAATTGAAGTTCTACTTTATTATTCCAGAGTGTTCACCACCACCGGGTGTCCAATTCTTGAAGAGCTACGTACATCAAAATACAAAACTTTTTTTTCAAAATCTAGTACCTTTTTTTTAGTGTTTGTTCCTAAATTTGAATGGCGACTCTGAGTTTGATTAGTTCCACAGAGAGTTTACCTTAGACTCAATCATAATTTTTTCTCTTCGTTTCAAAAAAAAAAAAGTAACGTAGATGCCATAACACCCAACTTTACCCTAAGTGAAAAAAAACCTTATTGATAAATTGGCTTTACATAAACCAAAATAAAAAAATGTAAAAATGTACACAAAAAACTTAGAATACCTCATTATTGTAATAGTCACCGTTATTTGTTAATTTACAACAAAGTCTTAAGAAATCACAGTCTTCAGTTCCATAATTGATTCTGCAAGGCAAACACAGAGGTATGAGGAAATATTTTCTTATTTTTTTTATTTTCATGGAAAATTGAGCTCATCTATTAAAATAATGATTTTCAACACTGGCCCATTAGCCACGTAGCCAGGGGTATTATCTTTGTTTTTTCTTTTTCTCTTTTAGTCTGGTACAGACATCTTTCATTATAGTATATGGATTGTTTTCAACCATAATTCTTAAATATATAAAACAACAACAAAAAAAAAATATAAAAGCGGAAGAAAAAAAAATGGAAAGAAATGAGAAGGTAAAATCTCTTAGCACGCCACAGAAGATTGTGTCTGAAGATAAACAACTTGCAACCACTGTAGAGCTATATTTACTTTTATTTAGAAATTTCTTCACGCTTGGCAGTATACACAATAATGATTTTAAACTTGCAGTTGCTTAAAGTTTTAAATATTCTTTTGTCGATTTTGCAGGTGATTTAGCTTTACTCTAATCGCTTTTAAAACGTTGTCAAAAAATTTAAATATTCTTTTTAGGCACAACTTCGTTAAATAAAATTTTATTAAAATCTCAACAGTAGTTTTTGAGATGATTAAACAAAAAACAACTAATTATTTTCTTGCACAAAAATATGGTAACCCTAACATAAAATAATGGATATTCTTTGTTAACCCGCATTAATGTAGGTTGGAATATGTCACGCGTTATGCGTGTCACAACCAATTGTAATTTCAAAAAAAAAAGAATATAACCAATGTAGCTATAAAAATGTTTAAATAGACCTTACTCATGACGCCTGCTTGATTGACCAATGAAAGGCAAAGGGCAAATACTGTAAAATTTATACTAATTAAGAATGATGGCGATGGCGGGTGGCAACATATCTGTCAGTTTAAAATAAAATTAAAATGAATTACTGTCCACATTTTTTTCCACCATTATAAGATGATATTCTATTCTGCAAATATCTCAAACCATTTCGGATTGTTGAATGAATTTGAGATTTGCTATTTCCGTTTCTATATTGTTAATTAGTTAATTCAATTTATTTTGCCATACCTTTTTTTATCGATATCTAAGAATCTGGGATTTAATGGACCGGAAAAAGGGTAGTTAAAAATATCACAAAAAAGCAAAGTGTATCTTTTTTTTGAATTCCATTTTACCTTAATCTAATTAATTAATTTATAGAAATTATAAACCCACCCTTTTCCCATAGAGCTCGATAGACTTTTAGAGAGCTTTCAATTGCAAGTTTATTTTAAATAAAGGCAAATCCAATTTGGAGTAAAAGGGGTTTTATTTCCCTTTGGGAAAAGGTTAAAAAGGTAGAAAGTTGAAAAGAGATCTATATTTTATAGTTTGTTATCTTGTAACCTATATAAGTGGCTGTGAAGATACCTGTTGAAAATTAAATTTTGCAAAAAAAAAAATGAACACTATTTATGTATATTTTTGTACATAGGTATGTATATAAGAAGCCTCGTTAAGAACACTTAGAATTTTGTTATTCATTGAAATATAAATAATTTATTTAATAACATGACTTCTTTCAAGAGGAATAATAATAATTATAACAGCTTGTTCAGCTGTGATAATTATGTGTGCTGGTATAGTGTGCTTTTAATTAAAGAGTACCTACTACAATCTATACAAATATCTAGAGAATACCTTGCTTATCTACCCTTAGTTCTTCGGGCTTTGAAGTAGATTTTCGTTAGTTTTATATTATTATGTATTATGATAATTATTTTGGGTTCTTATGTATGCTCTTAATTAAGAATAACAAAATATCAAATAATAGTAAACTTGATTCATATATGATGTAAGTAGGTATACGTCCTGTTTAATGTATTCCAAAAATGTTATAAGTTTTAACGAGCTACTTTTACATTTAACCTTTTTAAGCTATTTTCAGGTTGTATACCCAACTTGCCTATAAAAAGGTGTTTTTAGAATTTATTCAATGAAATGATTGTGGCCTAAGATTATTCCGGATATATATATACATAAGACTGGCCGTGGGAACAAGATCAGTTTCGGGCTCGAGAAGGTCTCGAGAAACAAGACTCGATCGAGACTCCTAGTCATTGAAGACCGGAACGAAGCCATAGTTTTTCGTTCCAAGTCTACGGAGAGTCACGGTGACTCTCCGCATAAAGAAAATCATAGTTTAATAACAAGGGACTCAACATTTTTGATTTTGGCGGCACCAAGAAAAGAGATTTAAAAAAAGTCTCGCCTCGAAGCTAGTTAAAAGGCTTCCCCAAACCAATACGAAACTGGTACGAAAGCGAAGAAATCTGGATCTTCCTGTGCGGGCCACATTAACACCTAGCGGATCATCAGCGAACCATTGATCACCACTTCACCTGCTTTTCAATAACTTCGAAAATACGTTTGACAGTGTCAATTGGGGAATTTCTGTGGCTTTTGCGCAGTAGGGGATAAATTGATTGCTGTTGTCTATGCTACATATGGCTTCTCGAGAGGTCAATTTTTTCATTGAGAAAAGTTATCAGAGGAGTTTCAAATCCAAAGTGGTTTTCGACTCGAAAAGGTTGCATTTTGTCACCAATAATGTTTCTGTTAGGTAGTGATTAGTGATGTTCTGAATGTCGAATGGAAATGGAGGAATTCAGTGGACACTACAATCAAACCTCAAACTCCTTGTCTACGCGGACTATGAAAGCTTGGAGAGAGAAGCTGAAATTGTTAAGCTAAAGATCAATATGACAACAAAAAAAAACTATCAGCCTTCTTCTTCCCTAGCTGTTCAAGTAAATATTTCTGGGCTAGCAGTTGAGATAATAGAAAATGTCCAATATCTTGGGAATACAATTTCTATTGATGGCGGAATTAAAGTGGATCTCAACAGTCAAATCGGGAAAGCAAACGCTGCGTTCGTTTAGTCTAAAGACTCAGCTATGACTGTTCCATGATGAACCCAAGCTTCTCAAAAAAGCTTCAAACGTTCGTTAATAGATTTCTGGCCAAAATCTTGAAGATTTTCTGACCAAATCGTATCAACAATGATGAACTTCATGGGAGACCAGGGCAGGAATACATTGCCTCTATTATATGAAGAAGTAAATGGCAGTGGATTGGCCAGACCCTTCGGAAGAGTAAGGAACACATTGCTAGTTGAACGATACAATAAAACCCATTCACATTGACAGGTTACGAGCCGAAATTTTCCATCACCAAATCGCAAAGTGGCTGTATGCTTTCAATAGCTTCATGAATTCCATCTTTGAGGCCTTGAATAGACGCTGGGCTGTTCGCGTAGACCTTATCTTCCACGTGGCCCCAAAGGAAGAAGTAGCAAGGTTCTAAGTCACTTGATATCGGTACTAGAAGGCCAATAGTGATCACCTCATCTTGGGTTTTCCAAGACCTGCAATTTCTTTTGTTGACGTAGCCAGCGAGGTGGAAATGGGCCTCATGAGTCAAGATGATTTTCGATGGAATTCCGGATCATTTTCATGCATCTCAAGGACCCAATCAGCAAAGACACGACGTTGTTGATGATCGGCCAGCTTGAGCTCTTGCGTTAACTGAACTTTATAAGCCTTAATTCGTCATGCGGAATATGGTGTAATAACGTTTGTGGAATGCCCAATTCCAAAGAATGACGATGAATGTACAAACCTGGGTTTTCGTGGTCTGATAAGGTGCTTCACCAGGAGTAAGAATTATAACTTACTTTAAAAAAAAAACATCATCTACCCTAATTACTGAGCTCAATTTGCATATCAAAGTTTCAACCAAATGCTCTGAGACAGCTTGATGGATTTCAGAACACAATTATTTAACCAACAATAAGGCCAACAACATAAGTTTCGTTTCATATACATTCTTACCAACTTTTCACTTTCTATAATAACACATCAACCATACTCTTAACATTCTGTTTTTTGTTTGTATATACATATATAAGTATACAGGGTTAACAACGAATCATCTTTTATACGTATACATTATGTGTATGCCACACAGGATTATTATATTTAAACTACATCATCTATACAATATTGTAGGATTATATGTATATCATAAGATTCATGTTTTTCTATACATAACTAGGTACACCATAATACTGGATAATTTCAAGCTTATGTTAGTTGTTCGTAGTTCGTATATGGCAGCCATTGGGAACATTATTTTTACCATAAAGTTCACAGTTCATTTCCTGGTTGTCGATTAGGGAACACGGTATATACTAACCCACATGCATCATACTGCACTTACTCACCTCCTGAAAATAGAAACAAAAGAAGAAAATGTTATGAATGGAAACAGGGTACAATTTTTTATTTTTTTTTTTTAATATTTGTATGCAAGATGCAGGTAGATATTTTTTTTCTTTTTGAAATACATTAAATTTATTTGAGAGTTTTCTCATATTTAAGGAAAGAAAGAAAAACTAAATATTTTGATGAAGAGCTGCCGAATGAATTACAAATTAGCTTAAACAAAAAAATGAGAAGCCAACCCAAAACGTTAGAACCCACCCAAGATGAGGGAGTGCGAGGTGAATGAGCTCGCATCACAAACAAGACAAGAACAATTTTGTATTCTTAAAAAACATGTACATACCTATGTAAACGGTACGACGAAAAAAAATTAAGGGGATACGTTACCTCAAGACATTTTTGTTAACGAAAGAGTTCTTGTGTATGATGTTATTTTAGTTTAAGATACTTTTAAAAAAATACACATATTTAATTTTAGAGTGTATCTAGGAGATTCCATAACTCCCTGAAGTTAAAAGTTGTTCGAGTATTACGAGTGTACGGAAAGGATATATTTTTGTTTTCTCCTCCTTTTTTAGAATTTGTGTTTTCTCTTTTCTTTTATTTCATGTATTTCAATTTCAATATCTTTCAATTATAATTGAAACAAAAAACACCCTAGAACTTTTTTTACCAATATCGAAAAAGCGGTTGGGAGGTGTGGGGAGTTAAACCTTCAATTGTTGGCAATATTGTTTTATACTTAAGCCAACCAATTATTGAATTCTAGACCCAATGCACTACTTATCAAAAAAAAATATCATTGATATATGTTGTGACATATTTTTATTTTGGTTTCGAGGAACAACAGTAAGGAGAAAGTCTTGAACAGTGTGTTCGCGACAAAAAAAAAATATTATTATTATTTTTATTTATTTTTTTTATTTGTTTATTTTATTATTTATTTATTTTATTATTTATTTATTTTATTATTTATTTATTTTTACAAATACATATAAACTTAAATAGTACAAAATAAAAATGTTTTTGAATTTTGAAAATAAGCTTCTTTCACCTAATATTTTAATTACAAAAAAAGTTTTAACAGGAACGCAAAGGGTTTTTTATGCCCCTCAAGTTAGCAGACCAAGGTCAGCAGAACATACTTTTTTTGATGGCATTAATTAGTGCTTAATTAATGCTTTTAAGTGCTCCAAAAAAAAAAATTTGTGCTCCAGCAGTTTTGGAAAAAATTAATGTTCTGCTAACTTGACTTCAAGTTAGCAGAACAATTTTCGAAAAACCATAAAAACTAACGGAAAAAAAATTTTCTATCTAGTATTTAAGTGCTATTTAAATGCTCTACGAATAAAAAAAAAAATTTCAAAATTTCAAAAAAAAAAAAAAATTGCCATATAAAAATAATTTTCCATGTTCTGCTAACTTTAATTCCATTTTTCTCAAAAACCATTAGAGTTTTCGACCCAAATCTTTTTGATTTGTTAATAGATCACCTAGCACGAATTAAATGCTCCATTTTCAGAACCACTTTCCAAGATTTGATGAAAAACCAAAAAAAAAAATTATTTTCGAAAACTCTAATGGTTTTTGAGAAAAATGGAATTAAAGTTAGCAGAACATGGAAAAATTATTTTTATATGGCAATTTTTTTTTGAAATTTTGAATTTTTTTTTTTATTCGTAGAGCATTTAAATAGCACTTAAATACAAGATAAATAATTTTTTTTTTTCGTTGGTTTTTATGGTTTTTCGAAAATTGTTCTGCTAACTTGAAGTCAAGTTAGCAGAACATTAATTTTTTCCAAAACTACTTGAGCACAAATTTTTTTTTTTGGAGCACTTAAAAGCATTAATTAAGCACTAATTAATGCCATCAAAAAAAGTATGTTCTGCTGACCTTGGTCTGCTAACTTGAGAGACATGGGTTTTTTTGGGAAAACGATACGTTTATAAGTGACTAGTTTGTTAAAAAAGATCAAAGTTTACTTTATTATTTTTATTATACTATTTTGTACATAGAATGTCAGTTGTTTTTTTTTTTTTTTTAATAACGGATTTTGTTCACTTCGCATAACTATTACAAATTTAATAAAAAAATCAAAAATAATTCGTAATCAGAACACCTATTCAAACGTCTTAAGCCAAAAGGAAGTATCTACATTTTTGTAGTTTTGAGGTAAATGCATTTTACTGTTTTTGGTTTTCGCATTTTAAAATAATTTTTTTTATTACTTAAAAAAATTATTTGTTAGTAAAAAAAAAAATTATGTTATTTTTTTGGTCATAATGAAATTAAGTTATTTTGATAATTTGTATGAGAAACTGGACTTACGCCCTTTTTCTTAGTAAAGATACCTAAAAAATTACTTTAATTTTTTTGAAACAGAATTAAATAAATTGAAAAACATTCTTCAACTCTCAGCTAAATAAAATTTAGATTACATCTTCGCCGCAGCGGTGTTTATTTTTGTGGTCCACTCTCCAATTGTTAGACAGTCGTTAATTTCTAGTGTGCTATGGCAATTCATTTTGGACCTTTTTACTTAACAAAAGGCTAATGTGACTTTTTTGTTCAGAAAAAGACCAGAAAATGTGATTTTGAGCCTTTTATAGTTAGAAATATAATTATTTTTTTCACACAAAAATAAAATATTGTTAAACGTTTCCAACGTTTGCGTCAAACTCAATTTTTGACGATATGATAAGTTTAGTTTATGATCTGATTTTTCAAATAATTTTATTTTATTTTACCCAAGATTCCACGTTTTCCACAATATCAACATCGCAAAATTCAAACTCGTCATTGAAAAAAACTTTTCATCGGATTTATCATAGAACCAGAATAGTGCCTTAGTAGCCTAGAGAACTTCAAAATTCGAAGCAATACATTATTTACATAAAAATAGCCTTTTATTTTAACATTTTTTCAATTCTTTGTAATTCGGGAACTGTCCATTTCTTGACTTTTTGCCCATTTTAATATTTAACTAAATAAATTCAGAACATATTTTTTTAGATTATTTTTTGACTCGAAATAAATAAAGATCACCCTCAATTTGAAATGAAAACTCAAAAAAAATCTTAGAAATCAAAACGAAAACGATCTTTTTGAAAAGATGTACATATTTTCGATATTCGAGCTCAAACTTGTGTGGCAGAAAATGTGATATGAACAGTCCTTTGAACCCACAAACATCTGAACACATCTAATCTACCAACTTTGAAACAACTAAATCTGACAGCTGAACTAATTGAGCGGACATTCCTTCTTCTTTCCTGAGCCGCCAACCTATCCACATCTTTGCCTAAATTCTTATTAATCTTTGTAACTAACATAAGTCTATATTAAACTTTAAGTTTTTGAATTAATAAATATATTGAAGTTAATTAAATAATTGTTTAAAGATACATCAAATAACGGTTGATCTTTTTTTATTTATTTACATTTGTGTCTGTTTTCAAAAAAAAAAAAACATGTGGTACAAGAGCTCTCTTTTCTTGCACTCCATGACTGAGAAGATATTTAAATTTTTAAGAACCATTCTAATGATTCACATAAAACACCCTACTATGCATTCAAATGAATCAAAGGACCACACTGCTTTGGTGACAAGGTGGTTGCGGAGTCAGTATTTCAAACATTGTTGTACCACATTTCAAAAAACCTCGCATAGCAAACAAAGAGCCATCAGTGACATTTTACCAGGTTAAAAAAAAAACCCGTTTGTTATATTAACCCTTTAAAATATTTTGAAACATCTCTTCTACAAATAAATGTTAAAAAGTATTTCAAAAAAAAAAAAAAAAAAAAAAACAAAACAAATAACATTACGAACGCGACCATCTCATATGTAAAGAGGTCTGGAGTGAAGTTCCTGCTTTATACGACAACGTATCCGGACCAACATTCGTGTACGAGTATCATCCATCTTATTCCAGGTAGAGGTACCTGGATGGAAGAAAACTCTAAACAACACTATAGTTCTTGCCTTAAGCTAGGTTGAGAGGTACATAATATAGGAGGTAGGTATATACGAGTATGATCCAACCACAACCAACCGACGAACGATATGTGTGTAAGCAAAAGAAAATGTCATGTCTGAAGTAGGTACACCTAGAGTCACTCCATTTTGGTTGGATGGTTTTCCAGAAGATCCCCATCAAATTTTCCACAACTTTCAGGTTTAAATATTTACTTTCCGGCAGTGCAAAGTTGGGAATATATACATCATGGACGAACGGATACCAAACAGAAGAGCATCACTTTAAGATGAAAAAGAAGAAGAAAAAAAAAATTAAGAACCAACATTATCCATATACTTTGATGGGAAGGTAGATGCATATATAAATCTCAAACTCAACAAAGCATCCCATCGAGAAGATAACCACATGGAATGAGGAAAAGCCACTTATTCTCGTATAGCGAGGCGTCTGCCAAGTAGTCTTACTTTCTTGGAGTTTGTGTTATACCAACATCGTCCCATAGATTGAATGCAGTTTTATTTTTAATTAACAGATGTCTGCGTGGTTCATTAAATAATTATCGTCAGTATTTTGATGAGAAAGCGTGCATCAAAAATAAAGGAAGAAAATATGCGCTTGATTCGATATGACAGAGCAATTAAAAAACACCAACGAGAATTTCTTAACTTTTAAATTTAAGTTAGGTTAACTTATCGTCGTAGTTCCTATAACAACTATTGTGAATTATGATTTATTTATGTTGTCGTTATATGTACATACATATATTGCAAATAATTTGTAGTTTTGTTCCTCATACGAGTATGTACGTTATGACATAAATAAAATATGACGACACATTAAAAATAAAATAAAACACGTATCTACATCGAAAAACTTCCTGAGGAACTTAAGGAAGTTTTTTTTTATATTGTACATACCTAACATACATTACATATATTCAATATGATGAAAATTTTTGTGTCACCATGTATTACATCTTACAGTAAAATCTCTCGTACACTGTGCTGATCGAAAAGAAACATTTCCTTCGGTAAGAAAAATTTAATAAAAAATTGGGAACGGGTCGTTATTCTATACTGCAAAATTCTGTAAATCCTGAATTTCAAAAATCTGCAAAATTTTTTAACACTGCATTTTTTATTAATTGTTGTTCAATAGGGACTAAAAACCTATTCAACATTATTTTGGCACAGCAAGAAAGAAATAAGTATTTTTTGAAAACTCGCGACATATTTAAAAATGCCTACTTGATTCCAAAACTATTGTTAGGTTACTTTAAAGTGGCTGTTGGTTTGGAAATCCAACACACTTAGACCAAAATTTGGTCCGTTGTGATACCACATGGATCAGTTGATCAACCTTTCTCGTTGAACCAATGAGAGCTACGAATGAAGCGTAGGAGACAAGTGATGTGGGAGTTTACTAGATCGCTAGGATCATTGAAGGAGAAGTCTCCAAGATGGAGTTTTCGTCTTTGTGACAGGGCATGGCAGGTGCAAACAAGATGAGAAACTGTCTCGTCTCGTCTTCCTCTTCGTTCCAAGGGATCCAAGTCGAAGTGCGTGTCTACCTATTAAGCAGTGTCCAGTCAGGACACCTATAACTTAGCTAATCTGCAATCTACTCAGGGAGATCAATTGTTTAGAGCGTTTGGCACTAAGTGTCTCTATGGCCCGGCACCCAACAAAGGTGAATATGGAACTGCGTGGCTATCTCCATAAGAGATGATCGACAGTTTATAGGCTATTGATTATGTCATATAATAAGGAACTAAGACGTTCATGGGTTTTTATTATAAAAATCATTAAATGGGTCATTGGAGATGAGAAAACCGCGGAGTGCTATTAAATTGAAGGGTGCAATTTTGGGGGAGGGGGGCAAAAGCACCCTTTTTGGTTTTTTGCATATAACTCGCAAACGAAGCAAAATTTCGAGATAATGCTTAAGACCTTTTTTGTAGATAATAAAATTTACCATCGAAATGAACTATTCGAAAAATTTTAAAAAAATTTTAAGTTAGTTAATTTTTAAAAAAATCAATGCAAAAAAAACGTGAAAAATCACTTTTTTTTTTTTTGCTCTTTTGCCCATAACTTTTTTTAGAGCAGAGATAGGTATAGGCAATGCTTCATAAAAAAGAAAGATTATTAAATTCTCTTTAAAATAGCATTTTTAGAAAAAAAATTTTTCATACAAATTTACCGAGATATAGTCACTCAAAGTGAGTCAATTTTTCGATTTTTAATATAATTCTCACTACATTGATTAAAAATAATTTTTTTTATAAGAAATTAAAATTGAAATAATTATATTAAAAATCGAAAAATTGACTCACTTTGAGTGACTATATCTCGGTAAATTTGTATGAAAAATTTTTTTCTAAAAATGCTATTTTAAAGAGAATTTAATAATCTTTCTTTTTTATGAAGCATTGCCTATACCTATCTCTGCTCTAAAAAAAGTTATGGGCAAAAGAGCAAAAAAAAAAAAAAGTGATTTTTCACGTTTTTTTTGCATTGATTATTTTAAAAATTAACTAACTTAAAATTTTTTTAAAATTTTTCGAATAGTTAATTTCGATGGTAAATTTTATTATCTACAAAAAAGGTCTTAAGCATTATCTCGAAATTTTGCTTCGTTTGCGAGTTATATGCAAAAAACCAAAAAGGGTGCTTTTGCCCCCCTCCCCCAAAATTGCACCCTTCAATTTAATAGCACTCCGCGGTTTTCTCATCTCCAATGACCCATTTAATGATTTTTATAATAAAAACCCATGAACGTCTTAGTTCCTTATTGCCCCCTTTTTTACGACATAATCAATAGCCTATTAGGAATGTTAGTGAATTTGTAGAGACAGAGGATTTTAACGCGGCCTGGCTGTCTGAGAAGTTGCGTATATCGATTGTTGATATAACTATTTCTTTAAGCCATCAAAGGACTTCTTTAACAGCCAAGATTTCAGCTTGGAACACGGTACAATGATCAGGTAGACGAAAGAAAGAGACTTAAGTTTAGTCTATTGGAGTATATGCCTCCACCAACCCCATCATCCATTTTTGTTCCGTCTGTAAAGAAGTTAATAGGATCATCATTCAGAAATGAAGTATCCTCCCAGGTAGACCTGGAAGGGATAGTCACCCTGAAGCTATTGTTGTTAAAGTGAGGATGGGGGATGGTGTACTGAATATTACTTTTTATTGATCTGAATGATTTGAGAATAGTGGAGTGGCCAATCTTATTATTGATCCACAGTGAGGAAGCTTGAAGCCGTATGGCAGTGTTTGCAGCCGTTTGCTGACTGAAAATGTCCAGCGGTATTAGATGGAACAGAACATCAAGTGAGGCGGAGGGGGTGGACCGAAGTGTTCCTTCCATATACAAGCAGGCTGTTCGTTCGACTTTGCTGAATTTATCGCGATTTGTCGTTATGTCCAGCGCAGTCCACCATACCGCTACTCCGTATGTAAGGATCGGCCTTATAACAGAGATATATAGCCAGTGTGTAATGCGTAGCTGAAATCCCCATTTATTACCAATGGCTTTTTTACAAGAGAACAGGGCTACTGTGGCCTTGTTTATTTCTTGAATGATAGGTTTCCAACTTAATTTCTTATCCAAAATAAGACCGAGGTATTTTGCTTGTTCTGAAAATTTAAGTGGTACAAGCGGAGGGTCAATGTGTAGGATTTTGTATTTCCTGGTGAAGAGGACAAGATCGATTTAATGTGGATTAAGGGCTAGTCCACGGCTAGTGTATTCGGATGTTTTCCCGTCACTGAAATAACAACATCGTCCGCATAGGCAAGCACTTTGTATCCTATCTCCAAAACTATGTAGTTTGTCAAAATTCTTTTTTCAACAATTTGTTTTTTGAGAACTGATATTTTCTAGGTAAAAATTAAATAAAATAAATTTCATCCCCGCTCTCCTCGACAAGAGTTTTTGCTGTAAAAACAACTACATACATACATACCAACTGCAATAGATATTATTTCCTCTATTATCGAGGATAAATTTTCCGCGTTACTTTTCATTCAAAACATGATATAAAAAAATGCAGTGGCTTGGAAAAATAAAACGTTGCGTAGAAATATTATTTATACCCCATAGGAGTGTACTTAAAGCGAAACGTTTAGTTATTTTTTTTTTGTTAACGCATAGCACATAGCTAAACAGAAACTAATAGGGTATATGTACCTAAGGACTTGTTTTTTTTTGTAGTTAAACCTGGTCGTTGAAAATATTCTGCAATATGAATAGTGAAAACAACCCCTACTCCCAATAAATTATCTGAACGTGTTTTAATGTGAATAGATAAACGGTCTTTAAATTTTAATTTTTCAGACTTTCATCAAATTTAACTAAACTTTAATAAGTAAATTTAAAATAGAATTGAATTAATATGTCCTGCAAAATAGAACACATAAAATATATGTATATAGAGACTTAAGGTACTCTTGAATTAAGGAAGCACATTTAGAATGAAATTTCTAACATTTTTAATCCCTAACCTAAATCTCTTTTTTTTTTTTTAAACATAAAATATGGAAATGTCTTTCAAAAGTTCTTAACCTATTATCCAATCAAGGACCAGATGACATCTGTGTCTCATATGACACTATAGCATGTTACATTGGCGACATCTAACACACATCGTTGGTTTATGCACTCGTACATAGGCATGATGCCCAATTTGCAGGAAGGCATTCGAATGTAGGCAGGATATTCCACTCTAACCTGGTAAATGTTGTCTATGCCTGCAAGACAAAAAAAAATGATTGAACATTTTTTTTTTCATTCTCTCACACATCACAAGAATCCGGATGACAATTATTATTATTGCAAGAGAGCTAAATGAAACTGGAGCAGAAAAGAAAGAAATCAAGGAAGAAGCAACAAAAAAATAAAATTCCTATTCCTCCATACAATATACCTGACAGCAAAAAGGACATCTGTAAGACTTTATACCCTAACTATTAGAAGAAGAAAAAAAAAGGAACACCCATTGCACTTGTTTTTGTTCTCTTTCATATTTACAATTTCTAATGTCCCATGCATCGTTTATCAGGATGAAGAGTTTCACCGGAGAAAAAAAAAATAACTTCATGTCGCCAGCGTCAGACAGTGGACTATTTGATAATAAAAAACTGGCCCAACTTTTTTTGAAATATTTTATAATTTTTTTTGGAATTCATCTTCAAGTATGTAACTTCATTTTTATTAAAATTTCCAATGGCTTAAAATGTATTTTCTCTTTAAAAAGCTGGAAAAGCTTGGTTGGGATCAAATTTTTAAGAACCATTAGGTATTTATCGATTTTTTGTTTTAGAGATTTTGGTTTTCGAGATTGCGTAGAGATAGATAGAAAAAAAAATATAGATAGGTTAGGTTAGGTTTAAAATGGCTGTCGGGGAAGAAACCCAACACACTAAGACCCTTATGGGTCCATTGTGATATCATAAAAAGAACTTACTAGTCGAAACACTCGGAGCTTCTTATGAATAGGGATAGACTTTTAACGCCCGTTTTCACTAGATCTCTAGTGTCCTCACAGAAGAATTCTTCAGATAGTGTTTTCTTCTAGCAGAGAGAGTAGGGCATGTGCACAGAAGATGGTGAATAGTTTCCTCTTCTTCTTCATCCATGCAACTCCTTCAGAAATCGTTGGAGAACACGCACATTCGTATTGCGTGTCTACCTATTAGGCAGTGTCTTGTAAGAACACCTATGGTGGAGCTAATATGCAGTCGATTTAAATTTAGCAACCCTTTTGGACGTTTCAAGTCTATACTACGCCATATTTGTTTGGTTGCCAGGCAGGTATTACTCTCTGAGGTTGGGTTTCTTTAAAGCATTATGCTTTAGCATGAGTTTACAGGTAGCGATAGGTACACCTTTATTTTTCCTTTCTGGTTGTAGAGGAATGATTGTTCATTGTTTGGCGAGTTCGTCCGCCTTACAATTATCCGGAATGTCACTATGTCCCGGCACCCATAATGTTAAGACCTCTGCCTTAGAGATGTTTGGCAGTCTAGGACTGTGATTGATTTCGTAGTGACAGAGGTAAGAGATTTAATAGCCGCTTGGCTTTCTGAGAAGATCCGAATAACGGTGTTGGAAATTACGTTTTCACTGAGCCAAGAAAGAACTTCCTTAGTCGCCAGAATTTCCGCTTGGAACACGCTTCAATGGTCTGGTAAGCGAAAGGAAAGACTGAGATTTAGTTTTTCCTAGAATATGCCACTTCCTACACCTTCGTTGGTTTTTGAACCATCAGTGTAGAAGTGTAAAGATTCATTGTCTAGAATACTCCGGTCCTCCCATAAAGTTCTGAATGGAACAGAGGTCTGGAAATTATTTTCGAACACCAACTCAGGAGATAGATAGCTCATAATTCAGGAAACACAAAAACCAAGAAAAAACTAATAATCCCAGAAATCTCAAATCCCAAAAAACCCGAGATTCAAAAAACCTAAAATCATACTTATTAAACATGTTTGCAAAATATCTCTTTAATAATTGGAAAAACAGTGTTGAGATATAGATTCCGTAAAACAAAATCCTGAAAACAAATGGTACCAAAAATACTTCATAACCTAAAATCTAAAAAAAAAAATTCACAAGATTTAGGTTTTAAAATTTTGAATTTTTGGTCTTATGACTTTTCAAGATTAAGTATGGGTTTTAAGTAATGTGAATTTTCTACATTTCGATTTTTTTGAAAATTTCAGAATGCGATCGGCAAGAGAACTAAAATTTCCGTTTTCTAGATTTTGGTTGCACAAATTCTGTTGGGTAACGATTTTGCAATTTTTTTGTTGTTTATCGATCAGCTGAAATTTAGCTAAGAGGTTCTTCTTATTCTTTTCTTTTTATTAAAATTAATTTTAGTTCATCATTTCACCGAAAATACTCTTCTGTAGAATCTTCGCCGACTGCCACAGAATAAAAAAAAAAAAGAAAACATTTTCCTTAAAACATTTTTCTTAACTCACATGCTTCTTCTTTTTCGGAAGGGATCAGAGACGCCATCCCTTGTTCTACTTACAGTTAAACCGTTGTAATTGAATACCACATCCGTTGCAGTTCTTCCTCATTTATTTAGCAAGAAACACAACAAACCCAACAACAACAAAAGGACACAAAAAAAAAACACTACCTACTTCAAACTGAAGAACATGATACACATAATTCACATAATGAAACCAAAAATCCTGTCAATTAATGTCCTTTTCCTTGAAAAAAAAGGAGCAACGGCCAACAAAAAAAAAAATGAAAGAGAGACTCCTCCGGGTCCGGTATATTATTTTCTGTTGTCTGTTTTTTTTTTTTTTTTTGTTTAAGATTTAAAGTTTATAACGGACATACCGACTATGTACCTGTTAAGAATTTAAGCACCTGTATAAATTTTAAACTGGATTTTGTCTGTTATAAGTACATTTCTTAAGAGTGTTCCCATCTGTGGCAAATTTCTTAAAGTAGTTTTTTCTATTATCCCCGTTTCAAGGAAGATTAAACAAAGAACAACAAAAAAACAACAAAAAGAAAAGATGCCACAGTCAACTAAGAAAAAAAAAACAAAAGCAACGGAAAAAGAAGTGGTTTTCCCTTAGGATGGTGATGCTTACTATAAAACCTGTTAATGGCAGTTTGAATAGCAACATGGCAATGTGTGTGATTGTTATGTGGAAAAACAAATCCCTCCTCAGATTTATGATTCTACAAATGGAGGGCGAAGACATTTTTCCTTCGTCCTTCGTTTGGTTTTGTCGACAGTAAAGAGAACATTATATTGTAGTTGTTTTTTTTTTGCGCTGAATTGGTGCCGATAAAATAAGCTAGATGAAACTGATTGAATTCATCACTTGCATCGTTCACTTATCTTGAAAACAAAATTTTTATAGGGTGTTTCAAATAAAAAAAAATTCACAAATTATTAATTCATGAAATTTAATAATTGCTATCGATGCAGAATTTCACCCAACCACTTTTCACCTCATAGAAAAAAAGTCAAATCTTCAAACGCCGCGCCACTTAGGCCAAAAAAATCGGTTTAATCATCGGTTATCGGCAAATCGATAAATTCAGATTATCAGCAAAAGGCCATTTGCGTTGGCCGACATTTTAAAACGATCTAGATCACAAAAATCGTATGAAATCTTAACGACGTTTTTAAAGTCGTTAGGTAGAAAAGACAAGATTTTTCATTTCAATCCCCTTATAAAGGGTGTTTTTATTATTTAATTTTTTTAAATTTTTTTTATTAAATTTATCCCGATCCTTATTTTCATAATAGAATTTTCTTTAGGAACAAGCTCACTTTTAGTTGAATGACTACGTGAATAAAAAAAAAGACTGCCGTATTTGGAGTGAAGACAATCCTCATTGAGAAACCGTTAAATACGGAAAAAATGACTTTTTGGATGCTTTATGGGCTGGTGGAATCACGATGCTGGTCAGATTGTTACAGTCAATGGTGACTGCTATAGATCTATGATTACTGACTTTTTCGTTCCTCAATTGAACAACCATGATTTGCAGGAGCTGTGGTTTCAACAAGATGGCGCAACATGTCACACAGCACATTCCACAATTGATTTATTGAAGAAAACGTCTGGTAACCGCAAAGTTATCGGACCCGTGAATTGCCCTCTAAAATCGTGCGATTTATCGCAGTATGCCATTTTTTGGTGGGGATATGTGAAGTCACTAGCTTACGCCAATAAGCCCGAAACGATACACTACTTGGGGGACAACATTCGCCGCGTTATTGTCAATCTACGTCAACAAATGCTGGAAAAAATGATCGATTAAATTTCGTCTGCCCCAGCCGTGGTGGTCATATGCCAGAGTTCATATTTAAATTATAATGAAAATCGATTATATTTCGAATAAAGCCAATTTTAAAAATTCATCTATGATTTAATTCCATTTCAAAAAAAAACTCTTTACTTATGAATATTAGACTCGAGCAACAAATAAATAAAAAGTACGTATACGCCTCAGTGTACACAAATCGATAGATAGGTGTCAGTATAAAAAAAATGGTTTGGTTGAAAGATGTTTTTAAAAAAAGGATAGTGTTTTAAATTGCGGTCAGAATTTTTTTTTTTACTGGGTCAGATTATTAACTGACTCATAACAATATTGACTCTGCATTGATTTGCTGAAAATTTGTCAACTAAAATTAAAAACAAACAGCCTGTGGAAGTTAAGGTAGTATAAAATCTTAGTATTGCGCATACTGAAGTAAACCTGCTTATATTATACTTGCCATGGTTATTGGGTTGCAATTTCATATAAATAATGTAGATGCTCGAGCTAAAATCATTTCTAGTGATGTAGGGATTGGTTACATTTGTCATTTTACGTTTATGGTGTTAGTATCGATTTGAAAATAGGAAAATTCTTCAAATCCATAAGGAAAATACTTGAGGAGAGGACGAACTCCTAAGTGAAATTGAGGTGACTGACATAGGCAGCAATTTTTTTTTTTCTGTTTAAGGACTTAAAATCTTGTAGGTACGTGATTGGAAAATATTTTTGGCAAGACGAAGATGAATACATATAAAGGCACTTACAGTTTACGTTTTAGAGCAATAATCTAAGGCTACATTTTAATTATTAAAGGAAACATGTGCCTACATTGTAGAATGTAGGTTGGGTACATGATGCATTAAAGTTCAATGTTCAAACATAATAATAGACTGTTTGAATCAAAACACTGTTTTATATAATATAATAAAAAAGGACATAACAGAATAATTGAGATATGATGTTACATTATTTTTTTAGAATGAAATTCGATATCATCGACATCACCATATGAGCATGTTTGTGGCAATGGATTGTTTAAAACTTAAGAAAAAAAAAAAGAAAGCTTCTATTTTTTTTCAAAATATGGAATTTTCAAAAAAAAATTAAGTTATTTTTCAAAAATTCATTATAAAAATGTATGGAAAGTTGATATGCAGTATTATTTTGATTAAAAAATATCTCTTATTTAAAAAATTTGTAAGAAAATCGAAAACAAAAATAAACGATTCTATGACAGCTAGGAACCTACCGGAAAAAAATCATCATCAAAGTTTTGCCTTGTTACCAATTCTAGTACAGGGACCGTTATTTTTGAACGAAAGTTCTTAATTTTTAATTTCAAAATTAATAGAAAAATGTTTAAAAATATTGATATGCCATATTATTTAAATTATATAGGACCTCTTTCATAAAAATTTATATTGCAATCTGTTAAATCGTTTATGAGAAAATAGACAACGAAAATCTATATTTATGGAAGGTACCGTTAATAACGGTTTTTTGAAAAATATTCTTATATATACTAGGTACTTTATGTTGAAAAGTAAGCGATGTGGAGAGTAAAACCAGTGCACGTCGTTCAAAAACACAACTGAGAATATTGCTGCTGTATCACAAAGTGTTCAAGAAAACCCAGGTTTGTCCATTCCTCGTCGTTCTTTCTAATTGGGCATTCCACAAACATAAATACTTAGGTCTTAAGGCTTATAAAGTTTAGTAACACAAGAACTCAAGCCGGCCGATCATCGACAACGTCGTGTCTGTGCTGATTGGGTGCTTGAAATATATGAAAATGATCCGGAAAAAAATGACCAAAAAAATATCTTGACTGATGAGGTCCATTTCCACCTCGGTGGCTACGTCAACAAGCAAAATTGTCGCATCTAGAGCTCGGAGTCAGAATTGTTGAAAAGCCCCTCCAACCTCAACGAGTGACTGTTCGGTGTGGCTCATGGTCCGGCGGGGTCATTGGACCTAACTCTTTCGAAAATGAGGCTGGAGAAACAGCTACGGTGATCGCGCTATCGAGCGATGATTAAAAATTTGTTATGACCGGAATTGGATGGTATTGATCTGGGCAACGTTTACTTTCAACAAGACAGCACTACGTGCCACACAAGGAACTAAACCATCGATGTTTTACGGGAAAAGTTTCCAACAGTGTTATCTTCCGAAGAGGTAATCACAAATGGCCACCGAGATCTTGTGACTTGGCACCCTACGACTTCTTCCTTTGGGCCCACCTGAAAGATAAGATCTAAGCCAACAGCCCAGCGTCGATTCAAGACCTCAAAGGTGGAATTCATGAAGCTATTGAGGCCATACAGCAGCCACTTTGCGATTTGGTAATGGAAAATTTCATGAAAAGGATTTTTCTGTGTAAGCGTTTTCTGTGAATATCGAAATAACACCCTTAAATTTTTCTTTGGAACCGCATGTGCATTACCATTTAATATAAAATCTATATTGATTTTTCATAATTATACCTTTTGAACTTACGAACCTTTCAAATCAATTTTAATTTTTTTAATTTAATGTTTCTTTTAATTATACATTGAGCGAACCAAAAAAAATTTAATTCTATAGAAACAAGAATTTTCAATTAATTTTTCTAATGTGAAAAAGAAATGCACGTCAAACATGCATTGCAACTTTAATTCCTTCCACTGACACACTTTCAATTAGTAAAGTTCAACTCAAAGGATTATTAAGTTCATATGAATTCCTGTTTTTATTATTCCAACATAAAGATTAAATTTCAATCGATACTTGTCGTTGTCAAATACCCAAAGAATTTGCTCAAAAAACTTGTCAAAATTTACAAAAAAAAAAATTATAACATAACTATGCATAGAGGGAAAATTATATTAATAAGGACAACTGAACAGTTACACACATAGCTGCGACAAATTGAATCCGGTTGTTATTTTTTTTTTGTTATGTGTTGGTCTTTCATTACATTTTCCGTTTCAAATTGGTATCCAATAAAAAAGAAAACATTCAGTATCATGTCCAACATCGCGTTCCAAATCCTAAACCATTAAGGAATTTTTTTGGCACCAGTGCAGCATGCTCCATAACCGTTTTCAAGCTAAAAAAAAACACATCGTCTAGTGCGTCCAGTGTAGAGGACAAGAGTAATTGATCAACAAAACGATTGAGGAAAAAAAAATCTAATCCTATTCTGTCGGTCCAGGGTCCAGCCACGATGCAAAACACGAATTACTATAGTTCAGTGTCGGTCCATGTTTTTTTTTTGCTTTTTGAAAACTCTTGGTGGTATTTCACAGTCAGAATAGTGGTTTCAATTTCGACGTTAACTCTTATACTCCGAGAACTGAAGTTGTATTTTTACACTGATCGATTTTAAGTTGCTTAAAAAAAGCTTCAATTTTAATAATACCCTCCTTATCTAAGTGAGGAACGGAACTAAAATATTTATTTAAGTTCAACATAAGATATCATGTGATCAAAATCTTTTGTGAAATAGGGCCCTGGTTTAAATATGGAGTACATCGAATATTTAACTTTATTTAATTTTGCCAGGAACCATGGTCCTGCCAGTACTGACGTATGGATTCGAGCCTTGGGTGCTTACCAAATGATACTCCGACCTCTTAGCCGCGTTCTAAAGAAAAGTCTTAAGGAGAACTGTTGGCCCCATATGTGAAGAAGGACGATTCCGGAGACGGTACAATCATCAATTGTTAGCAATCTAACTTGAAGTGACAAAAATTAAGCTCGGGAGACTCCGGTGGACAGGGCCCCTAGTTGGCATGAGCGAAAAGGAACCGACTTGGAAAGTCCTTTGTGGTACATTCTATGGTACACGGCAGCTTGGTAGACCATGCTTGCGCTGGGGAGATGGCGTAGACCAGGACGCCCGAAGCCTTGGGGTGCGCAACTGGATGGCGTCGACTCGAGACCGGGATAGGTGGAGAGACTTGTTGAAGGAGGCCAGGACCGTACCCCGGTTGTCGAGCCGATGATGATGAGTTTTGCTATTCTTTGAAATCATACAAAATAAAAAAAAATTATAACCCTATCTCCCGGAATCTAGAAAGATTGAAGGAACAATGAAAAATGGTTTGAACGTGTTGTATGGAATTTCGATCTGATGCAATTTGTTACTATAGGTCATGGAAAAACATTTCTATTCTGTGCTACGTTCGTCGACGGTTGTTCGTTGGATTATGCAGTTTTTTTTTTTTTTTTTTTTTTGAATTAATAAAATACACCAACAAACAATAACCATTCGAGATAACACTCAAAATATCAGATTATTGCACCTCAGGTTGCAGCTGGATGTAATTCCATGCAATACCGAGCTGGTTATTAAATAAAGGAGTAGAGGCGATAAGGTATTTGTAATATTTTTTTTTTTTTTATTTTAATAAAACTGCATTTCGGTTTTGATGTTTTGAAGTTTCAAAAAGAAGAAGCCTGTCGACGTTTTTTGAGGTCAACTCGACGAACCCCACAATAGATACTTTAGTTTGAAGCAGTGAATTGGGAAAATTGTGGCCCCAATCATTTAGACAGGAGGCTCTGACCAACGGTAAAAAAGTAGAAGATTAAAAAAATCGTTATTAACGAACTTGTCACAGCATCGTGTTTTTAATTAACTGTTCTCTAACAAACTGTTCAACGGATTCATTATTTTAAAAGAAATATTTTGGACAAAAAACTATTCAGAACATATTTTTGTAAAATTTTGAAGGATTGGTATGATTTTGTCGGATTTGAAGATAATACCGATTTAAAAAAAATTCTATCTTAAGAGCGTTGAGGCCAGTTGCATCAAAATCCTCTTAAACCAGTTTTTGCTAAAGTGCTTAAAAAATTCATCGGCCTGACAAACTTGTCTGCGTTCCACCAATGCCCTTCACTGTTTGAGAACCATCCCTGGATCTTTACATCTGTTTAATGAGAAATGTCAAACTTCGATAACATGACATTTTAAAATTCAATGCAATAAGTAAACACAAAAAATTCCAACAAAAAAAAATCCCACAATTTTAGCTTCTGTATCTTTTCTTCTTCAATTACAAACATTGAATGAACGCGATTACAACTTAAAATGGCGTGTTTTTTTTTTTGTAACCAAACAAAACAAATAAATAAATCAACCTTGAGAAGCTTTCATAAAATGATACATCTTCGCATCGTTGAGATTTAAATTGGTAATAGTAGATGGTAGAAATCACAGAGAGAACATGGTGAAAGTAATTTAAATAAATAAGCGAAATTGATCTTTGAATGCGTCACGTTATTTTATTTCCCATAAAACAATCTTCGTCATCGAACATAATTTTATGATTTGCAAATGATTCAAAATGTGAAAATAAAAATTAATTGAAATTGGATTTCTCGTAAAGTTGAAGCATTCTTTGACTAACAACTGTCTGTTGCATGTTATTCAAAGCCTATTCAAAAATTTTCTTGATGATTAATAACCTCCCATACATCACATACGAAACACCATATCGATGCAACACGAAAATTGTTAAATGGCATTTATTAGGTAGGTAAAGTATCAACAAAGACTTCAAATAAGTACCCTACCTGGTCACAAACCAAATACCTGTTTTGCTGCACATACAGCAGCGTGTCTGACCACATACCAAATGCACAATAGCTTCAGCGGAATGCATCTCGAAATAGGTATATCCAACCATTTCGACCACATAAAGCTTCCATCAAAAAAGATTCTCTGAAATGTGTAAAGGTAAAGGTAAGTCGATGGTGAATCATTATTATATACCTTCCGATACTCACAAAACACAGTATGGGGCTTCAATGGAATGCTTAAAGCCAAACCAAGGTGATTTAATCGAATGACACAGAAGTGAGAGAGAGAGACAGAAGATGATGATTGTTGAATGGTTTTGCTGCTGGTTGCAGAGTATCATCATGTTCGTGACACATAGTTTTCGTTTTTGGTGAAAAACCAGTTGGATACTTCAAGATTCATAGTATTTCATGTATGACTGAGCAGTTTTGCTCATTTCGAATTTGAAACCGCAACTTTAAAGTGGATATGAGGGATCAGCCCAAAGATCAATGATGGTTTGTGGCGCGGCGGCGGTGGGAGAGTGTTTAAGTGATGAAGAATTTTTGAGGTCAGGAATAGGGTATAGATGAATAGAGTTAGTCACTTGTGAAGTTAATACTCATAAATGTGAAATGAGGGAGTATTTCTATAAGATGAGCAATGGCAGTTTTAAGTTTAAAATTGGCTTGATGACTGATCAATGTCGACGTGCAAACATTTTGAAAATTGTGTTAATTAGAAGCCTAGAAGATAAGCGCAAGAAGAAAATAAAAATGTTTTGAAAAAGATGAAATCTTGAATGAGTTCCTTAAAGCACCCTTTGATTTTTGTAATCTCCATCGATTGATGCCGGAAGAAACTGGAGGAAATCAAATTCATCACTGAATCAATTAAGTTTTCAGGATACACTTTAGAGAATGGCTAAGGTAAGCCAGCGGATCAAAAACTAATAAAGTCTAAAATTGTTAAATGACGGTTATCGTGAAAGCAATTAATAGTTTTTGGGACTAGCAGGTTTTTTCCAAATGGAGCTTCCAAATCAGCTGGTATCAATTTTCAACTAGAAAAAATCATTTGGAAAACATTCTTAACCCTTTCATATTATTTATTATATATACGTTTTGTGAGAGAGAAAGAAATGAATATAATCTAACTCGCTTAAAGAAGCAAAAGTACTTTAACTTGGCTCATTGCTTTAATATTTAATAAGAACTTTCCTTTTCCCCCAATAAAATTGTGCGAATTTGCATAAAATAGAAATTGATTTAACAACGGAATGTCACTCAGCTTTGAGAAAACAACAAAGAAATATGTCACTATCCCAACAGTACTCTAAATCTGACGTTATGTTCAAGTTTTAAAAATTGGGTTATCGATTAGGTTATCGATCATTATCAGTATCGAGAAATTAATTGTAATCAAATAATAATGGAATGGTTTGTCAGTAGAAGGGCTAAACACGAGGCGAGACAAATCATTCAAAATTTGTGGGAATATTAGAGAGGTTTTGGAAGCAAATTTTCGTCTCCCACTTTTTTCACAACAAGCAAAAAACAACACAGGAAAAATGTTGAATGAGAATAATTTTTTTTTCTTTTCTGGATAGGCCGAGGTGAGACTTAAAAAAATCTCTCCTGATTTCGTTTCGTGACCAGCCCTAATTAGTTGGTATGAATGATTCCAAAAAAAATAAAATGATGACTGAGTAATATTAAATATAAAGTACTGGTCAATAAATATCTTGATAATTCAAAATAATAAAACTCGTTCATACAAATAGCGATATCTTATTAATGTTTTTACTTATTGATAATATTTGAGGTTTTGGTGTTTTCTTCTGAATACAATGCAAGGTCATTCATTTCGTGGTTTCAAGTTGGTAGCGCTAGCATTTGACTTGACACCTGTCAAACTCAGCTGTCATCTGAAATGTCATAATATTAGATAAATATTAACAATGCGTTAAAATTATTAAAACTTATTACAAAAGTGGTGATTCAATCGTAGCCACTTTACGCAGGCAATCGATAAAATTCTGAAGAAATTTGAAAAGAGCGGAAGTGTTAATAATGTCGTAAGACCTGCTGCAAGTGCAAGTGTTGAAAATGATCCGCATTTATCGATTTGCCAATAACCGATGACAAATTTTTTTTTTTTCGGCGATATAAGATCATGACTTGGACGATATGTGGTTCCAACAAGATGGGGCAACAACCAACAAGTTATACAACACCTTATGGCTTTATTAGGTGTGAAGTTTCTTGGCCGCGTAGTTCCATGTTTTAACCACGTCAATTGGTCACCAAAATAATACGTTTTGATAGATATTGTTAGATTTTTTCTGTGGGACTATGCAAATTAACATGTTTTCCCGAATAAATGTAGCGGTGTTGTAAAATTTACAACGAAATAAAAATCTATCCATCTAAATTTTAAAAATTAGTATTGACGTTCCTAAACTTACTAACAATGCATCAGTTTCAGAAAATATTATTTATTTAATTTATTGTTGCATGAACATTGTATGAGAATGAGTATGATGAATTTATTGATAAAAGTTCATAATATTGTCTCGTTTATTTATTTGACTCTTGTTTGTTTAAGTTAACTGATCATTATAATTTCAATAAATACCACTCAACTATGAGAGCAATCGACCTAAACCACTTGAAATCATATGAATATTTTATTTAAAATAAACAATGATTCAAGTAGAAGAGAAATGATAAATGATAGATTATTTCTATTGATTATTATTATTACCTTATTCATAAAATAATAGATATCTCCCTATTTCTATGACGAACATAATAGATGTTGCGTGATACAGCAAAATGCAATATTGGGTGTAAAAAAAAAAAACGATTCGAACAATTTATATGTAAATTAATCAATTCAATGTGAAAATACACATTTTATTCATGAAATTGAAAATCACATTCAACATCAACTTCTATTACAGAGAACAAAGAAACTCGATCTTTGTCTTGAGATTAAGAACAATTTATTACATAATCAAAATCAAGATTGTATAAATTAAGCACCAGTCAAGAGCGGGTCTCTTCTGTAGCCAATTATAATTATGGAAGGGTCATCGGATAATTTTTTTTTTTAATTACATTCCACCAGTTCTCGTCACAAAGAGGCTGATGGTCAAACGACTTGAATGTTATAAACAAACCAAATGAACATGGACACAGATGCGCCTTTGTTCGGAATGAAATGATAACCCTTGCTTTTGATTCTTAAAGACACTTGACTCCGCAGGGCGAAGCGGCGCATCAGTTGTCGTTGTTGTTGAGAAAAAAGTTTACCGACTGTTTCTAGTCGGTGGACAGAAATATTGTCTGTGTCCAAAACTGGAATTTGAATTTATTCAATATGTAACGAGTTGAGTTTTATTTATGTTTATACACTGAGAAAAAAAAAATTCAAATCACTTCGTAGAATTTTGTTTTTAAAAAATTGTGTTTCCAGAAACTTCCACAGTTCTGAGAAGCGGGAAATTTTCAAAAAAATTTAAGTCATTCAAAAATATTCGAAAATATATTTTTATAGTTGCAACTTGATGGAAGTATCTGTTTTTTAAATTTAGAAATGGTTATTTTGTATAGTTTCTAAGTTAAAAAAGCTTCATTAATTAAATTGTTTGTAAAATTTTTTCGTTCAGTGTAGAATCATACATTTTTATGGTTTTTTGTGTTTTTGTTTACTTCTTATTAATCTTCTGCTGTGTTTGTCCTGTTTTTTTTTTTTATCTGAAGGTTCGAACGATTTACGTATATAAAAAAAAAGTTCCCACAGAAAATATTCTTCATCGTATTGTTGTTCCCTTTTTTGTTTGAATCAAGTTTAACAAAAGGGAACAATAAATGGAATAAATTAAATGGTTAAAATAATGTAGAATTATGTAACTGAGAAATTTAAGAGAAAAGACGTGTTTTTTTGCTAGTGAATCTTTTGGAAGTTCTACTCCATTTTACCATTCATTTTGAAGCCCATTACAATCATGATTCTTGGAAAGATATTGAAGTGTTTTTCTGTTTTTTTTTTTTTTGAACATAATATATACTTTTTTTAGTTAGACGAGCATTTTGTCTTGGCTCTTGTAAAGTTACTTATTAATTAATAAACACATTTATTCTGAGAAAATAAAATATTCTATTATTTCTCGCATAGCAGTCAGACAAAACAAGTTCTACGAATACATTAAAAATATGTATCGGTTTTATCAATTAACAATTTAATTAGATACCTTTATATGTAAGTAGCTTGGGCAGTCTAAAATCATGCAATCGATTTTTGTAAATGGAAAATATTCATCGAATGTTATGACACTAAAAGATGACAGCTGAGTTTGACAGGTGTCAAGTCAAATGCTAGCCCTACCAACTTGAAAACACGAAATGAATGACCTTGTATTGTATTCGGAGGAAAAACGCCAAAACCTCAATTATTATCAATAAGTAAAAACATTAATAAGATACCGCTATTTGTATGAACGAGTTTTATTATTTTGAATTATCAAGATATTTATTGACCAATACTTTATATTTATTACTCAGTCATCATTTTATTTTATTTGGAATCATTTATAGCTACTAATTAGGGCTGGTCACGAAACGAAATCAGACGAGATTTTTTTAAATCTCACCTCGGCCTATCCAGAAAAGAAAAAAAATTATACTCATTCAACATTTTTCCTGTGTTGTTTTTGATTGTTGTGAGAAAAATGGGAGACGATATTTGCTTCCAAAACCTCTCTAATATTCTCACAAATTTTGAATGATTTTCTTTCGATAAATCTTGTCTCGCCTCGTGTTCAACCCTTCTACTAACAAACCATTCCATTATTATTATTATTTGATTACAATTAATTTCTCGATACTGATAATGATCGATAACCTAATCGATAACCCAATTTTTAAAACTTTAACATAACGTCAGATTTAGAGTACTGTTGGGATAGTGACATATTTCTTTGTTGTTTACTCAAAGCTCAGTGACATTCCGTTCTTAAATCAATTTCTATTTTATGCAAATTCGCACAATTTAATTGGTGGAAAAGGGAAAGTTCTTATCAACTATTAAAGCAATGAGCCAGGTTAAAGTACTTTTGCTTCTTCAAACGAGTTCGATTATATTCATCTCTTTCTCTCTCACAAAACGTACATATAATAAATAATATGAAAGGGTTAAGAATGTTTTCCAAATGGTTTTTTCTAGTTCAAAATTGATATACGGAAACAGTTGTTGTTATGATGGTTTTTTTTTCCTACAATTCATTTCATTTACTCGCACTGCATGGAAATACTGAAAGTTTTGAGGTCCTTACCTTAAGGGTTGTTACTTTTATATATATAAAAAAAGAAGAGAGAATGACAGCTGTGGTAAGATTATAATCATAATAGCTTAAATTATAGGAACTGTCATTTTCCTATCAAGAAGGACCATGTATAGGTACTTACTGAACAACACAACATGCCCTCTTTTTATTTTAACTTTGTCGTCGCTTGGTCGAAGAGCAATTTATTTATATCTTGGGTGCAGTTTTGGCGGCGAAAAGAAATGTTTTTATTTTATGCATATGCAGTGGGATTATAAGTGCATTATGCGTAACGCCAGGTGGTTAAGTGGTTAGACAAGGCCGCACCTAAGGGATATGCAATTTATTTTGTTTTATTGCAAATGAATTAAATTTATTTTAAATTTCAGGGTTGAATGAATTGCCTTGTTTCAAATGAAAAAAAATGTTTTCGCTGGCGACATGGTCATGAATCTATTTAAATTTATATAAAAAAATATTTAAATATTTAATATAACGCATCTGCAAATTTAAAAAAATTAATTGAAATTTGGAAACAAAAGTAGATACAGAAATACAGATATTTTAAGTGCTAACACAAAAATTTTCAAAATCTCTTTGGACAGTGTCAAAAAAAAACACTGAAAGCCAAGTTTTATGAAAATCCATCCATACGTTCAGTGTGTAGGGCTTTATACACTGAGTTACAAAAAAAAGTGAGGCAGTCGTACTTTTTGATTTGTTCTTATCATTTTGATAATATGCCGCTATGCTTTTGCAGAGCTTTATTTTTTTTAGCAATATATTTGTGTACCCGTTTTCATAATCTCTTTCCATTTTCCATGTGATACGTGCATTATAATAAGGAAAATCACATTATAATCATTTGTTGATACAAGACGAAGCAGAGCAATTTTGGCTTCCCAAATCCCGTAAATGCTGTCACACAGACGGCGGCGTTTAGCGGACGGTGGCCTGAGAGCAAGAAGAACTGCTCGTTTACCAAGACTCAAGGTACAGCATAAGCGACGTTAAGGTTGGACCGACGCCGATCAGATGGACGTAGCAGAGTGTGGAGAAGATCAGGTGAGAGATACTATTCGACAACAGTAGCCCAGCGGGAATATTTCTGGGGAGGTTCCGTCAAGGTGTGGGCAGGAATTTCTATTCACGGAAAAACTGAGCTGTGCATCGTGGAAGGATTGGTAAACTCCAATTATTATATCACCAATATTCTGGAGGAATATGTGGTTCCGTTCGCACCATTTATTGGTAAAGACTTCTTGCGGATGCACGAAAATGCTAGACCTCACGTTGCCAGGTGCGTTAATAACTACTTGAAAGAAGTGGAAATCGATATGATGACTTGGCCTGCCATGAGCCCGGTGATGAAGCCCATTGAACACGTTTAGGACCTGCTGGGAAAAATGATAAGACAGTGGCCTGCTCTTTCGAGGCACTCAGTGGGCTGAGATCTACTCTAATCGAGAAGTGGGATAATTTGGACGACGCAACCCTAAAAAAACCTTATTGAAGGTATGCCAAGGCAAATTGTAGCTTTGCGAAATTTCATGGTGCGCCACTTTTTTTGTAACTCTGTACAAATAGACAAATAGTTTCCCTTACATAATTTAATAAATTGCCAAGAAGTACGCTTTAAAAACTGGAAGAACTGAAGCAATGATTCCAAAAGACAGTTTTGCTTCAGCACTCAAGTAACCTTGAGGGAATAAAATCTGGCTTCTGTTACATTGAAGAATTAAACCGAGTTTTCATATTTTCTTTAAATAAATGAATATAGTTATTTAATTCAAATATAAAAGTTTAGTGTTAAACAAAATGGGCGCCATTTATGCATTTTTTGATAATTATTATATTTGTTCTACAGAAAACTAACCTAAACTGGTCACAGTATTCTTGTAACAAAAAATGTCATTTGTCGACTTGTATTCCCCATTTAAACAAAATCAACTAAAAAATAATCCTTTATTAGTTACCTAGTTTGTGTCATACAATAATGAAAGCACTACAATAACTTTTGAAAGTTTCCCCTACTTCGATTTTCCAACCAATTCCAATTAAGAATTCATAACTTAAAATCTATCCTCTTGTCGCCTCACCATCAATTTAGGCCAACAAAAAAAAAAACAAAAAAAACACAAACAAAAACAAAAATAACCAGGTATGGAAACCAATTTCTTTCAACACTTTTGCTCCTTTAGTTAGGGGGGATGGAATGTGTAGATATCATGGGGAGGAACATTTTATACAAAGAAAACCAGGTAACCTAGATTTTTCCAAAAATATACATTAAGGTTTAATAATTAATTCCCCAGATGGGCTTCGCAAACAGGCCACAATCACGCGATGTATCGTTGCCGACCAACATCAAACAACACTTTATATTATATGGAGAGAGTCCTTTGTTGAAAAACGATGATGATTTGTTTGTTTGGATAAATAAAATTTACGGTTTCATAAAAGGTTATGACTATAGAGTAAATTGTTGAAAATTACAAACCCATACTTTATTGGGGTGTACGTAGATTTATGTAAACTTCCAAAAGTATCCACATTCCTTACCTGTAAAGAAATTAAAAGAAAAAAAAAAATCAATAATTTTGTCATGAAATGGTTTTTGATATATATGACCTATCTAACAACATAAAGGACTTAACATAAAAAAATTAAAGGTGAAATGGTCTGAATGAATTATTTAGCTTCTGTTTCATAAGATGCCCCACTGGGATCACCGAAGATTTCGTTTCGGGATAGGTGAACCCCAGGGAAGTGTCTTGAGCCCTTTGCTATTTATTACCTTGATTCTCTGATTGAAAAATAGGTGGCGACCACAAAGTGTATCAGTTATTCTTTGGTGACGACGACGCAGCCGTCTTAAGTGAAGATCCCGTGTCCTTGCAACGAGCACTTGATGTATGGTTGGCTGTTCTGGACAGAAATGAATACCGATTTATTCATCCAGCGCTTACACACGGTTCACAGTGTTGAACGCTGTACAAAAATTAAGAAGAGTGTAAATTGATGCCAGCTGAAAAGATGATGCTTCGCATGACAGCAGGAGTGAAAAATCAATAAGAAGCAAGGAAATCGCAGAAATCCTAGGCGTCAAAATATCAAGTTGGACAAAATACAGCATCCATCTAAGATGGATTTGATAGTTACTGTTAAGTAAAAGAAGAAGCCTTGAGAATCATTTCCAACACTTTCGCGAAAGAAAGGCAGGCGCCAAAACTCTTGGAAGAAATAAATGCAACGACACCTGCATTTAGTTGGCCTCAGACATGGAACTATCCAAAATCAACGTTTTCTGGGGTCAACCCGGCGAACCCTACAAGTGGACAGCGATGCAGTAGGGTGGGAGCTTTGTGGTCCTACTCGAGATCATGACAATCGACGGTAATTGAAGAAGAAGAAGAAGAAGAAGAAGAAGCTTTTGTTTCAATCAAAGCTAATAATGGGGTTCAAGACTTATCAACATTTGTTTCAAAACCTCGATATAAGTTAGTACATACCTGGAATTAATTTCTTATTCTTCTTTTCTTCCATTTCAAAAACTAAAATAGCTTCCTCCAAACATAAATCGTTTTGAAATCTAATAAAACTTTTAAAGCATTTCCCCATAACGTCAATTGTCACGTATTCAACACATCATCAATTTTTGTAGGTACATAGTGGGTGTGAACGATGAGCACATTTTTCACCAAAGTAAAAAAAAAAAAACATTAAAGGGAAGATAAGTAATTATTCTTCTTTTACATAATCATGCACCAGATGACGATGAAATTATGTCGAAAGCGCAACGAAAATAAGTTTTTTTTTTTCTTTTTTGTGTAATAAATAAAGTGGAGCATTTTAAGCCCGGGCAATTTCCTGGAACATATTTGAATTAAAACAAACATACAGCAAACATTATTTTGTGTTTATTTTTAGAACTTAAAATAAACCCAACAACTAACTATACACAAAAGGGGGAAGCATTATAAAACTTTGGTGGTTCTATAATGCTGATGTTGATGGTGGTGCATGATCAGATGTTTGCAATTACGCGATTTCCTAACATTATTCCAAGGAAAAATGTGTTTCTCATTGATGTTGATCTGAGATTAAGAGAAAATGCGGAAGCATTTTCTTGAGGAGCAGCATCTAGTTGAGAAAGCTATTATTTTGTGGGGATATGTATATCTGATGCGATGCGTATGTGAAATGATAGCAAACTAACGCAAGTGGAATATTGTTACGGAATGGTTGTTGGCTATCTCTTTGATTTATAGTTTGAATTTGTGTTTGTTTACGAAAATCTTGTCAGTTATCAGAAAATCGTATCCATGATGTTGGATTTAATCGGACACAAGGAAGCATTAACGGATTAGTTTAATTATAATGGATGTTAAGTCTTTAAGTTACAAAGCTACAATGAACATTAAACTTCTATTTTAGAGGTTCTTTTAAAATTAAAAAATGTTTAAGGGGTTGACACACTTGCAGCTGGGCTGTCAAACTTTCTTAGGATGATTTTACACAAAGCGTCTCGTCCAAGACGCGTACTACATTTGTTTGTGGTTTTTGAGTATCTAACGTTTGTGTTAATGGAACACAGCAGACTAAGCGTAAGCTTCAAGTATTTGTCAAAGCAGCTTGAGTGCTAGCAAGCAGTCTTGAACATCAGGTATTTATTGGTTAAATGTCAGATGTGACATCTATGACTGGGAGTATCGTGTGCAGAAGACTAAGGAAGAAGTCATCGCTGCATTGCGAATTTGTAATGAATTTGTATTTGTAGGTGAACCACTGCCAAGATTCAAATCAAATCTTTTATGTTCCTCCTTATATATGCTGAACAAATGTTGACTTGCAAATTGAGTACCTATAGTGAAAAAGAAAGAATCCAAATGTATAACAACAACTTGTGCAGCTGGTCAAAATGGTGGCTTCAAATGCGATTGTCATAGACTGAAACTGACACGTGACGTCGTTAGCGCAATGCGTAGTGCATATGGCTATGAGTGGGCTTGGGTTATGTTCAAGCCCTAGCTGCGTGAAAAGTTTTTAAATTAAAAATTAACAAATAAAAGACTAAACAATACTCAAAGGAGTCTGATGATGGGCCTGGCAGTCCTAAGATAATTATAACTGGAGCCTATAAAATCTTGGTGGTAACTTGTCTGTTTTTTTTTTCACTCAACAAAACATAGAAGACGAATGTGCGTTGCTTTAAAACATTGAATGTAGTCTTAAGAGTTGTAACTAGTTTTGGCAGATTTAAGTTAAATGTTTTGGTAGGTACAGTGGGGCCAATGCAGTGGCGTAGCAACTTGAAAGTAAAATGGGCCTAACTCCATGTGAAGAAGGAAAAATATAAGCATGTACATTGTACAAGTACATACCTAACTATCGTAGTAGCTCTGACTCTGACTACTGTGCCGGAGGCCTGGGTTCGATTCCTAGCATCGCAAATCAAAAAGCAGAAATATTTTTGTTCAGGGGATGCTGTCACTTTCGAGAAATTGACAAAATATCTCAAAAAGTCAAGAATAGAGTTCATCTCATATCAGAACGGCTGATGACTCATTAAACCGTATTTTTCCTCCATGCAATAACACGCTCACAGGAATGGTTGAGAGTTGTAAGACGCTAAGGCCCTGGTTCCTCGTGGACAGTCGCTCCACTAAATTTATTTTCAATTATTATTTATTATTCCCTGTCATCAATTTTGCGAAAATGTTGATTATTGAATTTTAGCAGCTTTTCGACATACCTAATAACAAAAAACCTTTAACAAAATCTCTAAATCATATTTCCTTAATTTTGTTTCCAAGGTATGAGAATATTTCTCTTTTGCAAATAAAAAAAAACACTATCAATGTTATAAAGGGCTTTTTTAATTAAAAAAAAATATTGATTCGTTGTCACGATATCTTATGCAAAGATATTCACAAACAAAATTGAAATTCTATATTCTTCTATCACCTGCCTTTATATATACCTACATATATTAGAAAGATACCTGCCATTTCTAGATAGTGGGTATGGGTATGGGTATAATTGAACTAAATTTCCATCTAAAGGACTCGAATTCCTCATAAATCGATAGAAATAACATTTCCTCAGCAGGCATTCGAGAAAAATAACAATATATCTGAAGAACAAAAATTGTAATTTGAGATTTTCTTGTCTCTACAAAGGTATAGGTATTATAGATGAATGACGAAAGTTAGCTACCTGCCTAATGCCTATATATTTATTTTCAACTTAGATTGTATATATTTGTAATTTATTATTCGTTAGCTGTTTCATTTGAAATAATTGGATTTCTACATTTCCACACATATTACTCTCACATCCGGGAATCACCTTAATTTCAAAATAATTCTCTATACTAGATTGTAGATAGCGATTTTGTTAATGTTCATAGAAGGTATTTATTTTTTTTCTATTTATAATTTTATTAAACTTTAATGCAACGTTTTTGTATGGATTTTTCTTGTTCTAATTCCATAATCAAACATTGATAAGAGAAGATAAGATAGCAAGTTTGTTGACTTTCCTAACAAAACTTATTCAGCAAAATTTAATCTAGCTTACATACTTTTTGGATGAATACCAAACCATCTACTTTCCTCCTATTAACAATGCCACTCATTGTAACATAATACACTATTCCATCCTCAATTATGTTGTTTTATTTTCAAATTCAATGGATTCATTTATTTCGTAATAAAAAGAAAAAAAAATAAACTAGAACATCTTCAGATAATAAATTTTGTCTTCACACACATAGAGTACATTGTACTTGTACATAATAATAAGATCATTGAAGATACTTTCCAATTTAAAGACACACAAGATGATTAGGAATATTTTTGATTTATGTTAATTGCTTTAAATAGAGTTAAGATCATAATGAGAGGAATAAAAACTAAGAGAGTTTTAAAAACTAAGTAGGGTTATTATAGCGCTATGACCTGACACGATTTGAAAATATAATTTTTTACGATTATCATTGTGTGATGAAATATTATCACAATATTTGAAAAAAAAAAAATTATCCGGAAAACCAATTTAATTTTTTTTTACTTGCGACTGTAAAATATTATACGGCAAGTTTCGAATTCGTAATAAAATCGAACTGGAGATATTAATCAGACCTGTCATTACGATGATAGAGAACCCGAACCCTCAATTCTTTCTGTATGACTGTACTCAAAAACGGCTCTAAGGAATTTGGTGAAATTTTTCCAGGGGGGTTTTGTAAGCAATTTTAATTCATCATCATCATCATCGGCTCGGCCTCGAGCCGACGCCATCCAGTTACGCATCCCAAGGCTTTGGGCGTCCTAGTCTACGCCATCTCTCCAGCGCAAGCATGGTCTACCATGCTGTCGTCTACCATAGAATGTACCACAAAGGACTTTCCGAGCCGGTTCCTCTTCGCTCATGCGTGCCAGGTGCCCTGCCCACCGGAGTCTACCGAGCCTAATTTTTGTCACTATGCCTGCTTCAAGGTAGATTGCGTACAATTCATGATTGTACCGTCTCCGGAATCGTCCTTCCTATAATTCTCCTTAAGACTTTTCTCTCGAACGCGGCTAATAGTTCGGAGTGTCTTTTGCTAAGCACCCAAGTCTCGGATCCATACGTGAGTACTGGCAGGACCATGGTCCTGTACAGCAGCAGTTTTGAAGTTATGTTGAGATTTCTGGATTTAAAGAGCTTTGACAGACTATAGTAGCCTCTGTTGGAATTGAGCAGCTGCCCGCGTATTTTTTCTTCTATCGTATATGGTTATCGGCTGCTACTACTGACCCAAGGTATTTAAAGGATTGCCCCATTTTAAATTCATGCTCCGCTACCTTGATTGTTTGACCAACTGTCCTTCTCGCATTCGACGCCACCATATACTTTGTTTTACCTTCACTAATGTGTAAAACCCAGATTTTGTACCGCCTGCTCGATCTGGATGAAGGAATCGTGTACAGCTTGTTCGGTTATCAACGATAAGCGGTTTGACGGATTGTGACCAAAATTTGTATGAAAGAGGTCTTATACAGGGTGGGACAAAAGCTACTTCCTAATTTTTTAAATACGGCTCCAACGATTTTATATATTTTTTTAAATTTTTGTGATACATAAGAGGGTATCTTCAGTTTCAAGCACAAATTTCTTTCTTGGCTTATTTTAGCAATTCCAATAATGAATTTTATACTTCAAATATTTTTCTTTAAAAACAAATGAGAATTTTGTTGATGCTAAGTTGACTGTCATGTATTAAAAAAATTGTAAGAATTTAGAAATTTTTACAGGCCTGAATCACTCTAGGAGCTCAGAAAGCGATAAAATCTAAACGTTCTGTTTGGCCTGGGCTTTTACTTAGAGAACTCCAGAGTCACGAGTTGTACGAGTATGCCCAAAAATTCTTCTTATTTAAATTTTAATTTTTGTCAGCTGTAGAAAGAAAACAAACAATAAAATACTTTGACATAAGTCGTGCTCAAAATTTTATATTTCACCTCAGTGTTGTTGTGAAGTGACGCAGATACACCCTTCTTTTTAGAAATTTTCTTTCTGCTACCATACAGTTATAATCACATCATGCGTACAAAATCCGTTTAAGTTATCTATTAACTAAGTCCCCTCATGTATATGCAGGTTGTTCCGATTATGAAAAACAGTTATTTAATATTTTGTTTTCTACGTATGTACTTATTTTGCTTCTTATAGGGTAAATCAAAATATAACTGGCATCATTAAAAAAAATAATTCTTAGAAATTACTGTCTCAATATTTATTTTGACACTAATTTGGGTTTAATTTAATAAAAAATTTCTACGGAGGTAATTTTATTGGATGTAATGAAATTCTTTGACAAACACTAATAAAAAGAAAAATTTGAAATTATTCGTTTCTTGACTGAGCCGCGAGAAACAAAATTAAGCTCACGGTTCAAATCCAAGTTTTTCATTTATAACTTAACCCAGAGTAAGATATTAAATTAAATTGATTAAATTAATCTACAGTTATGTAGCTCCAGAAGCAATATTTTATTAGAGGATAAATACTAAGAAACTTGCATAGTAAAAAAGCTGTTTATTTGAGTTAGTCCAGAGTAACTAGGGATTAACTTTAATCTCGCACTAAAAAAACATAGTCATAGTAGATCGGTGTTTCCCGACTCTTATTTAAATTGCAGAAGGTTTTATAAAGTTCTTTAACAAGAAAATAAAAGGTGGATACATACATAACTTATTTTATTTAATATTTTCTTCATAAGTTCTGCTCTATAAGTCTTTATATCATAAAACATTTATTTTTTCATTACGAAAATTAAATTTATAACACCGCGTAAATTTTCTAAATTCAAAAAGTTATTCTTTTGAAAGATTTTTGTATCAAAAATATTTCGTTATCATTCTAAATACTGCTTAATTTTTTTTTAACTCTATGGCAACTTTGTACGATTTACCCTATTTTTAAAAATGCATATGAAACCCAACTCCCAAAAAGGGGCCAAACTCTGCTAAGGGATAAGCACAAGAAACCTGTCACTATCACCCATAGCACTTCTATGGCAACCTAAAATATTAACTTATTCCCTCCTCCTTCTAGGCTATTGATTATGTCATATAATAAGGAACTAAGACGTTCATGGGTTTTTATTATAAAAATCATTAAATGGGTCATTGGAGATGAGAAAACCGCGGAGTGCTATTAAATTGAAGGGTGCAATTTTGGGGGAGGGGGGCAAAAGCACCCTTTTTGGTTTTTTGCATATAACTCGCAAACGAAGCAAAATTTCGAGATAATGCTTAAGACCTTTTTTGTAGATAATAAAATTTACCATCGAAATGAACTATTCGAAAAATTTTAAAAAATTTTTAAGTTAGTTAATTTTTAAAAAAATCAATGCAAAAAAACGTGAAAAATCACTTTTTTTTTTTTTTTTGCTCTTTTGCCCATAACTTTTTTTAGAGCAGAGATAGGTATAGGCAATGCTTCATAAAAAAGAAAGATTATTAAATTCTCTTTAAAATAGCATTTTTAGAAAAAAAATTTTTCATACAAATTTACCGAGATATAGTCACTCAAAGTGAGTCAATTTTTCGATTTTTCACTACATTATTTCAATTTTAATTTCTTATAAAAAAAATTATTTTTAATCAATGTAGTGAAAAATCGAAAAATTGACTCACTTTGAGTGACTATATCTCGGTAAATTTGTATGAAAAATTTTTTTTCTAAAAATGCTATTTTAAAGAGAATTTAATAATCTTTCTTTTTTATGAAGCATTGCCTATACCTATCTCTGCTCTAAAAAAAGTTATGGGCAAAAGAGCAAAAAAAAAAAAAAAGTGATTTTTCACGTTTTTTTGCATTGATTTTTTTAAAAATTAACTAACTTAAAATTTTTTTAAAATTTTTCGAATAGTTCATTTCGATGGTAAATTTTATTATCTACAAAAAAGGTCTTAAGCATTATCTCGAAATTTTGCTTCGTTTGCGAGTTATATGCAAAAAACCAAAAAGGGTGCTTTTGCCCCCCTCCCCCAAAATTGCACCCTTCAATTTAATAGCACTCCGCGGTTTTCTCATCTCCAATGACCCATTTAATGATTTTTATAATAAAAACCCATGAACGTCTTAGTTCCTTATTGCCCCCTTTTTTACGACATAATCAATAGCCTATTCCATTTTATGATATATATACTTTTATTCTTCCTTATGCCCCACACCGCTTTTAAACATGGCTTTAAAAATGTCATGAGACTTTGAAATTCATCGCAACATATTAAACAAAAATGGTATAATTATATCATTTGGATTCCTTACGGAAAACATGCAACATGCATTCATACAATGTCGTTCCTATCATGCCCAACATAGTTTGCCTTTTAACTCCCTCCAAGAGTATTGGGGCCTGTTCTGCTGGCATAACAACCAACAACCAAACACAAGAGCACGTACTGTACATCTTATTTCTCTTTTGATAGAATTAATAGACGTTCTCATCGACGGAAGATAAAATACCTTTTTTTTTGAAGTCAAAGAAGTAAAATACGTCTAGTTGAAGTGTACCTGCCCATTTGCGGGTGTAGCGCATTTAAACGTGATCGAACTTTATAAAACACCTGAGGTATATATAATTTTTTAACGAACATTTTACGTCCATTTAATCTGTCTGCAACGGAAAGGGATATGATGTATGTCTGTCGTCTGTGGTCTGTTTAAAATAAAAAAGAGACATTTTGAATAGATCATCGGTGGCCGTCAAATAGAACAATGACCATGACGATGGACAACATTGAGCAACCATCACGATGGCGATGGTGAATTTGAATATGAATATAAATTGTTTTAATCAATTGATTGTACGGTGGATAAGGGATTGTCGTGTCTTTGTGGAATGCTCATAATATTTTTAATTGGAATCGTTAAATCAGTATTCTTCCTATGCAAACGTTGTGGTGGTAATAAAAATGATGGGACCATCAAACCTCAATGAAGAATTAGTCGACGAGGGAAATATGGAGATAGAAGAATTAGCAGGGTTCATACATTCATGCAATTAGTTTGAAAGACGTTTTCGTTTGGATTCCCTGCAATTAATCGGAAATTACATAAATCTCAGCTAGAAAGTAATAGATTGTTAAAAAATATTAAACATTTAACATTGACTTAAAAAAGAATTTTTTGTCAATAATTTCAAAAAAATTGAAAAATAGTTTTTTGTTTAATTTTTTTTACAATAAAAATGTTAATTAAAATCAACTTTACTTACTTACTAACTTACTTACTTACTAAAACTATGTTTTTTTTAAATATGTATTCATAAAAAAAAACCGAGAAACTCTTTTTATGAAAGATTCAATTTGTTTCCAAACACTAAGACCAAAATTATCTTAATACTTATAAATTTGAAATTTTTTTAAAACCAAACGTTAAAAATAAAAAACAACAAAAATTTCAAAATTAAAATTACATATTTTCAAAAATTTTATGGTCAAAAATATGTTGAAAATTATTAAAAATCAAGAACTGAAAATTTTAAAAAGGCACCTAAAAAAATGTACTTTTTTGACGCAAAAAAAAATTTAAAAAATGTATTTAAAACATTGACCAAAATTTTTCAGTTGTAATTTTTAACTTTACAAACATTTAAAAATAATGTATATTAAGGTATGTTTTTCTTTCAAAAAATCCTAATACTTTTTTCAAAATTTACTTTTTCCAAAAACATAAACTAAATTATTTCTACGCTGCGCTGCTTAATTTTGAAGTTTCTCACCAAAAAAAATTAGCTAAATCAAATTGAACCTACCGAAAAAACATATTCTTGACAAAGTACAAACACTGGGTTTTTGGAAATAAAATTTTTTTAGAATTCCAGAATTTTTAACACCAAAAAGATTTTGGGTATTACCTAAAGGTTTTGAAATTTTCAAATTTAAAAAAACTCCAAAAACCCAAAAGAACCTACCCAAAACAAATATTACCGAAAACCCAAACTTCCGAAACATGGTTTTTTTTTACCTTAATAATGCTTAAAACTATTTTCCAGAAAATTTAGAAAGATTCTGAAAATCCATAATTGCATGTATATTGAATTGTGGGTTTTCGAAGATCCATAATCTCTGAGAAAAGAAAAAAAAGGTTGGGGTCATAAATCTGTATGTGGCAAAATTCGGATTACAAAATTCAAATTTAGTTTCCTAAACTCTGTAAAAATAAAATTCTGTATTCTAAAAATCTGAAAAAAATTCTGTAGTATTCCAAATAACTAATAATATTCAGAATTATGTTCAACCGAAATTTTAATCTACATATACGCAAAACTTTGGCCGTACAGAATTATGGAACACAGAATAACGACCCGTTCCAAAAAAGAAAGTCCTTGAAACTCTGTTTTCGAGTTTTAGGTAAATGGCTTTTTGGAACAACAACAAATGTACTATACATCTCATTGATCCAAAATTTCCGTAAAAAATCAATAAAACCAGATATAGATTTGAACTCATAAAAATATTTAATTGCTTTTGTTTTCGAAGGATTGCATTTTAAGTTTTAAGAAATTTGGGATTGCACTTTTTTTAATTTTTCGGATTTTGAATTTTGCAGATTTCGGGAGTCTTGTCTGACTATATGTTTTAAATATTAATAACTGTCCGTTAATTTACTGAACGGTTTTAAAGCAACACTTCTATACTTACTATCTAATCTATACGTCATATTTTTTTAAAAAGTAGACGTTTAAATAACTTCTTTAGGCATCTTTAAAATTTCGAACTTCGACAAAAGCCTTTCTTTAACCCTCATAAATTTCTCTATTCATTTTCTTCGAATTCCGATTATTTCTTTTAAGCATTTAAATAAAAATTTTGATGCAGAAAAATCCAGGATATGTTCAGGAAAACCATATTTTCCTTCCTATACAAAAAAAAAATTATTTCTTTAAAAAAAATTTCAAAACAAAAGTGAAATGGCTTCAATGCATTTGTCTACACGGAAGTAACTCATAAATTGATGAAGGCACTTTCCAACGCCCGTAAATGAGAAGAAACCCTACGCAGCTCAGCAGCAGCAGCAGCGTGCTGAACCAAGTGGATAACCACTTGCTAATATTTGTTTGTTGTAATTAAAACAATAATACGGCGGGTAAATGAAGTGAAAAGGTGGTTCCGACAATGGCGACGACGACGACATGAAGGGTTGTGTATCTACGATTGAGAGTTACAACTTCTCGTCTATGGGACATTTTTGTGCTCAAGTGTCTCGTCATGTTTTCCAGCTTATATACAAACACAAAAGACACCCAACCGCGTCGTCGTCGTTCCCTCCGTCATTCGCACCAAGTTTGGAAATTATTCTCGTGACAACTGACATTGTAAATTTAAACAAGCATCCAGGGCATGGCGGCCATTTTTCTCTCATACCAACCGTTTATAGTCAGGTGCATGCAGTACTGTCATTATCCGTTTCCGGTCTTTACAGCATTCCAACGAGGTATTCTCGCATGATGATAACTCCTTTGGCGAGAGGGCTTCGTGCTTCTACTGCTGCTGCTACCAATGCTCCTCTACTGTACTGCACAGGCACACCTTTTATCAAAGGTAAAGCAGAAGAAATGTAAAGAGGAGGAGGAACTCAAGTGGAAGACAAATGCGCATTTAAGCCTTATTTGCGGTATTCAGTCGGAGGAGTGCGTCCTTTCCCGCGGATTCGTGTAAAAAATACATATACTCATTCTACAAGACTGTGAGTGCTGGTATATTGCTTTGTTGAGTTGAAGTAGATTTTATTCGTCGCATATAATACATCGTCTATAATAGTTCGAAAAGAAAGGGTTGTAAACTGTCAAGGGTCAGATTTATTCGTGTACTGGAAAAAGTGGTTGATATATTTTCATAATTTAAACTTAACCATAACTTATGAGCATTTAGGGCGGCTGTCATACAAGATGAAATTTACGTTTGTCAAAAGTTAGTATGAGGCTTCCCCAATAATAATTATACAACACTACCGAATGGACTATATGATTGTCGTGACTATGAACTGCTTAAAGGCATTTTCATTTTGATTTTGCAAAATATCAGGTCTTACGTTTAATTGATTCAACTTTATAGTAAGGAGCCACGACATTAATGCATAGCGCTTGAGTGAAGAGTTTTATAATAACTATTTGCTGCTTCTTTGCCGAATGGCATAGATGGTCAGATTGCGGCCATTTTGATTTAAGGTTGGGCTTTGCAAAAATTGTTTTTTTTTTTCTCGTTTATCCAAGATAAAGTAATTCCTTAACTTAAATTGCATTATTGTAGGAAATTATTTTTTTAATGGATCTTGGTTGGTATTGAAATAAAAATATGTAAATTAAAAACAAGACTGGTGGACCGCATATGTACTTTTGGTAGCGATGTATTTCAAAAGCTATAAATATCGCTGGATACTGAAGATATATAGATGTTTTAAAAAAGTAGGAAAAATTAATCTGTATGTACTTCATCTACACAAAATTTTTCTTCAAAGAAAATTCTATCAAAAAAAAACACACAAAAAACCTCAACAAAAATTGCAAAAACAAAATTTCAGTGACCAATTGGAAATGTTTTTAATAATATTGGTCAGAAAAGTTTTGCCGAAATAATTTTCATCCTCAAATTAAAAAATTGTGCACTTCGGTCTACTTCTTCAGCAACAAGATTTTTTGAAAATAATTTTTTTAAGTTATTGATTTTTATCTATTAAAGGGTTAGGTTGGATAATGTGATATTTTCGAAATCTAAGATAAAATCCAATTATGTCAAATAGTGAAACTCGTGTTTACTTCTTAAATCCAGATGGAAGCAAACTTGTAAGGGGTTGATGATCAAAAATTGAATTTGTTCTACCCACTCTAACAGTGGTGGTTAACCATCTTCATATTTAATTTCTATAGAAAACATGACTAACTTTACTGAAGTACTCACAAGAAAAATCTATCAACAGAATTTTCGTGTCCCAATCAATGTTGCATGAAAAATATTATGAAGCTTGTAATTAGCTGCGTTATTAAATAAATAAAAAAAAAACTCTTTTTTTTTAATATTCTCACATTGAGTCAGCACATTACTAATTGGCAGCTGTTGTGACGTTTCGACTGATTACAAAATAAACAACAAGTCACATCTACCGGTATTCATATCAACTAAAGCTGTCAACATGCAAACATCTGTTTGATTGACCCAACAACAAATATAAGTTGCAGTTGTATTCAAAAACGTTGTGAATGAAATTATTCTTCTTAATGAAAATGTGTAATGGCGCTAAAATAAAAATTCCAACAAAATGACTCATATCATACAAACTGCTGTTGTACAAACATTTAAACACAAATTCAGCAAAAACCTTAATTAACAAATATCTACTAAAGTAAACAAAAAAAAATAAATTAGTCATAGATTTGTTATATGTTCGCTGGTATAACCTACTTCCTAAGTAGTCGTCATTGCCGGATCCACAAGTTTATGTCTTTGTCCCTCATTCCCTTCCCCTCCTTTCTTTGTCACACTAACTTCTCTGAATGACACTCATAAAACTCATTCGAACGGTTGGTTGTGGTGTCGTCAAATAATCGACAACAGCGCCAGCGAGTCGATTGCAAAAAAACAACAATAGATAGAATGCAATTGCTGTGCAGAAGCTGTGGTTTTTTATTTTAACTTTTTCCATTCAATTCCAGACACTGTTGTGAGTCGTATAGCATTAAATTTCTTCAACACTCACTGACCTTAATAATTAGTGAGTGACCGCATTGAACTTTCTAAACAATGACATTTTCCACACTTGTGTATACTTTCTGGCTCTTTAGAAGAACTAATTATTGGATTTTTTTTTTAGTTTTTTTTTTATCGAACTCAACTTTTTGAACTTTATTTTATTTTTCAATTGCATAACAGTATTACCCGCCCAATTTGAAAATATAATAAAAAAATGTATGTAGGTATACAGAGCCGTTGTCTGTTCTGAACTTATTCCAGTTTCCTCATGCAATAGTTATTTATAGTTGTTTAAAGTTGGAATTCGTTATTTAATTGTAGGTAGGTACAGTGGTGCACCTATCTATCTATGAGGATAAAAAAAAATACCAGTGGCGTATTAGGAGCTACGAACAGGAAGTTTATAAATTAAATTGTAAATTTGGTTATTTAGTTTATTTAATCGGTATTTTAAGTAAAAATGTAAAGTGATTTTTTTTTTTAATTTTTTTCTGGATTTTTTTGTTTTTGAAGTGAAACATTTTTTTCAAATAAGACTTTGCAGTTTTTTCTTACAAATTTTCTTTTTTCGAACTATTTATTTTTTTTGATAAATTAGTAATTGGATTAAAAATATTTCATTTGACATTTTTGCTGCAATTTAAATATTTAATTTTAATTTTAAATTTTATTTTTTGACTTAATTTTTTCGGTATTTTTTTTTTTTTTTTTTTTGACTAAAATTGTTTTAGAAAGATGTTTTTGAAAATGAATTTGGGACGAGTACGATAACTTTTTCGCCGAAAATTGATGCAAAAACTGTGCATAATTTTTGCCTGATTTAAAAAATTGGCTTATAGTACAAAATCCTGGCTGTAAAAAACAGTATTAAACTTAACTGTAAGTGTTACCGTTATTTTTTAATGATTTTTTTTTTTAGTACTCTTTTCATAAAATTGCCCCTACCGCCCAAACGGGGCAAGATAGACCCCCCCCTCCCATAGTAAAAAATGCTTGTTTTGGACCCCTCTACAAAAAACCGTTATCAATTTTCGGCGCCCAAGTTATCGTACTCTCCCCATGAATTTTTTTTGACATACATACATATGTATGTATGATTTTTTTTTTTTAGTACTCTTTTCATAAAATTGCCCCTACCGCCCAAACGGGGCAAGATAGACCCCCCCCCCCTCCCATAGTAAAAAATGCTTGTTTTGGACCCCTCTACAAAAAACCGTTATCAATTTTCGGCGCCCAAGTTATCGTACTCTCCCCATGAATTTTTTTTGACATACATACCTACATATGTAGTTGTTTTTTTTTTTTATTTTTTATTTCGACATTTGTTCAAAATGGCGACTTTATGATGACTGAGCAAACATAACTTAAAGCGTGAGTGGTACAAAAACAGCACGAAAATACAAACAAAATATGTACTGTCATTTGACTAAAATATGAAAAAAATCATTTTTTGAGTTGCCTCAGCAAAAAATGTAGTTTCAACTCAAAATTGTAGCTGTCATCTGGTGTTTCAAAAAAATACAAAATTCTGATTTGTTTTCCAAAATCGTTATGGTGGTTTTGTTCAATTTTTTTTTTTATAAATAACAATGTATATGCAAGAACAAAACTGAAAAAAATTTAATTAGGTACCTATTTTCAAAATTTTGAATTTTCAAAAAAAAAAAAAAATGATTTTTATTTTAAAAATCCAAAATAAAAAATTTGTTTGTTTAATAAGATTAGGACCTCTTTTATAGAAAAAGTTTATTGCAGTCCGTGAAAACGTTCATGAGAACATCGAAAACCAACAACAACTCGGTTATATGGCAGGTGGCTACTTAAGTTTTTTTTTCTAATTTGATTTTACCAAATAGCTTAAATTATTTTCAAAAACCCAAAGTAAAAATTTCATTAAAATCGTAATATTCGTTCTCGAGATTAGGTAGTTTTATCGTAACAGTTATATGTATGACAGGTACCGTTTTTTGGAATTAAAAAAACTTCTAATTTCCAAGTTTCCAACTTTGAAAAAATCGCTTCAACAACCGACAGAAACAGACAAAATTACGACATCAATTTTTTTCGATGGGTTAGATTAATATCTCGAATTTGATTTTTTTAAGAATCCAAAACTTGCTCTTTACTACAACCTATAGTCCCGAATAAGAACTCAAGACGGACTAATTTATAAATCGTATCCTAAAAATCGTTTTTCTAACAAACTTTTTTGACATTATTCATAAATCCATCCCTGTTAAATATACAATAAGTTGTCACCATTGAGTACAATGTATGCTCAGACGTCGCTGCCAGCCATCATGGCCGTAGGAAGGTATTCCAGTTTTAATTTTACTGTGTCAGGTGTCTGACTCTTCCCACTGAGACAACAAAAAAAAACCAGACCACTGAATCAAATTTCAAACAGCTTTCGTTATCTTTTAGCCTTGCAGAATAAAATAAAATAAAACAAAAAAAAAATAATATCATCATAATAATGACAGAGCAAACAAAAAAAAAAACATGAAAAACAAACTCATCTTTTATTTTATGTTTTGATATTAGTTTTTTTTTTATTAAAATAAAACTTAGTTTAAAAAAAAAATAGAATGCAAATGGCCTGCAGTATTACAGTGCAGTATTTGAATATAGAAGAAGTGTTGGATTTCCCAAATTTGTACTCTGGCATTCCAATTTCAATCGTTATATGGAGATATCTATTTTCAGTTGTAAGTAAAAATGCTGCAGTGCTGCACTCTCAAACTCCATGATTGTATCTTATTTCATGTTTGTGAATAAAGTTTTTTTTTTCTTCATTTTTTTTTGTAGCCGGCCACTCACCAAATCACCGTTGTTTATCCCACCAGATTGTGCATACTTGGTCGTCGTCGTTGTAGGGTGGTGAGCTTGTTACTTCTCCTGACATAAGAATGTAGCAAATGGCGAAAATGTGGTAACACAACAACTTAAACACCATTTTTGGATTGCAATGGAAATAAAATATTGTGCACATGGCTATCGGGTTGAAGAAATATAGTTTTGCTTTATATTTCTTTTGTTTTGTGTTTTTTTTTTAGCATATTTTTGTGTTAACATGAAAGTTTGAAAAAAGATATTTAAATCTGCATATATTCACATTGTGTGGTAGGTATTATTAAGTTATGCAAAACGAGAATTTTAAGACCAGAGTGTCTGGAGAGCTAAGCACACACACACACATTTTTTTATTTTTTTGAAAAACACATTGTTTGTGTTGATATAACCAATTTGTCTTGGGTGGTTTGGCACGAAAAGTCTCAGAATTCTGAATATAACTGTACACAATCTGTTACAATGAGGGATGACAAATTGAATTGTTTTATTTGATTTTATTACTGTGTAAACATAGGAATCTACTGTGGAACTTTGAGGATTGGCTTTGCCTGAAGCAAACATATTGCTTTCGGAATATATTTTGTAATACTTTTGATTCAATATTGTACGTTCGCTAAATGCTGAAACTGATGTCGGTTTGTGTCCCAAACTAACACCTCTTAGGTTTAAAAATACAACGAGTAAATCAAAACTGTTTTCCTGTCTTATGAACCAAGACATGTTTGCAGAAACATGAAACATGTTTTTGTTTTGATGTTTTATGAATGATTCTTGTCGAAAATATAATTATAGGTTTTTCAAAACACGCAAAACACAAAAATTTTAGAAAAAGTTACAAGTCCAATATTATTAGTGATTATTTCATGAAACATACATCATGCCAGTCAAAACAAAGATGAAACAGAAAAACATTTTTCGATGTCGATAGTTTGAACTTTGTCGCGCAGGAATAAAATTTTAATGTTGCTTTTGTCGTTTTCAGATTTCATGTTTCTCAGCACATGTGACTTGTTTTGCTTGCATTTCAACATTTTTTGTTTCATGAAACAAATCATTTTGATTGATTCGGTACGTGTTTCAGCTTTACATAGAAACAACTATATTGTTTTTAAAGCACACTTTTTTTTTGTTTCTGTGTGTTTTATGTTTTCATAGTTTTTTGTTTTTCTTTTAAACATACACTAAACAAAACAGCTTTATATAGCAAACACGAGATCAATCAAAACGTTTTGATTTGACCTATGAAAAAAATACATTGGGGTTCTTAAGAAGTCAAATATAAAATAACAAGTAAAAACATAATACGATTTTTTAACGATTTCTTGTCTCTCGAATCAAAAACGTTTTTTAGTTAACTTTTTGAATGATTCGAATTATTCAAAACGTTTTTGATTCGTGAGGTAAAAAATTGTTTGAAAACCATTCCATTCTTTGTTTATTTTACAAATGAAATTCATCTGAAATTAGAAATTAGTTTGAACTTAAAAGCACAAATCATTCGCAGAAAAAAAAACTGTATTCACCTGAACTGAATTTAAATAATTTTAAAAATGTAGTTCAAAAGTGCAACTTTTCTATAAAAATGAATTAAGCTGCCTACATATTTAGTTATTACAAACCTACTTACTACCTACTTAAAAAAAAGCTTCCTACTTTATGTTTATGCACAGATTCAAGTTTTCTATAATTTTGTGCATTGACTAGAAGTCTGATTATAAAAGTAATTAAAAACTAACGATAACAAAAGTGAAAACGTAAATGAAACAAAGAAAAACAATGCAAATATTATTCAAATGAAAGAAAAAAGAAAAACTTTTTAAAAATTAATAAACTCAAGGTCTGTGAAGTTGTTTTGTAATAATTAGTGATTGAGAAAAGCAAAAACAAGGTGTAGGTATAAAAACATTCAGACTAAGTTTATAATTGAGAATTAACTTTGAGAAAATTATTATTGGACTTTACACAAAAGCTACTTGATTGAAAGTGCGAATAGTTTTGAGATATTCTAAGTGCTAATTCAACTTCGGTATTTTTGAACACAACTTGAATGGATTTTTCGCAACCTAATTTTAATTTGGTTTGAGCTCAATTTTTACAAGCAATCAGTTATAACTATAAAGGGTGTTTTTTAAATAGCACACATTTTAACAGCTGTTAAGTGATTTGTGTCTAGTTTGGTTTGGCATTTGAACATGAACAGACGGAAGCCTAAAGAACGCTTCTATGTCAAACAAAGCTGCCGTTTTTGGAGTGAAAACAATCCTAAAGTGCATGTTGAGACACCGTCACATCCAGAAAAACTGACTGTGGAATCACGATGCTGGCCAGAACGTAAGTCAATGACGACAGGTAATCATATAGAGCCATGATTATTGTCTTTTTAGTTCCACCTCCTGGAGCTGTGATTTCAACAAGTAAGTGCAACATGTCACCTAGCTCGTGCCACAATTGATTTATTGATGGAAACGTTTTGTTACCGCATAGTCTCACGCTTCGGGCCCGTGGATTGACCTTCAAGATCGTGCGATTTACCGCCGTTAGACTATTTTCTGTGGGGATATGTGAAGTCGATAGTCGACGCCGATAAGTCCAAAACCATTGACCACTTGCCAATGATTTGTTTTATTCCAAAAAACACCCTTAATTTTCGCATAGTTATGGATAGCTTGTACCTATTAATTTTAAAAAATTAAAACGAGATTTTTGTTTAATGATTCCATACTAATTCACCCTTGTAATAAAATTAAATAAGTGAATAAATTAGACTCACAAGAAAAAGTAAAAAAAAAAACAAATTCTTAGTCTGACACAGGATACCTACATACCTACATATATCCTATTTAAGGATAAGAAAACATATCCCTCGATTTGGCAGGAGGTATAATAAAATATTAAGTAGGTAGGTATTCTTTCTTGCACCAGGTGTTACTACATTTTTATTTCTTTTGTTCGTGCCCCTAAAAAGGAAGTAGGTATTCTGCCCTTAAGAAGAATGTAAGGCAAACAAATTGCGCCTTTTTATATTGTTCATTAATTTTCTTTGAAATTCAAGTTCAAGGGAAATTGCTTCACGACCTATTATAGGTAGGTATTTGGTTTATTTGACTTGCACTTCTTCTGGCAATTGATATTATTGTGAAAGGACAAAATTGGAGTTTATTTTTTGGATTCATTCAATTAGAATATGGTGAGTTTTTTTTTTTTTTTTTTGAAGGTGTAAACTAATTTTATAGTGATTCCTACGGAGCTGAATCGAAATAAACATGTTAAATGTTATTAAAGGGTCTTTTGTAGAGGAAGTTTTTAAGGGTTTCTTTTGTAGGTATTGACATTTTTTTTTTCCAAGCAAAGAAAAGTAGGATGGGATAGGTCGAAGTCCAAAGATGAATATTTATTAGTCGGTCTAATAGTGGTATAGAAATAAAACAGAACATTTAGGAACGCATTGAATAAAATATGTACTAAAATGATGTAAAAAAGTGGGAACAAAAAAATCAGTTTTTTTTTTTTTAATTTGAGATAAATTCTTACCCTATTATCTACCCGTTTATGGTACTGTCAAAACATAATATTTTTAATACCAGATTTCAAGTGCTAGGATATGATAGTAAACAACTAAATCACACCTTTTGAAGAACACCCAATTAGTTCAACAATAATTTGTATAGAATAACTAGCTGACCATGTCTGCCGTGTTCTATTTTTCTTTAGTTTTATGATAATTTAATTAATTTATTAATCTTCCGCTAAATTGAGTCAGAGAAATCGTACCTATTCCAAAAAAATTTAAGGCCGAATAATTTTTAATTTTATTCCATTAAAAAAAAAATAAGTTGATTCCAAAAATCTTTACCCTTTGATAAAATTGGATTCAGGTTAGCAATGAATTGAAACTAACTAAAGTTTTTATTTATACAAATTTTTTTTTTTTTAGAAGAAGTAGAAATAAGAAACAACTTTTTTCGAAATAAATTATTTACTTTCGAAATCAATTATCTTAGGAGCAGACATTTTTAACATGCTTTATTTCGTATGATTTATATAGTAATATAACATAAAATTTAAACTCGTGAGTTTGTAAATAACTAATAACATCTACCAAAGAATATTTCCTGATGCCTCATTTACTTACAAAATCACCTTCATTTTCGAAGAAAACTCAACTTCCCAGAAATAAGCATAGCACTACAAAATTGATCGAAACATAATAAATAAATAAATAGGTAGTTTAACAATACAAAAAAATAAGTGAGGTACATCACAGGCACCCAATTAAATTTACAGCTATTCTAGATTCCTGTATATGTACGAGTTTTTCTTTTTTGAATTTCCACAAAAAAACCTACACTAACAATAACAACCTCTCAATAAACTAAGTCCAAAATAAAGTAGGTACAGAACGAGAATGAGATGAATGTACCTAACTTTTAATGTAGGAAAATAAAAAAGAAAAAAACTACAGCATACCTGTACAACTACACGGATAAATTCCAATGAGCACGATCACAAAACAGGTAATCCACAAATGCGCCTTTGTTATCCTTTGGCTTTGAAAACTGGAAAAATGCCGCCTCTCTCGTTCCTCCATTGATCTTTGTTTGATGATTATTTTATTTCTTAACGGAATTATTGAGATGCACAAAAATAAATAAACTTTTTCTTTTTCAATTAAAACTATATTTCACATAAACATTTAATTTAAAACATTTTAAAGAATTTTAAATAATTTATTTATTTTGTTTTCTTCTTCTTCTTTAATGACGTAGCATTTTAGCACAATAAATTTAAAAATGATTTTTGTGATGTTATCTCACTCTTGCACTCACAAATACAATACAAAAAAAAACACGTTTTCACCCCGTTAGCCACCGCGACCGCATGAAATAAACTCTTGGACGATCAAACAAATGGCTGAACTCACTCACACTTGCAAAACAGCTGGGTCACACCTTTGCTATGTGAATAGGAAAACAATGAATTTTGTAGTTGTGTTAAAACCGATCTCACCTGCACCTGAGCGCCGAACTATCACGGTACGCAAGCGGAATGGAACACTTTAAGACTCACAATAAAAATAAAAAAACGGAACGAACCTTTTCTTTCGTTTACATTTTTCTTTCATTCGATAAATAAACTTTTTTTTTTTCTTAATTAAAAACGATATTTCATCCACTTCAATTTTATTTCCAGAGATAACTGAATTCAAGGAAATTACTTTTGTGCCTTCGATTCGATTCCTTTTTTACTGAATATTCACTTCACATCTCTACTTTCTGTGAAACTAAAACTTCTATGAAACTTTTATTATCTATCACACTGCTTGGGATACAAATTAGAAACAAAGGCATGCCACCTGTTGATTCATCTCTTTACCAAGAATGTAATGCCTTAGAGGAAGCGACACTATTTCGTTATCACTTGATATCTTTTTGCTAATATTTACAATATTATTTTTTTGCTTCAATTTATTTTGCTAGAATATCCGTTAGAATGGACAAAATTTCGGCGCGATAAATTTAATTTAAGTGAATTTCTCATCCGACCGTTATTTCCCATCCACAACACAACAGAAACACACATCGCGCAACGACGGACAAAACCAAACTGAGTAGTTTCTGTTGTACGTTGAGTGAAATACCTTTGAAAAAACCGGTTGCATTAAAAACACTCAAATTCTGGCTGTTTTGTTTTTTGAGTGTAAAATATTCAGCGCATGCGTTCTGTTGTGGATGATAGAAGAACAAATCCTAGCAACATGTTTTGTTTAAGTCGATATCATAATGTAAAGTTAATAAATACAGTTTATAAACAAAAACTATTCATAATGTTGAATACACAATAAATGTTGATGACGAATTATTGTTGAAAATACTAGTGATGAGTGGAACGTGTTGGAATTGGAAGGTGTTTTTATGAGCAATATAAAATATAATTAATGAAAAATGTTGAATTCATGCCTAACCGGTTGAATTTTTAAGGCACAGAAGTTTAGTTTATTTGTATACTGTATACATCATATTGAAATGTTCCTCCACAAAAATAGGCATAATTATAGATCATCAGATTAATAAAATGAATTAAGCTTTTTAGATATCAAATTAAATCATGTTTTGACCCCACAGGAGAAGAGAAATTATGACCGAAATACATAAGTGGAACACTTGGGAGTATACACACTATTTTATTTTATTGTATCTTACACAACTTATTTGTGCAAAATTCAAGGTCTCAAAAACATGTTTTTTGAATTTTTTAAGTGATTTTTGAAAAGCTGCAATATCGTGAGTATTGAAAGCATTGAGAAAAAATAAAAAGCATTTTTAAGCTTGAATTATATAGGTACTTTCGAAATATTCAAATAAAAATTCGGCATCGTTTTATTTTTTAAGTTGTGTCCATTTTGCTAAAAAGTCTCCCAACTTAACCAAAAGATGTTTTGTAAGTAATTAACTTCAAATTGTTTTAAGAACTTAAAAATAAATTAATTCAAATTAAAAAAAAATTATTTTGAACAAATAAAAAATTAATTTTTTTTCCAAAATTTTGAGCACTTGAGTTGTTACATTTTTTTTGTTTGCTTAAAAGAATGAAACTTGGACTTTGAAAAATATCTGCAGCATGACACTGTTAAAGTTTGTCGCCGATTTCTAATAATTTTTGTAAAAAAAAAAACACATTAAAATATAACTTTAAAAAAAGTTGTTTTTAGTATTTTTTTATGAAAATACACGCTCTAGCCTTAAATCACATACATATTGCTAATGTCCCGGTATAGTACTTCTAATAAGTAGCTGCTCATTAAAAGCAGGCCTCCATCAAAAGGGTTTAACAATTGAGGATATTATATAATTTAATTTATCTTGTCATATTTTTATGGGGACAGTCTAGCGTATACTTGCTCATATCTTGGTATTTGAAAAGAAATTTCAACTTTTTTGCTTCATACCGTTTTTGAAAACTTTTATTGTTTTTAAATTACCTACTACTTCTGACAATACATAAATTTACATATTATGTACATATTTTTATATTAATTTAACATAAATGGAAAATTACATTTTTTTATAGAAAAGACTATCCAGTAAATTGTTTAAGATTTAAGATACTTTTATTTTACCGTTAAAAACCACCCACAAACCAAAAAAAAAAAGTATACCTAAATGATGTTATGCAGAGAATGGGATGTGCCGTCTGAAACTGAATACATGCTGTTGAAATGACCCATATCCATAGGAAAGGTTTCATTCTAATTTATTATGTGGCAAAATGGTTTTCCATTAACCAGACATGCACATAAGATCCAAAGGATATGCCAGTCTGTGGTTATAACATGAGGCTAAGAGCATAGGATTAAGAAGCTAACGTTGGTATCTGATGATGCTATTGGAAAAATTTTAATGTAATTATTTTTATCAAATTATAATATTTCTTTATTTTCTCTGGTGCCTAAGGAAAAGGTTTCAAAAGAAAATGAAAAAGTACATTGGAATATTATGCACGATTGGGTCGCACGTACTTGCTCCTATGTGCGATAACACATTGGTTTTAAAGACTTTTTTTTTTTTTTTTTTTTTTTTTAATAATTATAAAATCGAAAATCATTCACAGTTTAATTTGTTGATTGGAAAATAAATAATATTTTAATAAGTTTTATTCATTATTCTATTATTTTCACTTAAAGAAGAGGCAGATAGTGTAGTTTTTTATCTGAAAGTCGTTTAAAATAATATATACCTCAAAACAAAATACAAGCTTGCTCATGCCTTGAAAAGAGGTCGCATGAAGTCAAAGAACAAATAAATATACGCCTTTCAATTTCAGTTTCCATCTCCACTGTTAAAACACTCATGTTCGTGAATCGTGAAGACAAAAAACAAAACAAGAACAAAACAGCAGAAGTAATTAGCCTTATAAATCTTTTGGGGACAACGTAATACATCTTATGTTACGGCTTTTCATTCAAAATACTCGTACACACACAAAATCCAGATGAAATATATCTTGGGATTTTTTTTTTCTTGTCAGACGTCAGAGGCCACTTGTTGGCTTTACTTGCACTTCTTGCTGCTTCGGTGGAATTTTAAAATTATGTTGATTCTGTGCTCCAAATACACAAGGGTGTAAGTTAAGCTTTGCAGCAAAAGTTATGCACGCAACATTTTCGTAATGCAAATGTTTTAAACTTTGTGAAATGTTAATCTTTTGTTTGTGAGAAGAAGAAAAAGAGTTTTTTTTCTAAGTTTTTATTTTGTTCTTAAACGGATTCGTTATCATTTAAAATGAACACAATTAAAGGCAAAAATAAGTTTCTGATGATACATAAGTATGAGACTTTTTTCTTTGCGTATGAATGCTGCGGTTATATTTTCCTTAATTCAGAACTTAGCCCTAAAAAATTTATTAAAATTTAAAACTCGTACAAAAAGATTTCGTTGAAATACGAGTATATTAAAATTGGATCTTTTTTTATAAAAAGGATTCACAGTACCTTCCAGCTTTTCAACCTAATCTTTCGAAATCATCAAAATCTACTCAAGTTTAAAGATAGAATGTCGCATTACATCTACAAAACCTCACAAAAAAAAAAAAAAAAAAACCCTGTCACTCTAGATCTCCATCTGTCAGTTAAAGACTTGTTTTCAATGGAATACAATTTATTGACTGCCTAGCAGAAGCAGCAGCAGCAAAGCTCCTTCCTTGTGTACTGTACTTTGACCTCATGCCATTTCGTCCACCACAAAGTGTCAGTGTCTATCCGTTCTTATGTATAGTTCTACTAAAATATACAATGTCTGCAAAGTTGAAGTTGATTCGGCCACATAATAAATTTGTGCAAGGTTTCGCATATGGGTCATGCCAACAGAACATTACTCTTTAGACCACTCAAAGCCTCTGCAATGCAACTTGCAAAAACTGATGTAACTAATAGGACAAATTTAGAAACTCCGGTTCACGTGATTTGAATTGTTTTTGTTTATTAAAAATATAATTGGTCAAATATTAAATTTTTTTAATTTTTATTTTAAATAACAACTGGTTTCCAAATTCAAAATCAATACTTTGGGAAATATGTATCTAACCCATGTGCATGATTTGGAAAAATTCTGCAGGGATTAGGAGGGACATGTCACGCACAAATTGGGTATTTATTATTTTCTAAAAAAAATCGTTTTGTTTTTGAACATTAAAATTCGAAAATTTCAAAAATTTGAGGTACATAGCATATTTGAAATAGGTATTGGAAAATGTTGACGCAATTTATTCGAGTTGCCTGCCTGACAGGAAGTGAGATGAAAGCAATAAGTCTTAAGTTTTTGCCAAGTTTTGGGGTCGTGAAAAAATTTGAACTGGAAATTGGTCAAACTTGAAATTACTATGATAGAGAAGTCGGAAAAAGTGGGTCTTGCCATATTTCGCTACAGCCTAAGAGGCCGGTTGAATTTTTTTGAAAATTGGTGTATAGTGCGGAATTTGGTTTTTAGATTTTTGAACTTTGGAAAATAATTTTTTCTCAGAATGTGCTCCGACAATTAAAAAAAAAATCAATAAATATAATTAGATATTGGCTTGCATGTAATAAAAAAATACAAACTTTTGAGGAACCTTAAGATCCTATAGAAACATTTTTTTGATATTCGATTTTCTCAAAAACGGTTCATCTGATGTTTTTTTCTTTCAAAAACGGGACCAACATAAATATAAATATATATTTATAAATATAAATTTTTTTATATTTTAAAACAGTAGCAAAATTGACAATAAGACAATATTAACGGTACCTTCCATACCAAAGTTTAAAAAAAAAATGGTATTTTTTTATAATTTTCTGTTGTTATCCAGGTTTGTTCCAGGGGTAGAAGAAATCTCAAATTTATAGAACAAATTGGAAATTTTAGCGTTTTTTTTTGAAAAATATTTGGAATCAAATTTTTTTGGTTTCTTATTGATTTTTAAAAAATTATTTTTCAGTTTGATTTTTATTTATTATTATTTCATTAACTTTCAATAATCTGTTCATTTTTCTATATTTCAATAATTTTGATGCCCATTTCGGCGAGTATTGCGAAAACGCAACGCGAATTTTCTGGAACCTATTTCAATTTTTGGTCGCGTGTATCAAGCTGATTACATTTTGTCGATTAAAATAAAAAATAGAAAATTAATTCATTTTATTTTATTATTAAAATTTTGGAGTTTGTTCTATTAAATACGATTTCAGTAACTTTGAGTGGGTTGATAAATCATCATTCAGACTAGTTTTCCATCTGCTTAAACTCTTCTAAATTTTGAGTAATAGAAGAAGTTTTTGAAACAGGAGCACTTTGTTCATAAATTTTAGCTCAAAACTTAAGCATGAGTTCCATATTGTAGTAGTTCAATTCTAACTATTATTTCACATATAAACCTATATTCTTATTGATTTTCCAAAGAATTAAACTTCTGTTAAAATATCATCAATCTAATCAAAAGTTGCAGAGTGTATTATAAAGAGGCAACTTCGACTCCCAAATCATGTACAGAATAGGATACAAAATCGAAATTTGTAGGTTGTTGAGTGGTTTCCATACGATTAGATCGATAGAGGCAAAATGTATCTGAATGAGTGAAGGCAAAGGCATAATATGTATCCTCTTAATCCCAATGGTGACCCTGACATATTTTCTTGTTTGTCTTTTGATTGTAACTCTGAATTGAATTGAATCGAATGACTGAATTCACTTGAAACTTTGTAGAGCAATTTAGAGTTTTATCATACATTTAAATAATTTATGAATCAATACTTTAAATATATAAAAACTCAACAAAGAAAAAAAAAGAATATATAATGTACCTCAGTCCTGTTACCTTTGCCATGGGAATTAAAATTAAAAAAAAAATCTGTATTTCTATCAAAAATTAATAAACTTACCCTTCTGGCTGTCGAGTGGTTTTATAGAGAAAAATTGAAAAGGAGCGTCGGAAGGAATGCTTTTATTTTATTTTACTGGAACAAAAAAAAACTTTGGTTAAGAAAAGCAATCGATATTAAGACAGGAAAAGTCGACAAATAAAACAGCAACCGAAATATTAAAACAAAAAGCTTTGTTAAAGTAGCTCAGAGACACACAAATTATGAAATAAAATGTCTTTAGACAAAAAACTAAAAAACATGAAAATTAATATTTTTCAATACAAAAGAACAAAATAAGTTAACATCGAAATTGGATCAGCCAGTTATGAAAAAATGAAAAAAAAATATCTTATATCAGGTCAATAATACTTTAATTTAAAATAGTTAAGTGATAAATTAGAGGTGGTTAATATTTGTATAATTAGAAAAAAGTTTGAGCCGTTTTACAGAAATTCAAGATTTTTGTAAATGTCCTTTGTTCACATTGTCATGTTAGATGTACCATTAATCCAATGAATAATTTGTTATCACAATATTAAATTGCATTGAAAACCGTGTATGTTAAGTCGTTTTCAAAGTATTGGGTTTTAAAAAAAAAAAAACTTTTTCAAAAACGAAAAAATTATAGTTTTGAAAATTTTTGTTTTTCCATACTATTTATATATTTTGGTATTATAAAGAGTGCTTTATCAACGACATGTAAATATTTTTTGACAAAAGCAAAAACCAACAAAATTGTTTTACTGTCAGGTATCTTTCTTTCACTTTTTTTTTACGAAAATATCATCAAAATGGACAATGACTTGCAGAGTTTTTCACAGAAAAAATTGTTGAGTGCTTTGAAATACATATAATATTTTTCTATAACGCTAAAAAATTTTGTCTGACAGGTACCGTTATTTTTGGTATAAGAAAGAAGATAGGGTCCAAAAGACGCTATACCTATTAAATTTCAAAATAAATTCCGCAAATAATTTTAGCCCCTAGTCGAGCTGACTTACACATTGACATCCAGACATTAAGATACTCGTACCTATTGAATTTTCAAAATTTTTATTTATATACACATAAATATAAGTATATATTTATATTTTTTTTGCATTTTTTATTATGGGAGGGGGGGTCTATCTCCCCCCGTTTATTTCCACTATTGCATACACCCAAACTCGCACACACCTCACTGTTTACTATCAAAATAATACCACTCAAACAAAAAAAAAACATAAATAAATTGAAATAGTAGTTGTGGTTATTTTCAATTTTCTCAAAAACTAAAAGGCATAAAATCATCTAGTTTTCAATTTTTGATTGAAAATTAATAAGAGCAACAAATTATTAAAAAAAAAATATTTGTTAACTTACGGTTTTGAAATATTGAAATTTAAAATTTTTTTTTAACTTTTTTTTACTCGAATTTTGAGTTTAAAATTAAAGTTTTCAAAAACTATACATAGTTTTGACTTGATTTAAAAACTGGCTAATAGAATAGAATGTTGGCTTAAAAAAAACCGTGTAATACTTAATTTTAAATATTACCGTTATTTTTTAATTAATTTTTTTCCATTTAACGTACATATTTTTTAAATTGCCCCTACCGCCTAAACGGGGGGAGATAGACCCCCTCCCATAGTAAAAAATGCTTGTATTGCAATGTTCTACAAAAATCCGTTATCATTTCTCGGCGCCCCGGTTATCATACTCTTGCCTAAGTAAATACCTTAGTTTTATCCTTACGGTTGTATGTTGGATGGATGTGTTGCATTTATTTCTTGAATTCGAAATAGAATCCAATTTCCTACCTTAAAACTATTTTTAAAAGTTCCGATATTCAAGAAAATCACTTCTGTAGCCTAGGATGTACATAGATCGATGCACTGTCTGACGGGCGTGATGTAAATTCTAATTAAAACGTCGAGATAAATTTTTTTTACGAATCCAAGTGAAACATTTAATATATCGTATAAGATAAGTCTAGTTTTCTTGAATCCGGAACATTCATTGTAAAATTTTTGATCCCGAATTTTTGAAACAAATTGTCTGCTGAAGTTTGTACAGCCACCAAGGTCGTTAGACTTGTAAGGCTTGTTTAAACTCACTTCATGATTGAAATACCACCAAAAAAAATTGCTAAAAAAAAACATTCTGCTACCACTGTAATAATGGACCGATTTTGAAAAAATATATTGTCAAATGGAGATGACATATTGTCAGCAAATTTGAGGACCATTAAATTTCGGGTTTAAACTTTAAAGCAAATTTTTTTTTTAGTTACTAAGCAAGCAGTTTTAAAAAAATTAATTTTAAGATATAATTTTGAAAAATAAAAAATTAAAATTTTTTTTTTTAAATAGGTATCAAAAATGATCCATAATAAAATCACAAAAAACACTTTCCCGACTTCAAGTTCTATAAAATATCACGAATTTCTTTTTCTCTCCTTAATTTTTTATTTCAAAATAAAGAATTGAAATGAAATAGATATTCTTTTACAGTTAAATCCTTTTTCCTATAATACCCAAATCCTTGCCAAAATATAACTACATTTATATTTTTGGTTTCACTGCCAAAAGCAAACATTTAAAGGATGAGATCAGAAGAAACCAAGAACAGGTAGTATATAGAACGGCCAAAGAGTTCGTTGCATATCTTAAGTGGATTCCCGGTCTAAAGGGTGTGCTTACATTTTAAAATACTCGATTTGCTTGGTGGAAAGGAAGGACCAGACCATCATACTTTCCTTTGCGTTGGCTGCTACTTCGGGTAGACAAAATACTTTATAGGTATTAGGTATACCTACAAACTATAGACATATAAAATCAACCATGCATCTTCTTTAATAATATGCACATGAATAACTTTCCAATACCTCGAGGTAAGAAGGATAATATTTTTTTTTTTTTATTCTCTTCAACATTTTTTATAACGATTTAGTACTCTAGTACCGGAGGCAGCGACAAATCGGAATTAAATGATGTCTCATTTGAATAATTCACGCAACTTTAAAAAAAGTTTTAATAAATCATTTTTTTCTTTTTAAACAAACATGAATATTTGGGGTAGGTTAGAATTCAAATGAATTCAAAGTTTTTGTTGAAATTTTATTTAATCCCTTTTTTGAGGAATTGCCTTGAAATATCGATCGTGAATCGTGTCCTTTTAAGAGAAAGGATTGCTAAGGCATGTGTTTTTTTTAGAGGTATAGAAATTTAAGTTGGCATTTTTTTTTTAACTGACGGCCATTTTAATAGCTGTGTTTAGTTTGGTTTGACATTTCAACATGAATAGGCTGACTGGCGTTTACACTTCCAAATTTTGACCCAAAACAAGATTACCGTTGATTCCGATTTTCATAAGAGAATAAACAAAACTGCATTACTTGGAGTGAAGATAATCCTTGAGGATTGTTGAGACACCGTTAATTCCAGAGAAAATTAATGTTTGGGTGCTTTATGGGCTGGTGGGATGACGATGCTGGCCAGAACGTTGCAGCCAATGGTGACTAATATAGAGCCATGATTAATAACTTCTTCGTTCCCCAATTAACAACCACGCAACATGTCACAAAACCCGTGCAACAATTGATTGATTGATTTCACGTTTCGGACCCGTGACTTGGCCGCTGGACTGTTTTCTCATAGGATTTGTGAAGTCACTAGTCTAAGCCGATATACGTCCACAAATGTTGGAAAAAGTGATTGAAAATGGGACCTCCAGATTGAATTACGTCTGAGCCAGTCGTGGCTCAGCCAAACGATTAATCAACCAATTGCATGTCAATTTAAAAAAAAAATATCTTTGTTTAATTCCATTTCAAAGTTATATACCTCTTAAAAAACACTTTTTAGAAACTAAAATAAGAAGATTCTAATATTTTGAATGCTCTTCTATACTCAAACTTTATACATACCATACAGTCTCCTAGTTTGAGTTTTAATAGACAAAGTATAAGTACGCGTGTCATATCCCATTTAAGGACGCGTACATTTGTTAATAGTCTCAATTTCTATCATGAGGGTTGATTATGTTACAAGGTACGATACACCCAACTTTCCAAAATATTGTTTTAATCTATTTTCAGTGGGTGCATAAATTGAAGAGTATAAGGGGAGGGGATTAATGAGCATTAAAACAAGAGTGCCGTTTTGACTTCGAACCCATATATTAACATTAACATTGGCTGCATGGAACAGCACGTGCGTGGGGTGAAGAAACGAGGATTAAGAAAATTAATTGTTATAAGCCACATATTGTACTTGGTCACGTTATATGGAACAAGAACGTGTTTTTAAAATTATACAGTTTAAATGGATGAACTAAATAGACCAGACATGACACGAAAAAATTATATTGAACATGGACAAAATTGCAACAGAAGAATTTTTTTAATTGATTTTGAATAATAATAATTAGTGACTAACGTCTTCGTCAAAATCGTGGTGGCCAAAATTAATTTTCTAACTGTTGTCATTGTTTTATTAAAATTTTTATTTTTTCTTGAACTTGAACGGGAGATATAGATACTCCACAAGACCACAACGTAATAAGTGAACTGAAGTAGTGTTGGGATTGAAGCTAATCTCGAGTTTTTGAAAAATTCTTTATGGTTCGAGGAAATAACTTTTTCAGAAAAAAATAATCAAAAAAAAAACTTTGTCTTTCAAAATTCTGTTGTAAAAAGTTCTCAAAAAAAAAAATCTTTCTAAATATTTTCGAAACTTGTCCCAGAATTTAAAACAGAAGCATTTAAAAAAAAACGTAATGAAAAAAATTTAATTTTGAAAAAGCAGAATTTTTGTGTGGGAAAGTAGAATTTTGGAAAGCAGACCCACTTCTGACCAGATTCTGACCCACTCCTGATAACTGCATGTAATATAAGAAGTTGTTGATATGTATTGCTCAAAAAGATAAGTTTCTTCAGATTTCAAAAAAAAATATATCAAAGTAAAGTCAATATTGGAGGGCTGATTGGACAATAACTCCTTTGTTCTTCAATTAACTTCAACTGATTTGCGCTTGTACCTTTTATACTTAACTAGATATTTCTCCTTAAGTTGGCAAACAAAGATACTCACGTCTTAATCTTTTGTCCTAACTTTATTTTAACAAATTGGTGTATAGTAAGTAAAATAATTATCCTAGAAAAAAATTGTTTGCAAATCGTCACCGTAACGTTTAAATGTTAGTAATGAAAACCTTGAAAAAAATTTTGAGAATATTTTTAAGCTGACAAGAATTGCAAGTTGAAGTTCTACAACGACCAACTTGTAAACTTAAAAAAATAATGTTCTTAAGATGGACTTTTGCTCTTTGAAATTTATCAGCAAACTTTTAATAGGGACAGTAACAAAAAGTTCCGTTTAAGATTAATGAGTTGGAATGAGCAAAATAAAGAAATAAAAATAAAATTGCAAGAACAAGAAAATCACAAAAATTTAAAAAGCATACAAATAAACTGACAAAGAAGTTTTAGCTCAAAACGGCCATATCAAAAAAAAATATTTTTTATATGTGTACTGTAAGATTGTAGGTTGTAGGACTTAATAATTTAGACTTAAAAGTAAAATTGAAAAAAAAAACAATTATATAAAATAATTACCTCTTTAGGGAATCAGGTACCTAAAAGCAAATTTGAAGAAAATGGAGCTTCATAGTCGTCTGATGACATGTCAAAAAATTTATAGAATTTCAATGGATTGACAGACAATAAAACTAAAATTTAGTAGAATTCTGTTTTTTTACTAAAAAGAGCTGTCAAATTCTTTATGAATAGCAGCTATCTCTAACTCTAAGAGAGAGAGAGAGAGAGAGAGAGAGAGAGAGAGAGAGAGAGAGAGAGAGAGAGAGAGAGAGAGAGAGAGAGAGAGAGAGAGAGAGAGAGAGAGAGAGAGAGAGAGAGAGAGAGAGAGAGAGAGAGAGAGAGAGAGAGAGAGAGAGAGAGAGAGAGAGAGAGAGAGAGAGAGAGAGAGAGAGATAGATAGAAAGAATTGTAAGACACTCTTTTTTGACGTTTCCAATCAGCGTTTGGTACCTTCCCAAAAAAGGTAAATATCTTCAGTTCGATTTTTTTATTGCACGAAATTTTTGGCAAAAATTTAATTTCAACGAGACAAATCTTAAGAAGTGTTTCCACTGCGCAATACTATAGAAGGGAGGGGATTGCTATGTTTCTTATATTAGAATGGAGAATGGCAAAACTTTAAGATTCTGAGAATGAAGTTCCAAACATATGTCATTCATTACCCGTAATCTCTTATGTACTGGCTCTTAAATAAACAGGGGAATCTCCGCTCCCATAATATTTTTTTGCTGTTTTAATTCAACCTACTCGCTCTAGCTTTTTGGTGCGCCTTAAACGTATCACCCTGTGACAAGTATATAACAAAAAGAAATGATTAAAACCGTAACTGTTCCTCAAAAGTTCCAAAAAACCTTTATTGTTTGAACTACATGTACCAGATGTACACTGTTCCTGCAATGGTCTGTTTTCGCTTTTTGCTTTCAAAGATTCCAGTTTTGGAAACAGTAGAGTTAGAACTATTAGAAAATGTTACCAAATATTTCTTTGAAACCCTTTAAAACCGGTCTCTTCAAAATTGAAAAAAAAATTTCTAAGAAAAATGTGAAACAACCATTTTATTCTAGAAGCTCTCAAATTTTCATATTGTATACAAAATTTTGTACGATTTCCTTCACTGAAAAAAAACACCGAGTCTCATCCCAAATTTACAGTCACGTCTATCAGTCTCTTTTCGAATGCCTAGAAGTGAGCCTCTTCTCAGTCTCATAACCAGGTCTTATTTTATTTAGTATGTGAATTATTAAATAAAAAAAAAAATACTGAACTAAATATTTTAAACTCATTGATGTGTTTTTTTTTTATTAACAAACTCGCACTGAAAATATTAAATTAATTTGACCAATTAATTAAAACAGTTGCATTTGAAAATTCAAGTAGTAAGTTCCATCGTCATCTTATGACTTGTTTTATATTTTCACTCTTCCATCTTACCTATGTACATACCTATTTTAAGTTTTTGCTTTTGAAAAAAAAACACTTAAAGGAAACTTATGAACCTGCCACGAAGGAAATATATAGCCCCTGGCACTGAGTTGTGGATTGCTGCAGGTATTTTTCGTATACGAGTGTATAGTATACGAAAGAGAAGAGTTCATTAAGGTTGCTCCTGCATCATTTCACGTGACTAAGCACTCAACAAAATAGACAAGATGAAAAATTAGTAAAATACTTTATATGGTCAGATATAAGTTTTTCATTTCTGTTGAGTAGACTGTACTGCTACTGCAGAAAAGTGAAAAGAGAAAACTAATAAATATAAACTAATTTAACTGCTACTTAAACTTGGTCTTCATTTCCCTTAAAAAAAAAACTTTGCTGTACAAGTTAGCTATAGGTTATGTTGAACCAACAAGTATGTATGTCGATTCAACAAGTATGTTGGTTGGTACTTTGGTAGGTTGTTTGAAAGGCAATAAAACATAACATTAATTGATAGTAAAGAATTTGGTTGAACTTATCTGTAAGCACTTAAGTAAAATTATACTACATAAAATAGGGACTTGCCCAAATTGATGAGAAATATTCGGTTGCTACGACTGACAACAACACGTAGTTGTTATTATTTTTTCGTCGTCACGACAGTTTCGCACCGGTTTTACATTTGTTTGGGGAAGCCTCAATACTACATAAAGTATAAAATTAAAGTTCTTCATTAACGGGCGATTGCCATGATCCCGTAACATTGCAACATACCATCTGTTTATAGACTTTAAGGCCGCCTATGATAGCATAGCCAGGGTAAAACTTTACAAAGCCATGAGAGAATTCGGCATTCCAAATAAATTGACATGACTTTGTAGGTTGACCATGACCAATGTAACAAGCCAAGTAAAAATAGCCGGATTTCTATCCAGACCAATCAACATTTTTAATGGACTCCGACAAGGGAATGGTTTGGCCTGCCTCCTCTTCAACCCGGCGTTGGAGAAAGCAATCCGTGACTCTGGCACGGCAACAAGATTGACCATCGTCAAGAGGTCCAGCCAGATACTGGTTTACGCAAGCGACATTGACATCATCGGAAGGACCGAACAAGCTGTACACGATTCCTTCATCCAGATCGAGCAGGTGGCACAAAATCTGGGGCTGCACATTAGTGAAGATAAAACAAAGTACTTGGTGGCGTCGAATGCGAGAAGAACAGTTGGTCAAACAATCAAGGTAGCGGATCAATCCTTTAAATACCTTGGGTCAATAGCAGCAGCCGATAACAATATATGTAGAAGAAGAAATACGCGGGTGGCTGCTCAATTCCAGCAGAGTCTACTACAGTCTGTCAAAGCTCTTCAAAACCAGAAGTCTCATCATAACTTCAAAACTGCTACTCTGCTACTCATGTATGGATCTGAGACTTGGGTGCTTAGCAAAAGACACTCCGACCTCTTAGCCGCGTTCGAGAGAAAAGTCATAAGGAGAATTGTTGGCCGCATATGTTAGTAAGGATGGTACAGTCATGAGTTGTACGCAGTCCACCTTGAAGCAGACATAGTGACAAAAATTAAGCTCGGTAGACTCCGGTGGGCTGGGCGCCTAGCTCGCATAAGTGAAGAGGAACCGGCTCGGAAAGTCCTTTGTGGTACTTTCTATGGTACTTGGCAGCTTGGTAGAGCATGCTTGCTCTGGAAAGATGGAGTAGATCAGGACGACCGAAGCCTTGGAGTGCGCAACTGGATGGCTACGACTCGAGACTGGGATAGGTGGAGAGACTTGTTGAAAGAGGCCAGGACCGGACCCCGGTTGAACAAAACTTTCCACTCCACTACTTGACCCTAAGGTTTCAGCAAAGGGGTTCACCGAGTTGGGCGTGAACCTTCTTTTCTCCCACGATAGTTTTGGAACGTCGTGTACCATTGTCTTTTGAACTAGGTTCTTAGGCTTCTTCTTTTTACAAGACAGTACCACCATGTTATATTTTGGGCAAGATTGTATTTTTGCTTCTTGTTCGATCACGCTTTCTCACTCCTGCTGTCATGCGAAGCATCTTCATTTCAGCTGCAATCAATTTACTCTCATATTTTTGCACATTGTCCAACACTGGAATCTGTAAAGAAACGACTACCGTGAAGAGCTTTCCATTAGCTTAGGTCCTTTGCTATTGATCACAGATCCGAGATATTCAAACCTTTCGCACTGTTCCATACAAATAGATGTCCGGAAAAGACCTGTTTGAATCAAAAAATGGGCAACATACTAAGTATTCGGTTTTTTTCGCGCTCCCTCCTTCTTGAATGTGTGCTCTTCTTTTATGATGGATCCATCATCAGGAAAGAACAACTGATACCCTTTGGTGTCCATCACCTTATCTTCAAACAAACAAAACAAATTATTTTTTCTTCTTCCTTTAAAGTAACCATGGCCAAACTTAAACACATACAAACAACTTTTTTTTTCCTTTTTTCATTTTTCTTAATTTTTAACGTCAATCCTGTCATATAAGTTCACAACTTTTTGAAAGACAAACCACAAAAAACTTTCCATTAAATGTCATAGAATGCAGAAGGTGACTTTTATATAAATGAAATTCGAATAGTAAAATTGAAGAGAAAATCTTTCTTTTGGAATCCTGACAGAATATTTAAAATAAGGACAACCAAAATCCTTGTTTTTTTTTCATTGTTAGTCTTTCCTTTTTTTTCCGTGGCATGGGAAGTGTTTTGACATGGAAAACATATCATTTTAATAGTTTGGCGAAGTTTCAAGTTTTTGTGTGACAGTTGTTGTTGTATCAGTTGGTATGGAAATCATAAAGGTTAAAGGTATTTTCTGGATTATTGTGGAATAGTTTTTGTTAAAATAAAGTAAAAGCTTCGGTAACTTTTTTGTTTGTAAGGAATATTTAAGTTCTGAAAAAAGGGAAATAGAGCGGATAAGCATTAATAAAGGAGTACATTTCTTTTAAGCTTTAAGGATATTATTTGCTTCTAATTGATTAAGTCGGATCATAATAGACATTAGTCGTGTTTAAAATTTAAATTCCAGGAAAGTTGGGCTACCAGTTTTGCGCTGAATAGGGCCTCCACTTCTCCTACGTCCTATCGCAACGTTTACGTTTTCGGGAAGTCCCTTATCTGATGTATTTCATTTCTCTTCAACTTTTCCCCAGTTGTGTTGATTCATCTTCGACAGTTCTTCGCCAAAGGGTTATGAGCCTGCCCACGTGTCTACGTCGGAGGATTCCATTGCATCGCTTGGCTATGCATTCGTTACCCTTTCAAAGCATATACTCGTTGGTCAACCCACTGCCACTTACGTTTTCGTATGATAAAGTCAATGGGTTCTTGGTCTGTTCCCGCATGAAATTCATAATAGGAGAGACTTTGGAGGAAATGTTTCGCATCTATTTACGAACGTTTGCAGCTTTCTAGTGACAGCAGTTGTGATTTTCCAAGTGCTGCATCCATTAAGAAGCACGAATTGAACATTGAAGTTTAACATTCAAAGCTTAGTCTTGAAGCTTATAGAGTTGTTTCATCATCATCATCGGCTCGACAACCGGGGTCCGGTCCTGGCCTCCTTCAACAAGTCTCTCCACCTATCCCAGTCTTGAGCCGACGCCATCCAGTTGCGCACCTCAAGGCTTCGGGCGTCCTGGTCTACGCCATCTCTCCAGCGCAAGCATGGTCTACCACGCTGCCGTCTACCATAGAATGTACCACAAAGGACTTTCCGAGCCGGTTCCTCTTTACTCATGCGAGCTAGGTGCCCTGCGCACCGGAGTCTACCGAGCCTAATTTTTGCCACTATGTCTGCTTCAAGGTAGATTGCGTACAACTCATGATTGTACCGTCTCCGGAATCGTCCTTCCTCATATGGGGCCGACAATTCTCCTTAAGACTTTTGTGTCGAACGCGGCTAAGAGGTCGGAGTGTCTGGCAGGACCATGGTCCTGTACAGCAGCAGTCGCCCGTGTATTTCTTCTTCTATATACTCTTCTGCTACTGTTGACCCAAGGTATTTAAAGGATTCAAATTCGTGCTCCGCTACCTTGATTGTTTGACCAACTGTTCTTCTCGGATTCAACGCCACCATGTACCTACTTTGTTGTTGCCTTGCCAGAGTCACGGATTGCTTTCTCCAACGCCAGGTTGAAGAAGGTGCAGGCCAAACCATCCCCCTGTCGGAGTCCATTATAGTTTATAGATGTTGATTGGTCTGGATAGCGATCCGGCTGTACTATCATAGGTGCCCTTAATGTCAATGTCTATAAACAGATGGCATGTTGGAATATTAAATTCAAGACATTATTCCATCGCCTGCCTAAGGGTAATGATCTGATCAATTGTTGATTTGGCTGGAATGATAGAGTTGTTTAGTACATCACTAATCAATCAGCTACAGAGTAATGGTGATTACGTGTACAAAGCTGTCTAACATCAAACTCCTTTGACAATCTTTATGCAGAACATGACTTTTGGATCCATCATAAGTAGCCAGATAAATTCTCTACTGACACTGTCGAACGCCATTTCGAAATCGATATTCGATGATTATCCACAAGGTGTTAATGTGGATAGGAAGATCCAGTGTGGAATAACATTTGTTCGCCGCTAACTGTGTCAGCGAGGTGGGCTTTTATTTGCTCCCAAGACGATTCTTGCTATTATCTTTGCTACTGCAGGTACTGGCAATATCTTTTTTAGCATCAACCTATCCCAGATGCTCCGATTCTTTAAATGTACGTGTATTTTTTACCCTTAAACGGATGGGGTAAATCATTTCGCACAAAATCCCTAAAGCAAAATTCCCACGTACATTATATATTCTTGGATTCCTTAACCATGTTTTTCTTCTCTACATTTGCCATGTTCTAAATCTTTCTTGGGTGGTTCAGTGCTTCCTGATTTTTTCAGATAAATTCATCTTATTCCAACAAAGACTTTTTTATTTTATTTGTTTTAATTTTCAAAACAAACAATTTGTTATTGTTGTTTTTTTACCTACTCTTTAGGGAGTGAAAGATGTAATTGTATAGTCATTCCGTCTTTGAAACTTAAAAGGGTTAAAGAGCAAATACACTGGTTGGGGTAAGAGTTCTTTTGTCTTTGAACGAAACAACTTTAAAAAGTTAAATCTGCCTTAAGTGTTTTGGAAGTTTTGTGTGTTGTTTATTCTTTTGGTGAATGCTATTGCCTCAGGACAATGATACTTTTAGGAACTAGCTTTACCTAAATAATATTAAAGTTTAATTAATGTTGAACATTTTTAAGAAGAAGAAAATAAAAATTGTAAAACCTTCCGTTAACTTTACGTGTTAAAACTGTCGTAAAATGCAATATTTTGAAACATCTCACACTTATCTTTTGATTAAAAAATATTATCATTGCATGAATAAATGACATAAAACCCGCGTTAACCTGAAAAACTAAATAAATTTATAACCGTAGAAACGAACAGTGATGGAAACATGATACTGGCCAGAACGTTACAGTTAATTGCGACCGCTATAAAGCCATGTTTATTGTCTAAAAATCGAAGTCTTACCGATATTTCCCCAATTCGGGAACTTACAGTAACATTATGTATAACACCACTAAAAAAAAACTCCACCAAAGAAAACATACCAAAATGTGAAAAAGTCATTAAAATATCATAAAAAAAAGAAACAAATCCTGTCACATGGGTTCTTCAACGACAACGACACACCTTGAAACTTCCCTCATCTCTTTTAGCGCGTGTCAGATTATACGAAGCAGTAAAATTGATATAAATCACCAAAGACAAGATGTTCAAGTTGTGAACAAGGGATTCCATTTTGACAGCCGGATATTTTATGTTTTGTTAATTGATACGTATGAATAGTGGATTAAGGAAACGATTTTAAAACTGTCACATTACAAAATGAGATTGACTTTTATTAAGAGAAACATAAATGTAAGTACTTAAAGTACTATGAGTAAGGGAGGGTGTGCTTTAGATGTGTCCAATGATAGATTTAGATGTTTTTCGCCGCCATAGGAAATTACATCAAAAGTATTCAAGTCAATTTAAGTAAATAGTTTTTTAAATTAAAATAATTGCACCCGCATATAATTTAAAAACATATTTTTGTGGTTTGATTTTTAAAAAAACTTTCACGTTTAGAAACTTGGAGACAGCGGCACTTCTCGCCAAATAAATATTTTTTTTTTCTGAAATTTAGTTTTTAGGGCGTAAACAGGGTTTCCCAGTAATCATGTTCCATGTTGACAGAGGACAAGACTTTTCGGAACATAGTACCGTTATTTTTTTGAAAAATATCAAATTTAAAATTTTAGGTTATACATTTCTATTACATTTTTATCTGTCTAAAAGTTCGTTGAAATCCACTAAGCGTCCTAACCAAGGAACTTTGAAGCAACAAATAAACTGTTAGCATTGGTGCCTATACGATACGGGGTTACTGAACATACCCTTAGAATGCCAGGCAGTAAATGTCAAGCTACATGGTTTGATGTGCTCATTATCTAATAATATGGCTCTAATGAACTTCGTACAAATTCGTTGATGTAGGTAAGTATCTTAAATCTTACATTACATCCTGCAACATTCATGTATGATCGTATTTTTTTTCTAAAGTAGGACAAAAAATTACACCATAAGAATAAACAAAATAAAAGTACCAAGTTTCTCTTATTATATTATGAATATGTAAAGTATTTTTCCTTTAATATACATAATTACATATGTATGTACATATATAGAAAAACATGCCCTGATGGTGCTCTCACGTCAGGATGCCTCATGAGTTAACAGAGATTCATTCTTTATAATATGTTGTGCATATAATATACATATGTACATCTGCAAGCACGTTTATAGGATTACAAATATTTTTGCTATTAAAGTTTTAAAGAAAGTTGCCAGAACGAATACAATTTTGTCAAATTGGCCCTATCATCTTAAGCACAATTAAAATGTATATAAATTAAGATATTGTTGTCATTCTTTCATTTCATTCATTTACTGATGTTCATTGCAATTGAAATTTTAATACTGTGGCAACAAGGAAAAACAACATAAGTCACTTTTTGTAGTTTTTCAGGAAAGCAGTTTAAATTTTTGTGTTGTTTTTCTTTATGCAGTCTTATGCAGTTTTGTAAATGTTCTGATCATAAGTCGACTTATGTCGTTTTTCCGCATTGCGCATTCCGCAAAAAAATAAATTATTTTTATTCGGAATAGCTACACAAGTGACGACATAAGTCAACTTATTTTTTCAAAATTAATTGCTATAGTTTTGTAAAAAGAGCGTATGTCTACTTGTGTTGTTTTTGCTTGTGCAAACTGAGCATATAAAACGACTTATGTTGTTTTTTTTCCAGGCTATAATTCAGAAACCATAAGAGATAAAAATATAAAAAAAAATATTGGAGGTAGAATCGCTCGTTGCGCATCCGATGTTATCAAAAACTCAATTTCGGCATAAGTCGACTTACGCTGTTATTCTTTGTTGCCACAGTTATAAATTACTATCTATGACGTATGACGTATAGAATCAACGTCACGAGTGACGTTTAGTTGAAAAGGTTGGTGATCCTTGCTCCAAAAATATAAGCCCAATAAGAAAATCCAAGAAACAAAATTTAGGAGAAAAGTATTGAGTCAAGCAATAAAACAGCGGTTATTTAGATCTAAGACAAATCACACTATGCAATTGGGCAGAACTCAAATTGGTGCCGTTCCGTACAGAGATCCGTTCTGACCACCACTTATTTTACATAAATATCTTTATATGCAATAGGCCGCATATATAATATATATGTTGTCCGGCTTATTGAGACATGTCGCCATAAAATAAAGTTAAGTACTCTCATTTGGCACCACTATCAATTCTGTTGGTTCCCAGTTCCCTGACAAATTTGCCCATGCACCTTAGATTGTAGTTTTTAAAAAATGTCGCATTTTTTGGTTAAAATAAAATATTTTCTTGGATAGAGCATTTAGGTTTAAAACTTTAAAGTCGAATAAAAATAATTTTTGGTTTCGCCATCCAAATCAAAATTATGTTTTTCAATACGACTTTTACTGATAGCCAAAATTTTGTTAACTACATCATTTTTGGAGTTTTGATCGAAATTTTGTCCATAGGCTGATATTAATTTTTGTGTTAATGGTTCCCCATTGGGTTGAAATTGAGGGGAAGATAGAAAAGAATTCTGAATAGAGTTTTATTATAAGTTTTATAACTCAAGCACTACAAGCACTCAACTTTGCTACTCGCTAAAAAGTTCATCATTTTAACATAAATTTTGGTATTTATCGTATGTGTCTATTTTATTAAATTACATCAAGCTCGGTTATCAAAAAAAATGTAAAACAAACGAAATTAACAACACCATGGAACAGGTACACCAATTTTTAAGTCAAATCTAAATATAGTTAACACATAAACTATAACATGCTCTCTGACGGATATTAGTTGTTGAACTATTCTAGTCACCTATGTACTTCCAGAAAATATCGAGTAGATGAATATGAAAGTATTAGATTTTAGTTTTTTTTCTCTTCACAAGAACTCCCCCATCTATAATGGAAAATGTATATTATTGCTTTTCAATGGTATAGTCACACCGTTGGCGTCATGTCAGTCATCGCACGGTCAAACCATCTTATGATCATCACTTGGTCAAAAAAAAACTCAGTTTATTGTAACACAATCGTATGGTCACTCCATCGTATGATCACATTATCGTATGGTCACACCATCGTATGGTGTTACATCATTGTAGGGTAAATACAATTGTATGATAACACACCATCTTGTGTTCACACCATCCTATGGTCAAACCGTCTTGTCGTATGGTCACATCATCGCACGATGACATCATCGTTTAGTAACACAACTCGAATCCGGACAGAAAAGAATTTGTTGACACATTTTAACATCATAATTTAAAAAGAAACAAAAAAACCGTATACCTACTTAAAATATTATGAGAGGTTAATAATTAAAAGAAGATAATAGAGAAATCTTTACCTCTAACGAATACCTTAAGTAGAACTGTGTCCAAAGGCTAAAGGCTGAACCACACTACTCTAGTAAGGTGTTTCGATATCATAATTTCAGTACAATTCATCGATATTTTTTTTTGTGTAGATGAAAGACACTGAAACTGTGATATCGACACACCATACGTCATTACAAGGGCGTAAGACGGAAATTTATAATTTAAAGCTGAGTGCAAATAACCCATGGAGAAATTTTAAAGTAGCTAGTTATGTTTCTCTCTCTCTCTCTCTCTCTCTTCTCGCATAGAACGAGTTAATTAAAGTTTTATTCTCATTCATTTAAATATTATGATAAAAATAAACTTATTCAATTTAGTTAGTGACTGTTTTTATGCGCTGCACGTTAAACAGAAATAGTTTCTCTATATTTGTGTATAACCTCTATTTTGCTCCTGATTGTGGTAGCGGCAATAGCCTCGTTGGCGGCTGCTGTGGATCCATGGATGTAAGGATGACTGTAAATGTAAAAGGTGGTCGAGCAACCGACAAAACAAACCCCATGGTTTTGTTTAACTTTTCACACTATGTAACCACATCATCAACTGGCACCTTGATTGTTCACACAGAGCTGATTGAAAAGTTTTTCCAGTTTCCTAGCCTCAACCACCACCCTTTGAAATTATTATCAATGCACTTTGCCCTGCATATATCCTGCCAGCTTCCTTATTTTTATATTATACTGTCGGAAGGTAGGTTTTTTTTTTTTTAATAAAAATGAAATCAAATTTTACGAAGGGAATAACGTACCGAGGCTAGAATCCAGGAACTAATACTGGTAGACTTCGAAGCGAAGAGTTCCTAGCGGGGTGGCAGCAGCGGTTAAACGCGGGAGGTAAAAACTAAAAAGTTCAAGCAAATGATTTTTTTCTATAAACAGCTTTAGTTGCTATTAATGTTTTAAACTAATAGTCCTGGTCCTTGAAATGGGGAAGAGAGGAAAAATAAGCATACGAGGGGTATCTTTTAAATTGAAAGAAAAAAACGTATTTTGAATTACCTTAAAAAAAACATGAGCATTAAAAAAATTTAGACGTTACGTCTTTAAAAAAGTTCAATACTCAAATTTTTTTTGCAATACTTATTTCGATTTAAACACCCACCCCACGTTGGGCGCCAACTAAAACTGAAATACTTTCAATGGGGATCTAAAAGTAGCGCTCTTGATACCCGGGGGCCCGGAACACTGACCGGGTACCCGGCCATTCCGGGTATTACCTGGGTAGCCGGTTGACCAGGTACCCGCAAGGTGGTACCCGGATACCGGACACATTACGGGGTACCTGTCCAAAAATCATTATACCTCATATGAGAAATGAAAAAATAACAATAACAATAGGGTGCTTCTCAATGTACAGGTGGTATTAAAAAAAATCCACGTGGCTACCCAAGCTCAGCATCACATGTTTCACACTTGTGACACGTTTTATTTGGCATTGGCCGCCATCTTGTTAATGAAAATTTAGATTTTCGCGCATAACTCGAGTAGTTTTGATCCTAGAAGAAAAAGTTATAAACAAAACTTTGAAAACAATAAAACATTCTGAAAGATAATAAAGTTTTTTTTTAAATAACTATTCAAATTATTTTATTTATGTCAGTTAAGACTCAAATTGGTAACATTCGCATAACCTTCAAACATTTGGTTAACCAGTATTATTTTTTTCTCTGATTATTTTGACTTAAAAACTACGACTCTTCCAGAACAACCCTGTTCGCATTCACATATAAAACTCATATTTGATAAGTACACATGGATTTTCTCAAAAAACAAGGTGTCTATGTCTACATCAACAACCATGAACTATGAAGACCTTGTTTTTTGGTTAAAAACAACAGAAACTATAGATGTATAGTGTGACTACCAAAAACCCGCAATGTAATTATAATTATAACTCTCAAAAAATGCTGCCAAAAATGACAAAGGAATTTTCAAGCTATTTGTTCTACTTTCACACAAACCATGTCTGGATATTAGTGTAAGGATTCCAGGAGCTTTTTGGGATGACAATGTCTGGTTTTATTAGAACCTGGGAAAGTTGAGTATTTTTGATATTTTGGTTGGAAGGTACATTTATTATTTTTTATTCGGTAGTTAGGTACATTGTTGTGGTTGAAAATGCTTGTGTCCTTAGAAATTCATTATTATGACAACGACAATGAAAAACTATAAGAATAATGTTTTGTTGTTGTGAAATGCAAGGAGCTTAAAATATTGAAAAGTGTTGGTCATAGAATTTATTTTTATTAACAAACGATTCAAGGTGTTCATGGTAAATATTAAATATTGAAATGTATAATTAAACAATACATGACAATTAGTAGTAGACAAGAATCCATAACTCAGTAATTGAGTTGAACATTCTTATAAAGAGTGTCTAGAACTTTAAAATGGAGCAAAACAAAATTTACATAAAATTGACTTTATTCGAAAGATAATCTTTTGGCTTTATATTTTAAATATGACTTCTGGCATATGATCGCCACGGCTGGCTCGGACGTAATTCCACCTGAAAGTCTAATTTTCGATCACTTTTTCCAACATATTTGTGGCCGTATATCGGCAATAACGTTGGGAATGTTGTTTTCCAAGTGTCCAAGTGGTTGATATCGTTTCGGGCTTATAGGGGTAGACCAGCAATTTCACCTAATCATCATAGAAAATAGTCTAGCGGCGTTAGATCGCACGAACTTTGAGTCGAATTGACGGGTCCAAAACGTGAAACTATGCGGTAACCAAAATTTTCCTTCAATAAACAAATTGTGACACGAGCTGTGTGACGTGTTGTTCCGTCTTGTTGAAATCACAGCTCCTGGATGAAAATATAAAAATACAGTGATCGATCATGGCCCTATATAGCGGTGCCATTGACTGTAAAGTTCTGGCCAGCATCGTGATTCAACAGGGACATAAAGTACTCCAAATTCTTTTTTGGATGTAACAGTGTGTCAACATACACTTGAGGATTATCTTTATTACAAAAACGGCATTTTTGTTTATTGGCGTAGCCATTCAACCAAAAGTGAGCTTCATCGCTTAAATAAAATTCTCTTATTAAAATTGGGATCGGCATAAATTTCCATGATTTGGGAGCGTTATTCAGGTGTCGGTCTATTCATGTTAAAATGTCAAGTCAAATTATGCACAAAATAACTTAATAACTGTTAAAATAGTAGCCAGTTAAAAAAGTGTTGCCAACTTAAAGTTTTTTAGCTCTAAAAAAAGGCCCTTTAATAATATTTACATCTTTCTTAAAAAGTTCAAATAACTTGATTTCATTTTGCGTTTCAATTACTTCAAAATTAAATCAAAAATATATTTTATAGGTATTATTTAAATATTTCAGTGAACTTTTAATTGCACAAAATGATTTTGAAAAATTTAAACTATCGCTTACAATGATTATAATATTGTTATTCGCACAGAGAACGTGACATTAAAACAAATTGAAAGTACTTTTATCTTGAAGTGACCAGAATGAATCTGTTTAGCACTCTGCCCGACATAAAATAAACTAGAACGATATATAAAAACATTTCATTACGAATGCGAAATGTAATTTCTCTCTAAAACCTACCGTCATTATATTATATCTATGTACATAATGTTACAGTTTAAGTTTTCACTCTTATATCCCCTCTAGAAGAATCTAATGCACCTTTGGAAAACACCTCTAAATACATATGTGCATATATATGTAGCTAGAAGTGAAAGTGTGTTGCAGCTAAACTCTCATTAAGGTTGCTCTTGTGTCATTTTACTTTTTAATAAGGATGAACCTTAAAAAAGAACGATATGAGTATAAAAAAAAAATTAAATATTTAATGTGAAAAAAATTAAATTTGAATCTTAAATCAACACAATAAAGGTAATGCATATTGTATGGACTATGATCATAATCCTTTAAAGTCCAAGTTTCTGGATTTGAAAATTTTGTTATGGTCAAAAGAATAAAGTTGTTGTTTTCATCAAACCAATTTTAGTAGCAACTTATCTATACTAGCTAAAGGGCAAGTTTTGGACTAGTAAAAAATCTAAGTCGAATATTAATTCTGTATGTCTGTCTGTCCGTTATTAATGGTGCCTACTATATAACCGGATTTATAATTTTCGATATATGATTTTTTTGTTGTAAAATTTAATTTTTTTACGATAAATCAGATGGCATCTCAAATTTTGAGATCAAACTTCTTTTATCGCTTGTTTTAATAAAGAACTTTTTGGTTTTTCATATTTTTCTCTCATGGCAAGTTTGTTTTTAAATGTTTCTAAAGTTTCTACTTAAAAATAGGAGCATTTTTGAGGGATCAAATCGCATGTCAAGTGTTAAGTTTTTTTAAAACATTTCTGATTTTATAGTTTCATCTTTGGTTTTTCTATACTATGTCATCTTAATTTTAGCATTTTTAGCGTTTCCCTCATATAAAAAGCATGAATTTCAAAATGAGCTATTTTTAATTTTTTTAAATTTTTTTTGGACGTCTATAAAAATTTTTAAAAATATTTTTCTCAAAAGGTTCATCTTTTCTCATTTGTACTTTGGCATACGTTAAAATACATCAAAGTCATATCTAGGGCTGGTCACGAACCTAAGCCATCGCCATCTTTCTCATCAAAATGGACTACTTTCAAGTATCGTCTCGGTCTCGTCCCCCTACCACTTAGAATTTCTTCTTTTGTTTATAAATTCCTTTTTTCTATTGCTAATGGGATCTTAGAATGAAGGGCGTACCACACCCAGAGTAGGTACTAACAAAATCTCATTTTAATGAAAAGTAAAAAAAAAATAAATAAAAAAACATTCACGTCTTCAAGACTTTTAAAAGCAAACTCAAATCTAACTTCTCTTCCTTAGTTTAAATGAACTAGTTGGAAAATAAAAATATGTATTTTAATTTAATTTTAATCTTAAACTGCACTTTTTTTTAAATTCATATAAAGCTAAAATTTTAGTTGTCAATCAGGAAGACTTCAATGTCATGCAACATATTGATTGTATTAACCAAATTATTGCTTAAAATTAAAATGAATGTTGAAATAAAATCAATCTAGATCTAAAATCTATATCTGGAATCAATTTTTTGTTTCTACTCCTCTAGAGGTTTCCGAAGTAAGCAAACATTTTTATTTTTATTTTTATTTTTATTTTTATTCAAAAAATATTTTTCCAAAAATAATTCAATGTATAAAATCAGTTCTAAAATCAGCACACTAGGTAGACGTTTTTAAATATGAAATCGTGAATTTCTTAAGTAAGTCTGTGGAAAAATCGGGATAAAAATAAAAAAAATGCAAACAAAAAATTATCGATACATATTTTCGTCTGCCAAATAGTTTTTTTTTTTTTTTGAAAATTGGTTAAAAACAAATTGTAAAAATATAAGTAATTTTCTAAAAATGGGACCAAAAGTAAATTGTGAAAAAATTGTAATGAAAAAAAGTAAAAAGTACATTGAGAAAAAATGTTTTGTCAAAAAAAATTGGCCAAAAAAAAGATTGCCAAAGAAAAGTTCTGTCCAAAAAACAATTATCAAAAACTTATTTGTCGGAACAAGTGGAAATTGAACCGCCTGATCTACCAAGTTCATTCCATATCATTCAATCAGAGATGTCCGTAACTATATAAATTAATTTATAACTTCAACTTAATGTCACCAAATTTTTGCAGGCTCTTATAATTTACGTTTACGTTTTTAATATAAAAACTTTTTGGAGTAGACCTAAACATATGTACATTGATATCAGGTTAAAGAAAGGAGCTTATACTCGATGACAACAGACCATATTTTTAAATATTTTTAATAGCTCCCATTAAAGTATCATACTACGTGAAGGCTCCCTCCGATTTTCAAGCATGTTCAACTAAGCTGATACTCTCTGTCTTGTGCGAAATGTTTATTCCAGTCTTAACAATAGTGTCGACAAAGGAAGAATAAGAAAAACTCAACAAAAAATTGTATCCTGAAGAAATTGTTTTATATAATATCCTTTTGTTTCAATGCAGAAATAAAATATTGTGAATTGTCTATATATGCTGACAATCGTGTATTCTACGTATATATAGTCTGAATGGAACAACACTACCATTTATTTAGTTATCTAAACATCCAGTGGTTTAAAAAGCAAACATTATATTATTCAAAAAAAAAAAAATTGGAAACCTCGTTATTTTGACAATCTTTTTGAAGCAACTCACTCGAACCATTGGTTTTGTCCAGTCCTATTGCTTAATTGGAATCAAGTTCAATTTGGTTGTTGATGCCTTTAGGGCTTATACATAGCTGCATTCATCACGAATTCAATTGGAATATTTTTGGTCAAACTAATGCGGAATCGGTTTTTGGCCTAAAGACGCAATATTTATTCTTGTTTTCATGTTGCCAGTGCAAATATTGAAGGCACAAAATTGCCCAAAGGAGTATATTTTAATTTTTCATGTATGCAGAGTTCTGGGATGCAGAGTTCTAGAGATGTTTTTGGATTTTTGCGATAGGGCGAATTTTAGCTACATCACTGAATTGTTGATTAAATAAGGGAATAGATAAATGATGAAGTCATTGCATAACGAACATTTATATTAAAAACTTTTTTTCAGAAAAATTTTGTTTTCTTGAGAAAATTGTGTTAGTCCACATTTTTAAAAATATTAATTTTCTTCTATATTTTAAACGATTTTTCACCAAAATTTTATTAAAATCAATCAACGTTGACACGAAATTTTCATTAAAAATGTATGGACTGTTAGGGCATTTACCCAAAATTTCAAAGTTGATGACGAATTCGCAATTTTGGTTTATGTTTTTGGAGTATAAAGAGCTTTAAGAAACATAATTTCTATTTTTGGAAAGCAGTATTCAAAAACTTAAAAATTAAAAATTTGTTTTTGAAAATCGAAATAATGTCTCTGACACTTCTTATTATGGCATTATACATGTACCGAATTTTTAAATTCAAAAAAAAAATATATTTTCAGAAAGTTGATATCTCAAATACAGACCTTTCTATTGACATATAGAATAACCATTTTCGGTCACGTACTTACGTTCCAAGCGCAATGATTTGAAATTTCATTGACAACCGTTTTAATTTACGCGTTGATGTTCCCGTTTATTGAAAAAAATAGTTCCAAAATCTTTCCCATTTTTTTTTCTTCGAAAATATGTTTGATTGACAAAGAGGTAAGTTCATATTCAATCAATAAAATTTGTTAAATAAATCAAGCAAGGTGAATACTACGTCCACGATTATGTTAATTGTATAAGAAATATAATAACGAATTTTTCGCTACGTAGGACATCAAAATTCAATATGATTAATTTTATCAGACTGTAGCTCATAAGCTTTTCGATTATGACTTATGACATACCTGCAACTAAAATCCCAATATAAAGGTCTATATCCAGGTAACCGAATAATAATTGCATGTCCCTGACCCGACGACAACGCCGACGGTAAAAAAGAGTTTGGACGTCTGCAAACAACGACACCTCCCATCCAGTACAGCAATATAATGTTACCACAATCACAAATAAATGCGTGCTGTTAGCTCCAGCAATGGCCTCAAAATTATACCCAAGATATACTCGAATACTAGGCCCTGCGGAACAGTAAATAACCTTCTCATAAAATTTCGTGTAATTGAGGTCAATGAAGTTGAATCACATTGCCCGAAACTGCCTGCTGCTTGGTTGGTGTTATGGTTCTTGCCACTTGGCAGGAACGTAATGAAACATTACTCGACGAAAGGTACATTTACATAATAATCCACAAAAAAAAAAAGAACCACAAGGACATAATGGTAGAAGGATAATCAAAACGTGAATGTATGATTGCCATTTCCAAACCGCATTTTACGTCATGTAAATTGGAATTTTCGCAGGACGAAAAACTTGAGGCTGATAAATTTGTAACGGTTCTAAGACAAATTGGACCCAACATAAATAAATAACAAGTGCAGCAAAATGCGACTCTGTACATTTTGCTGCAATATCTTATTGTGAATTACTCGAAAAGTAGGGACTGACATTTTTTTTGTTAATCAAGTGGTATTCAGTTTTTCACATAAATTAGAACAAGAGAAAAGTGAAAAGTGCACGTCGCTCAAGAAAAACTGAGAATATTGCTGCTGTACCTGTAGTCCAAATGGTTGAAGAAACCCCAAGTCGTGTCTGATTGGGTCCTTGAAATGCGTGAAAATGATCCGGAATATTATCGAATAACTGATGAAGCCCTTTCACACCTCGGTGGCTACGACAACAAACAAGGGCTCGGAATTGTTGAAAAGTCTCTCCATCCTCAACGATTGATGGTTCGGTGCGGTTTATGGTCCGGGGATGGTTTTATTGGACCTTATATTTTCGAAAATGAGACTGGACACTGGAGCAACACTTTTGGTGATTGGATTGCGCTATTGAGCGATGATCAATAATTTATGGCCGGAATTGGATTGCATTGTACCTTAATGTTGAATACGTTTACTTTCAACAAGACGGTGCCACGTACGGGAAAAATTTCCGGACTGTGTTATCTCTGGAAGAAGTGATCACAATTGCCACCGAGATCTTGTGACTTAGCACCTTGCGATTTCTTCCTTTGGGGTCACGTGAAAGAAAAGATCTACGCCAACAGCCTAGCGTCTGTTCAAGACCTCAAAGGTGGAATTCATGAAGCTATTGAGGGCATAAAACAGCCAATTTGCGATTCGGTGATGGAAAATTTCATGAGAAGGATATTGCTGTGTAAGCGTAGCCGTGACGGCTTTGTATTGAAATAAACATCCGATCTTTTATCTCAAAAAATGGCATTTTTCTTTGAATTTGATAAATTTGATTTTTAGCACAAATGAAATTCACGTTTTGTCTGCCATCTTGGATTTCACTTTTTATTTAATATATACTGGTTCCTCTTTGTCGGAGAACTGTTGTTATTCTATATTCCAAAATTCTGTATGACCAAAATCCTGAATATCTGAAACTCTGTTTTAAAAAATAATTCTGAAAAAAACAAAATTCTGCATTTCAATATTATAAATCCACAAAATTCTGCAATACTGAAATTCTGTAAACCATATAAAAAGTGCCGCACTTTTTTTCACTACCAAAACAATTTTTTTTATCATTTACAGAATATTGAAATAAAAGATTTTGAAATACAGAATTTTGGATTTATGGAATTTTAAAAAACAGAAATTTATCATTCAGGTTCTTGTAATTCGAATTTTGGCAACCTAAAAATCGTTATTTCTGCCCAAGTAAAAAAATATATTAAAGTTCAAAAACTTAAAATTTTGTTGGGAGAAAGTATTAACAACTGTATGATTGACGGCTTGGGTTCTACTTTGCAATTTTGAATTTTAATCTTTCAACTTTTGACAGTAGGTAGGTACCAGATTTTTTTTATTTGTGACTTTTGTTCATATCGTAGCTTTTAATATTTGACAGGTCAAAATACATCAAACACAGAGCTTTGACCAAACAGAGATTTGAAAACTAAAATTCCGACCACTCCCGGACATTTGACATAAAAGAAATATTACTCTTCAGCTATGTTTTTTTTTTAAGAAATGTGTATTTGGCTTTTTTCACTTATTTTAAATAAAATATTTTTTTTTTTTAATTAAAGGATTATTAGAGTTTAAATTATTAAACCAAAATATTAAACGCGAAAGTTTAAAATTTGTATTTCTTCCCCTCAGCCTTTCATGTACATAGGTGCGAGTTATGTACCTGTAAAAAGATAAAAAATGAAGAAGTGTCAGAATAAAATTACATACTCAAAAAGGCTTTTAAAATGCGCATTTGTCTTTCACTTGAGTTGTTCCCTTTGAATTCTTTTGATTTACCTTTGATAAACCTGTGTACTGCAGTATACCCAAAGGAATTTATCACCCATGCGGGAAAACCTCTTTGCAAAACTGTTAAACTCCCAGAGATATGTGTTTACAAAAAGAAAACAAATATCTACTAAAATGTATTTATTTCTTTTTGCGGGTGTACTTAGAGATATCATTCCTTCGAGTTTCATTGAAGAAATTTTGAGGAAGATTTATTATTTCTTCAGAATGTTTGCATAAATTTACGATGTCAGTTTTCATGAGTTGAAATTTAACTGATGTGATAGATCTGATAAAATGATTTGGAATTATTGTTCAGGCTTAAAATATATTTTGGTTTAGTTTTCCAAATTAAGATATCCTATAATCTCTTATGTCTTTAAATATTAATATTGTTGAAACTTGTCCTTCACTTCTTTTTAGAGGGGATTTATTTGGTTTTCAACTGACATACCTAGAAGTCATAAAAGCCACAAAGAAAAACAAATAAACCATAGAAGCAACTACTGTTAAAATAGTAACATCATTATTTATGCAATCAGGTATCATGATATATTTACAAATAGCCACCACAACAAACAGATAACATTACCAGCCTATATAGTTGCAATTAATGTTTATAACGAGCACAAAACAAAATTTAACCGCAACTCATTAGATATAATATGTAAATAATAAAAAAAAAAATTAAATATATTTTTCTCTCATTTGTAATGAATCTCTTTTATTCTTTAGAGTGGCGGTTTTGTGTTGTTAGTTTTTAAACATTATAACTAAGTGTACGAAATTAAAGCGGCAAACCAAGAAGTTAAATATTAAGTATAAAAAGAATGGAGAAGGAATAAGATAGCATACTTAAAGGCGCTTATAAAAATGCTGTTATGTTCCAAATGCATTTGATGAACAGGTACCACATCTCGCACGTAACGTCAGTGGTCAGAAGCGGTTGAGTGCGTAAAAAAAAATTAATTCGTAAAAAACAATTGGTGGTAGCACCATTAAGTTTTTCTGGTTGTTCACAAAAAAAAAGTAAGTAAAAGTTCAGAGGCAAAAGGAGAACAAAGGAATTACCAATTCATAAATAATATTTTATTAAGGATGTTTCCTTTTTCTTGACTTGAAATCTAAGAGAGTTTAAAAAAGGCTAAAAACAAATAAACACAGACTAGTTGAATTGGGAAATCAAAAGTTGCGTTTGGGATGAGAAACATTTTTAAAAGCTCAAGGACGAAACTACTACAGTGCCGCTCCAATGTCGCATCCGAGGTTCTTTTCATCAGCTGTCACAATAAATTTATAAATGTTTGATCTATTTTCATATTTCGAATGATGAACTTCATACAGCAACAGGTCAGATCCATTGACTCTATCATACGAGGACGTAAGTGTCCGTAGATTGGTCATCTGTCTGTCTTCTGTCTATATGTACCTCAAATTTTTTTTACATTGTACATACCTAAATGTAATTTAAATTTTTTGAACAAACACTTTTTCAAAATTCCAAAATTCGCATTGAAAAATTTAAATAGCTTTAAAGTATAACCACTACCGAGTCAATTCGAAGATTAATTTAGTTTTTGTTCTTTAAAATTTAAAAATGGTCACCACATTGAGTAGCTATGTTTTTTTCCTGTTTTAATCACACAAAAACAAAGGTCCTGAGTATGTGGAAGGTTGCCCAATGCCAGTAGCCCTTCTTCAAAATTTCGAACATAAATAATTTTAATCCTGTTTCTTTGTTCGCATAATATACCTCATCACTTATCAAAAGATGTTCTTACTTAAAAATAAAAAAAACTGTAGTTCATAGTAAATTTTATGTCCTTTTATTTATTTAAGTGAAATGAGCAGACAGAATAATTTTCTACATTTAACAAAGAAATAGATACTCCACTATGATCTTTTTTGTTCAATTGAAATTTAGTTTAATTCAAAAGGAGCATAAAACAAAATAAAGGACACAATTTTTGAGTAAATGTCTATCTACCTTTAGGGTTGAATCACAAATTAATAAGCCATAGGTATGTACGTGAAAAATTTCCTTTTTTTCGTTCAGACCTATCAAAATAAAAATAATTAGGATTGTCAAAACTATATGAGGTTAAATTTCATTAGAGGCTGATTTTTAAGTATAAAAACAAATTGTTGGTTTTGGTCCACTTTTTTCTCGTTCTACCTTCGCAATATATAAAATCCGATTAAAATATCTTCAGTTCGATTTTTATAAGAATCCAAAACGTGTCCTATAGTAGTATAGTAGTAAAATATCTGTGGCTATTACGATGGACCTACAGAAATAAAAAAGAAGTCAGTGTTTTGCAATGGAAATGATGGAACACCTTTTTTTTAGAATCTTATTATTTTAGAATCTATGTACCTATATCCTTGGCACTCAAATCATTGCATATAGCTATCTCCTCTTCTGTTTAATTTCAAAAGTAGGTACTTTATAAAAATGTCAAATACTAAATTCAAATGTTTTAGAACGCTATAGATTTTTTTTTCCAATTTAGTTTTTGTTTTTAATCAACTTCAATATTTCAACTCTTATTGATCGGAAAGAAATAATTTACATTCAGCAAATACTCAGCATTATGTTTTAAACTGTTCAGTTCATGTTCATATCTAAAGAGGTGGAAGTTGATTAAATTCCCAAAAATGTTATGTTTCATTTTTTGAACGTAAGAAAAATAATGGAAACAATACAATTTACCTGAATTTAAAAAAAGGTATATAAATTTAACGCCTTTTGAATTTCTATAGGGAAAAAAATCATGTGAGCACAAATATCTTGTCTAAACTTATGTAGGTTTTTTTGCTTTAGACTCCGAGAAAGTATAAAAAATGCTATTTCCAGTTTGTTAGAAAATTGAACCTAAATTGATTGTACTATATTTAGTATAAAATATGGGCGAATTAAAAAAATATTTTATACAAATTCCGTAAATTAAATTAGATTTTTTTAATAGTCTGAATATTTTTTCTTTAAGTCAAAAAATTTTCTAACAAGATGGTTGAAAATGGTTGATTTCACTTTTTAGAACGATCATAACATTAACCAATAGTCCTTCCAGACCTATCAATTCTTTATCGGACCTTGCTTATCCTGGAACTAAGTACATCCTAAACTACGTAGTGTTGATTGCTGTTCAAATTTTTAGCAGAGGCAAAATAATTTAAAAAAAACAAACCTCTACTTTGGACATTTTTTAAAAATTTTAATTGTTTAATTTTAATTCAACAAAGGAGATGACCTGTTCCAACTACAGATGTATAAGTCTCCTTAAAATCGCATATCTTGCCTTCTGTACTGTGTGATCGCTTAAAACCGTTTGTCAAGGATCTGATCGGCCCCTATATCAGTGTGGTTTTAGGCCCGGCAAATCAACCGTCGTCGCGTCGATCAAATGTTCACACTCCGACAGATTTTGGAAAAAACCCAGGAATTTCAAATCGATACACACCACCTCTTTATCAATTTTAAAGTCGCATAGACAGAGACGAGCTATATAAAGCCATGGCATATCTCCGTGCAGGATGACGATGTAGAAATCTCGCTGCTCCGTCAAAGTCGGCAAGAACACCGCCGAACCCTCTGATGCCTAGAGAAGTTTTTAGACAAGGCGACGCGTTTTCATGGAACCTCTTTAACATAGTACTTGAGGCATTTGTAAGCAACGGGCTTTACAGCGATGCGACCTTTTCAAAAAGCTTAAAATACAACTACTAATATTGGCTGGGACACGTAGAGCGTATGGCTCCAACGCACCAGCCCGACGACGTGACGCGACAGTGCGCAGCCACCTTAGGTGGCTCACACAAGTGGAAAACGACCTCAACCAACTTGGATCACGTAACTGGAGGCAGTTAGCTAATGACCGAGCTAGCTGGAGGAGCTTGTTGGTTGAGGCCGTAGCCCATCCTGGACTGTGCACGCCATCTAAAGTACATAAGTAAGTAATTTCTTCAACAAATTTGACGTTTTGAGTTCGTTCGTTTTCAAAGAAAAAAGAGAGTTGAATTTTTTTTCACTCCGAACGGAAATCAGTTAAGTTAATCTATTAATGCAGGTTTGGAACGGATATTTAATTCATACCTTGTACAGCATATTGTTAACTCCTCCATTATTAATTATGTACCTAAGTGTATTATTAAAAGTGGTTATATCTAATGCATTGATAATGCACATACACAGTTTAATATTCCTGTCTTGAGCAGTTTAACATAAATTAATGCCCATGCATGCATTTATAAGCTTTCACACTTTTCATTCAGACAACTTACGTCCTCATAGAAAATTAATCACATAATATAATCATTCCCTAAACCAAAATTAATATATTGACGAGTGGAAAATATTGTTTTTCAAAAACCAAAGCAGGTGCTATTATTGAATTGAAATTAAAAATCCAATGATAAATTCAGTTGCCAACTAAGCCCACAAGTATATTACAGTCAAAATCGGTTATAACGAACTCGAAGGGACTGAAGAATTTGTTCGTTATATCCGGTAGTTCGCTATAACCGATTTTCCATTTTTTGTTCTCTATTAAAAAACGGGCAAACTTTCTTTTATTTTCGTTAAACTTTTATTTATTTATGATTGAGGTACAAAATAATCTGTAATTTTCGGCTGTCGACATTTGTTTCACAAATTCTCTTTCAATTTTCATTTCCATTTTGCTCAAAAATACTTCACAGCCTTCTTCAAACGTATCAGTCAACAAAACAAACGATTTCAAGGTATTGACGGCCTGAAGTGCATCTTCAATTTTCACTGGAATTATTTCAGTTTGCAATGACTACTTAATTTATTTTTGAATATTCGTTATAGCCGATAGATTTTTAATTTTTCCATCGAAAACTGTTCGTTATAAGCGATAGTTCGTTATATGCGATATCGTTATAAGCGATATTCTGTTAGAACAATTTGTATGAAGCTCTGCCGGGACTTCAAAATCAGTTCGCAATAACCGATATTTCGTTATATCCGATGTCGTTATAACCGATTTTGACTGTATTTGCAAATCCATTTTTTAATTAAACTTGTTGCTTTAAATCCAAACCATAGGTCATAGGTTGGCTATTATAATAATCCCAAATAAATTACACATTTTCAGCTTTATCTCTGAGATAAACTAATCCTTTAGGATTTCATTTTTGTTAAACCACAAAATTGAAATGTGAACATGGAAATCATTTTAATTTCGTAAAGGATTATGTTTTGTAACATCAAATGTAGTTTCTGCAATGGTTTAAAATATCTTGCAATATATTATACATGTGTACATCATCCGTATTAGAATTTTGTAGAAGGGAAATTGGAACTGACATGATGTCCTGGTATTTCTGAACCATTCAATAATTGAAAGTTCATATTCTCTTAAGACATTTGCATTTGTAATGGACTTTTTAATGATAGGAACTTGGAAATGCTTAGAATTAATTTTATTTAATTCAAAGAATATGACGAGACTTTTGGGAACGTTTCAAAGAACTCTCTACGGATTCAGATTCAAATTGAAATTGAATATTTTTCCAGTACATTATCTTATGAGAAAAAAGGAAAATGAACATACTCTCGTACATTACAAAAGATGAAACTTAAAATTTTGGAATGTACCTACTCTTGTCTGACAGACAAACGACTGAAAACTGTATTGTAAATGAATGGAAATGTTCCATTTAAAAGGGTGTGTTTGAAAACAGATGCTTCCATGAGAATTTTTCTTGTTAAAATCTTTGAACTTTGATTGATCACATTAAATCCTTTTGCGGGAAAAAAAAATATTATAATACATCCTTTCACGTTTTCAAGCGATCCCACAACAAAAAGGACGGTGTTGAAATCTAGTGATAAAAAAAAATTTAAATAATGAAAGGAATGCCTAAATTTTTTAAGATTTTCTAAATTCCAATGCCTTTAATTTTATCGAAGGAATACCAATAGGCTTATAATAATAAACAAAATCTCCTTGTGCCTTCCATTGGTGTTGGCAATAAACAAACTTTGAACAAGCAACATGTTCATTCACTTTAATTCACTTTTAATTACAGTTAATTTTATGATTATTTTATGTTACGTTTAATAAAATGAAAATTCAATTAAGACCAAACTCCGAAGTTGAAAAACCTCAGCGAACCTGTGAAAACGTTTACAAAACATAAAAACAAAGAGCATTAAAGAAGTCTATCTGAAATTTTCTTAAAACCTTCATTCATGAAATGAAAAAACTTCTTTTAAAGAAAAGTGGGGAGAAATTGCGATAATTAAGAAGGAAGATAGAAAATTATTTTGGGATTTCAAAATATTTCACAATATTTACTTCCATTTAAAGTTATGGGATTTGTTTTGGATTCGCGGAAAAATTCGAATTGATCAAACTTGACATTACTATGGTGCGGAAGTCGCAAGAAGTGGGTCTCACAATTTTGTCTGTCTGTCCCCTAAATGGAATTTTTTGAATTGAATTGATTTTTTTTTGTGCCGTATCCAACATATTTTTTTGATTTTCTCTTGGTTTTTTCAAAAATCCGATTTTTCTCGAAAATGACTCCGAAGATTTGAAAAAAAAAATCTTTAAATTTAAATAAATGTTGCCTCACTTTAAATGAAAAAAAAACATCCCCTTACCCCTCTTAGAGTTAATATTTTTAATTTTCGATCTATTCAAAAATGGCTCATAGTAAGACGTAGAAACAATTTATAAAAGTATTCAATACATATATTTTTCGAACAAAAAAAAATATTTAATGTTTGAAATAAAAAATAAATTATTTTTTGAAAATTAAAAATTCCAAAAACCGCTCCATATATGTATTTATAAAATAACTTTAAAAAATTAGTTTTAATTTCAAAAATTACAGTGCCTCCCACACAAAGGTTGAATAACTGTTTTCAAAAATTTCAAACTCTAGTCGGATTTTTTTGGTTGGCATATAAGTTACTCATTCGTATGTACTATATAATGTGTTATTGTTGCAGTATTTTTTCCCTTTCAACTAGGTCTTCACTAGACATCGGTTATAGCTATCTATGAAATTAATCATTGGAATTTTAAATCGTGAATTCTGACACAATATAAAAATGATTTAGATACATTAACTATTTGAATGCAAACCTTAAGATATAATTATTTTATTATATTTGTTGAAATAAGTAGTTGTTTAAATTTTAGTAACTTCTTTTTTCTTTTTTAAAAACTGATACACATTTCCATATTTTCTAGGAGATTTTTAAATTAATTTCATAAAATGACATCAAATTTTTGAAACGCAAGAAGTTTTATCTCTTTGAATAAATTTTTGTTCGTCCTGAAAAGGACGGGTTTTGGTTTCTTTAGCTAATGCAATATCGCAAGGGTTGTGTGGGGAATTGGAAGAACTGCTGTTTTTCTGTACTTTCCAGCTTCCACTCGTCATTTGACATTCCACATAGGTGACAATCAACTCATGGCCAATAAAAATTTATTTTTACTTTATGTCAACATCAAATGTATTTCGCAACGTTAAATGCAAGACCAGTGACTCATCAATCCATCGTTGTTGTATGCACTCAAGAAAAAAAAAGGTTTGGTGAATGGTGTGCAGCAGTAATAAATTCTTAAATTATTAAAGCAAAATTATTAAAAAACAAGATAAAAAATTTATCATTTCTATAGCATAGTTTCGAGTATGTAAAAACAGAATGAAAATACTTACAACATTTAACCAGAAACTCTAAATATGCTTCTCCCTTAACGATTCTAGCTTCATTCTCTTTATAGTTCTTTATTGATAGGAATAAACTTACACAGTAAGATAGAATATCTTTTTTATAGCACAAGCTTCATAAGTACATAATTTAATTTTGAGTGCTGAGAATTAATATACATATATACATGATAAATTATTATTATATAAAATTTTTAACAAGCAAACCGTTAAATAATTTAATTTAGAAAGAAAAAAAATTAGTGAAAATGTAAGACATTATAAATATTTAAAAAAAAATGTATGCTTAATTCGAACGGGCACTCACATAAAGTTCAGCGACAAAACTGCAGATTTTATCCAGATTCAGCTAGTCCCTACACAGAGAAAAAAGAAGAAAAATTATGAAATTTCGGTATATAGTTTTCATCTCCATCGTATTGAAACAATAGAGAAAATCTTATTAAACAAATAAAAATGGCCACCGCCACCGCCACCGGAATAAAATAAAAATTTATTTGATTTCTTATTTATTAATTTTACATTAAGTGTTATTATTTTTTCCAAAAAGTGTCAGTGAGTGTTAAACGTATATATGTGCCCATTTGCAATATTTTCCACAATTTCAATGTTAAAAGTTAATCTCTACAAACCAAAGATAAAACAATACAAAATTTTCTTATAGGTTTTTGAAGGGATTGAATTTTAATAAGTAAACTTTTTAAAATAATAAATTTTTTCCCATTATTGATTTACATTTTAAGTGCTATTCTTCTGAAAGTAATACGAAAATCTTATTAAATTTCAATCGTTAATTCGATCTGATTTTTCTCTGTGTAGACTCCAGGTTCCACAACCCGACTGTATACTTCTACTATATCACATCAAAAGAGGTGCATTGATTATGAGCGGTGCTTTGATTTTTGAACCTTTGTTTTCGGTATTTTTGATTTTGAAGTTTTCGGTGCAGGTAGTTTGTTGTTGTTCTTGTTAAGTGAGTGAGTGTGAACCATAAGTGCCAGTTCGTGTATGTAATGAATTTTTGTTTATGAGGAAAAACTTTTAAAAAAATCGTTGTTATTTGGAACTTTTGTTATACCTACCAAGAAAGTTAATTAAGAGATAAAAGGGGATAAATGGAGAACAAAAAAATTCAAACAAAAAACAAAATACCCACATAGTGCTCTCCTCAGTAAGGGGGATTTGGATTTTTCCCAGATTTTTAATTTGTTTTTTTTTTTTCAAGCAATCATTTACCGTAGTAAACCCATGTGATATTTGGAATGGAATACAAAACAGCCAGACTTGAAAATGGTTGCATTGTTAAAATCCATATGCAGTCATATTTACTAGTGGTTGTTGCTCCTTGCTCCAGAAGTCGAGGCTCTAGATAGAAAAAATAAAGGCTTTTCCGGCTTAGAATATGGCGGAAAACAAATTAGTATAGTTGTATACGCTTTCATAAAAATGTATTTTATTTTAGTTTTAACATTGAAAAAAAAAATTTTATAAATAAGTCGCAACAAAAATAAAAGTGAGAAAATAACACGAACGGCGTTTGCAGAGCTTTTGAAGGACAAAACAAACGCAAAACAGTTATCTACCTACCTACCAGCTATACCAATATTAAATATATAACAAAAATACATATAAAACTACAAGAGCAAGATGAATAAAGTTGGATAGTAATTGGACGGTAAAAAAAACTACCTGCAAATGGAAACAGGAAACGAGGTAATTGGCATGGATTTCTCTGAATTTTTTTTTTTTTCTTTAATTAAATATTTTCATGCACATTTTTAAGAAAAACAGGATACAGTTTAAAACATTTTATACAATGCTAATTGGTAAATATTATATAACTGAAAAGGCCAGAAGTTTTACAACCTTGGTTGTGTTAATGGTTATGAAAATTCATTCATTCATTCGGAACTGTTGAAAAATACTTCTACGATGCGGCTGCAATTATTTATAGTTAATATGCACAATATATAGATTAAATGATAATTTCGAAACTTTGAAGTCCATACCGTAGCCATCTTTGCTCATTGATCATTTTGACAGATCCGATGGCTAATGGCTTTTTCATGATTGATTTGAAATAAGGTAGGTATACATATAACACACGATATTTGATTGTACGTGTTGTCGATAACTCATATAACATTTTTTTATGTTTAACTTTATTTTTCAAGAAACAAGCTGAAGTTCTTTTTCAAGCTTATCAATTAATAAAAAAAGTTTTTTTTTTCAATAGCCATTGCAAAAAAAAATGTTTTTAGTTTTTTTGTGCATAATTTAGAATGCTTCAATTTTTAGTGAAATAACATTTTCGATACATCTAGAAAAGAACTATAGAATTTGATTTCATCTGTTCAAAATTTTAAAAAAGACGTTACTCAAAAACCGTCATGATTCCATATTAATAAGAACTTTATTTTGTGAAGCCATTACGATACTTAATTTACTGGGACTAAGGCTGTCCAAAGGACGAATGTCTTCGTCTCGTCAAAATCGAACAATATCACTCTCGTCTCGGTCTCAGATATGAAACAAAATTTTTTTTTTTTTTGAAAACAGTTCTATCGTATATGGCTGACCATGAGACCGAGATCAGTCTTTGTCTCGACTCGTTGTCATCTCGAAAAACGTTGAACAGACCAATGCCAAGAGGAAACTAATTTATCGACATTCAAAGCGACTTCGCTATTCCAAAAACCAAAACCTCGAATAAGAAAATCTCTCATTTTTTTTGTTATTAATAAAATATAAATTTTTTTATTTCTCCTTTTCATAATAAATTTTACAATTAGGTAAAATATCGCACTTTAAATAATCTAGCATTTAATTTGCACACTAAAAAATCTCAAAAACTTCAAACGAAATCTCGCAAACCAAGTAAAACATGTCATTACAGTCAATTTTTATAAAAAGTATTATTAAGCCTAACTCTTAGTTTATTAAATATTTTAAAAATTAAAAAGCTAGTGTTTCGGATAAAATTTTTATTTATTCGCACATTTTTGAGTGCACGCTGGAAATGTGAGATTATGAAAAACGGGACCATCAGTTTTTGAGATTTCGTTTTTCCAGTTTTTTAAAAAGTGCAAGATTTCGGTGTTGGAGATTTCGTTTTACGGAATATACCTCAATATTTGAAATCTGGCATTACAAAATCTCTCAATAATAAGAACTCGGTTTTTATATATTCTCGCAATTAAAAAATACTATTTTTCATAAACTCTAAAATAAAATGAATATTAATTAACGAGATTATATTTTGCGGGTTTTTGTATTTGCGAGACCATGAAAAGCAGATTTTTTTGGTTGCGAGATTGCGAAATTATTTAATTGAGAGATTTTGTAATGCTAGATTTCAAATGCAAGATTTTTTGTTGCGAGATAACCTTAGCTTAGCCATTTCTTTTTGACCCAAGATTAATCGAAAGCCTCGTTGGTCTTTCCAATAATGTAAATCACTCGAAAGTTGTGTTTTTAAATCATAAAATTGAATATTTCAATGTATGTAAATATTATTATGCAACCTCTGAATTTTAATAGTTGTTCCCCATTTTTCCCGCAAGAATATGAAGAGAAGGGAAAGACGTTACGTCAATAACGAGACGATGTCAATATCAAGACGAGACTTCAAAAGTCTCTAGATTGTTGCTAACGAGAATTTCCATAAAGTGAACTTATCTCCTATCTATCTAAATATGGAACCTGGAGGCCCTTCAATAATGTTCTTACAAGCCGTACCCACCCTCTTCCTTAATCAGGTTCTGATACTTATTTAGGATAAGTAATATACAACAACACAACTAATGCATCAGCAAACTATTTTCTCGTCACTATACTTATGTTTGGAATAAATTTTACCAGAAAGATAATGATCTTAAAAAATAGTCTGCCACTTATGTATGATAAAATATTCCCATCAGACATTTAAATTTTGCTGCACGATACACCACCCGCCAACATTCATCGACGCATTTTCCCATGACGATTTTGTTTTGTGGCACTGAAATGTTCGCCTAGGTACGCTGTTCGTTCGCTCGTTAGTGCGAGCAAAAGAGGTAACTCAATTTGAACTTACAAATTAGGATGGAAATGGAATGGAAACATTCAATAGCAGACTTCTTTGAGTTTTAAGAAATTATGATGAAAGTTCTGAAATTCTGAAGGGCATTTTCAACTATTGTTGGATGAAAAAATCATATTTTAAGGACACGATTATTTGAAAGTCATAACTACTGAAAACAGCATTCAACAAAATCTTAGAAGAATTTATTCTTAGGCTCTCAGTTTTGGAATTATGTATAACAGGTGTAAAACTGTTACACGTTCTACTTCTGTAACTTGGTCAGTTAAAGTTTCGGCTCTTCATTTTTTCTTATCTATCGTTCAGCTCAAAACAAACAATCACACAACGCCTACAATTTGACTCGACTCTATTTTCAAGAAGAATTTTTGCATGCATCCAAAACAGAAACTCACATTAATCGAACGGACTGTTTTTCGCTATCTGATTCTCGACTCTCTGATGATATTTTAAAATTACCACGGCTAGCGCTGATGACATTTTCAAAAAGCACAATTTAAATCAACCAAACAAAATTATTATCACTCCACGAATAACAACCGAAACAACGAATCAAGTCACATTTTAACAAATTTTCGGGTAATCTGCAAAATATGCATTGCAGAATATTATAGTGAGCCAAATTGGCCAAATGCATTTTGCAGGTAGGTGGTATAATGTGATTCAAAACAGGTATTCACACGGAATGCGCACATCATTGAAGCAAAATGAAGCCTTTTAATCATCGCACTCAATCATCCAGTTGGAATAATGGCAAAATGATATTTTTTTCGTCCTGCGAAAAATCCAATTTATTTGACGTATAATGCGGTCGAAATGGAAAACATGCATATCTGCACTCTCGCCACTGACAATCTGATTTCATTCTTTTTGTAATTTACCTATAACTTTTTTGATTCCGTTCCGAAAACTGTATAATATATTTCGACAGAAATGTTTCATTTCGTTCCATATATGTCAAGTGGAAGGACCGATACCAATTGTCTAGGCCGTTATAAACGGGGGAAAAAGGAGGTTTAGATGTTGTGAAAGGTCATTTACACTTTCCAACTGAACTTTGAAAAACTTGTCGGCACGACAGTAGATGAAGAACCGGGACCTAGGTGATTTACAAATTCAACCACTCCTGTGTGTGTGTTACTGCAGTATTGGTGGGGACCTACAATTTTATGCTGAATCCAAATGGATGGAGTGAGAATTCTTGGGCAATTGATCACCTTCTTCGTAAGAGGAAACAGCGCGTGAAGAAAAAAAAATAACATTTCAATTTAGGTATTGATGGGCATGGCTGGGAATCGAACTCCGACATGACAGTCGTACGCACTAACCATTCTGCCACTTGCTACTCCACTGATATTAACCCATGGTAAAATAGTATTAGCAGATCCATTGACGTCATACACCATGCATTTGTTAATAGCGTGGTATATATTTGAAGGACTTTAGAAATTAGTTGAATGCACAATGAACAATGAATGAACACAAATCTGCATTTTTAGCAAGTTCTGCGTAAGATTTTTACCCATTCAATGCTTTGTTCTGTTCAATCCTCTGTTAAGTATAGAATGAAATATTAAAAAGGTATGGCAACTTTTCACTCTTTAAAAAAATTTATTTCGACCAACGATTTGTAAATTTATTCTGTTACCCTTAACTTTCCAGAATTTATATTTCTTCTACGGCCTTGTTTTTAGGCAATGGTGATTTAACTTCATTGACCTCAATTACCATGAAACAGCATGACCAGGTAATTTACTGCCCTGCATATAGTATATTCCTTGAGGGTAATTATGAGGCAGTTGTTGAAACGGGACGCATTTATTTGTGGCAATACAACGTTGTTATGTGATGGCTGGGAAGAGTTATTGTTGTTGTTGTTTATTTTTGTCCATTGCATTTATTTGTTGGCGTTCGTATAAATTTGCACACTTTAATCGATGGATTGAGTTTTCTTACAAATTGGTTGAGTTGGAAGATGGAAGCGTTTTGTCCAAAAGGCGACAGATTGAAATTAATCATATTGCGTGATTTGTAAAGAAATGCGAAACAAACGTTTGGGAAATTTAAGATGTCGTTACATTGGGAAAAGCTATAACTTTAGTGGGGTACAGTAAATTTGAGATGAACATAAAAACGCGATTCCGGAAATGGATTATTTAAAAGACGTTTGTTTTGAGGCAAACGTTCGATAAATTTTATCTTCTATCGTCCCGTTTTTATTTTTCAAACTTTTTTATCTTCTAAGATTTTTCGTACGTGTATAACTTTCTTATAGGTATTTCCAAAATTAAGAATTTATAAAACAATTATTGTTTGAAACATAGCGAAAACAGAGTTAATTTTTTAAATTAAGATGGTGGCAGCCCTGTAATAAGTGGTTAGTGGTGGAAAACTTGGATACAAGTAGGATCGAGTCATCTTATTTCTCGAACTATAAGCAATAAAAGAAATATAAGTACCTCTCACTCTTAGCCCGCATCTGCTTCATGTGATTGCAGACCATAACAACAGTTGAACCATCAATTGTCACTTTTTTGATTACCAACAAATTGTCCTCCTTTTGCCTGTATCTAGAAATTTACCAGAAACAATTTTTAGAAACCAGAAACAGAACTTCAATTCGACAAATTCCAAACTAACCTGACATCAGCTGTATCAATTGCTATTGCATTCCGATACCAAAGAACAGCCGGTGAAGGATCACCGACAACATCACACGGCAACGTAACCACAGCTCCATACTCCCCATAAGTCTCCGATCGCATCGGCGTAAAAAATGTGGGTGGTTCTTGAACTTCAACTTTGGCTGTTGATGTAACTCTCGGAAATCCTCCCGATCGCAATCGCACTTGACACGTATACTCTCCGGAATGCGTCAAATTAGCCGAAAGCAGAGCCAACGTACGATTCCATGGATCATTTAATGTGTGCGGCACTCCAGAGTTCTCGATCAAAATGCCGTCCTTCAGCCACAATGTTTCGATCTCGTGCAATGGCCTCGTATTAGCTATGCACTGCAACTCAGCAACTTGTTCGCCACGCTTCAATTTCATATCCTCTGGATGGACGATTATTTCGGGAGCTACTTCGGTGTACGGATCGCCACTGACATTCAAATGAATGAAGGCACTGTTCTCTTCTTTGCCAAGTTGGGTGTTGATGGCGCGGGCACGGTATGCCTTGCGATCGGTTTCATCCGAACTGAGAATTATCAGCTGGTTGGACTTGGTGAAGGCATATTTTATGTCGTAATTGAGTGGTCCTTCTTCGGTTTGCCACATTACGGACGGCGTTGGCACTGATTCAATTGGTGGCAGATCGAAAACGGCCGGATGGCCAGAGTGCACTGCCAGACGACCCTCTTGCTGATCCTCAAAGATGCCCATGTCTGAAATGAGTATAAAAACAAAATTATGATAAACAAACTCCCAAATAAAATTTTACCCAGGGAGTCTCTGCATCTGCCTAGAGTACGAGTGTATTAAGAAGCATCAAGAGTATCATTTTAGTAAATTAAAAGATCGATCGCATGATACTCGTATTTGGTTTGCGCGGTACTCAATTGGAGGCAATTAATGTTTATATGGTGCAGTTCATCAAGCATGATGCACAACGAACTCAAGAATCTTCGTCTTCGTTTTGCAATGTTTTGTTTTATTTGCTTTTTTTTACTATTTTTAGGTCATGAGAAAGCGTTCGTGGAAGAAGAAACAAAAGATGCGTTATGTCCAAATGAGGCCAATTAAAGAAAAATGAACTGGCATATTTTTCCTTGGAAGAATGTCTTGTGTATATTTAATTGTTTTTAAGTGAAGTAATCCCAAGATCATTTTTTTATGCTCCTTGTCATGCATGCTTTGTCTAGTTAATGGTTAGTTTTTAGGTGCAGTAGTTTTACACTTTCGTAAACACAGAAGGTGAATCGGCACCCTAATTAAGGTTTATGTAAAAACATGACTAGTTGATTCCTAATCAATTGATAATTGATAAAAAATCTATCATTTGTTCAGAAATGAAAAGAACTCCTCGTATCAATTGATATCTGAAATCCAATTAAAAAAATGTTCCATTCATAAATGGCAAGAGAATCTTTTAAATCAATCGATGTGGAAGAATAGGCAGTAGGGACCTAATAGACCTAGCAGTTCTTTTTATTGAAAACAAAATTCAAAAGCCTTTCATTTCAATTCAATTTACTTTCTCTTTTTACTTACAGGCAGCAGCGACAACAATTTTTTCACTAAAAATTATGTATCCAGCATCGTTCTTGGCCATGCATATCCCTTCGTCTGGCATTGTGTATCCGATAGAGTATTGACTCGACAAATAGAGACCGACTGGTAGACCATTTTTTAACTAACGATTTATGGGCTGTGGATATCCTGACATCCTGAAATGAACAAAGAAAATTTTATTAAATTGGCTTATTATTGTTTAATGGATTTGTTAATCAGTATTAGTATAGGAAGTATTCAAATGTTATTTATGAATAAAGAATAATGGAGAATTAGGAATGTGTAAAAGAGAAAACAAAATTAGAAGACTTTTTGGTCGATTTGTGAGGAATTCTTGTATTTAAATATTTTAAGACCAAAGGTGCAGTTGCTTTAATATTTTAACCAAGGTTCAACACAAAACTTTGTATTTTTCAAATTCCGTGGTTTAGGTGAAGCTTAGCTATGGATCAAAGTTCTAGTGTATGATAACAGCCAATTCCATTCTTGGGCAGCTATCCGCGCAATCGTTAAATTAATATTGTGAACCACGGCTGAGTCCAGATTGACTGATTAAAACTGGCTCTATTTTTTTTTTAAAAAGTCAGAACAGGGATGTGAAAAATGTTGTACAATGAAATTTTGATTGTAAATTTAGCTCTTGTGCCAAACTATAGGCAGTTGCTTAGTGCTCCATTCGAGTCCGAAAAATTTGTTCACTTCGAGAAATAGGTTTTCAAATGAAAGTTTCGTATTTACCTAGTACCTACCTGTTCAAAAAAACCATTTTGTTTTTGGCAGACTCTATTGCAGCATATAAGGTATTAAACAAAATTTGAAGAACCAGGTTCTAATTGACTAACAACTCTGAACCATTCCTGTGTGCGTGCTATTTCAGGAATGGAGGTGACCGAGAATATTATGCCAAATGCGAACAAATAGGGTGAGAGACACTCTGTTCTTGACAATTGAACTTGTCAATTTCTCGCAAGAGGCAGTGGCCCGTTAAATAACATTTCTGTTCTTTTGATGGATGAGGCTGGGAATCGAACCCAAACCTCTGGTATGACAATCCTACGTATTTACCATTATGCAACGAGTTACTATAATTCTCGTATTGTAAAGGGTGGCACTACTTTTGATTTTTTTTTGTTTTCAAACAGCTGTTTATCCATTTGAGTACATTAAAAAATCTTTGTCATCTTATATTAGAGCAAATAGTTTGAACTTAAGGAGCGAGTACATCAGTGCAAAAGTAAGTTTGCTTGCATCGTAAACTCCTAATGGTTAAGAACGAAATCACATGAATATCAACTTCGAAACTATAAACGACATCAAAGTCATTCCCACGACGTTATCCACAAATAGTTACGTATCCGAGAGCAGACAAAGATAACTACCTGTATAGACTACAATTCAATGAACTTAACACTCGAATCTAACGACTTTTGACATCTTATTCCAGTTCAAAGGATTCCGCATCCAATTGTGTGTTCGAGAAGATGATGATGATTTCAAGAATTCTATTGATAAATTTTTACAATTGATTTCTTTTTCGAAATAGGAGAGCAAATTACGAATGCTAAGGTAGACAGGTTTGAATAAAATATGGAGAGTGCAGAAGTGCTTTGTGCTTGCGTCACTGTTATAGCAAAAGGATATTGTTGTATAGAGGAGCATTTTGCAGGACTGGGTTTTCATAATCTTGGAGATTATAATATCCAAGAAAATGTATCTATTGCCAAGGATATCAAAATTCTTTTAAGGATTCATATTAAATAAATTGAACACTGGTACCAAGATTTAAATTTTCGTTTCTTTTATTTTTTTTTATTCAAATCAAATATGAAATAATGTCTCTCAATGTTGCTGATTTCTCAGTCCTCTAATATTTAATATAATTATATTTCTGGACACATCTACCTAGTTGTAAAAGCCAAATGAAATTAGTTGATGTTCCACAGATATTGAACTTTGAAATGGAATAAAACAAAGATGAATTTTTAATATTGGACTTTTGGCATAATAAATATGTTTTTTGGCATATACATAATATACAATATGACCGCCACGGCTGACTCGGACGTTATTTAATCTGGAGGTCCAATTTTCGTTTCCAGTTTATCGGCATAGACTAGCGACTTCACATATCTAAACAGAAAATAGTCTAGCGACGTTAAATCGCACGATTTGGAGGGTAATTCAAGGGTCCGGAACGTGAAAATATACTTCGTATACAGTTACTAAAAGTTTCCTTCAATAAATCATATTGTGGCACAGTTTCCGCACAGCTTCTGCACATCATGTTTGTTCAATTGAAGAACGAAAATGTCAGTAAACATGGCTCTACAGCGGTCACCATTGAATGTAACGGTCTGGCCAGCATCGTTTTTAAAGAAGTACGGACCAATGATTTCACCAGCCGATAAAGCACACCAAACAGGCAATTTTTCTGAATGTAAAGGTGTCTCAACATAAACTCGAAGATTATCTTCACTCCAAATACGGCAGTTATGTTTATTGACGTAGCCATGCAACCGAAAGTAAGTTTCATCGCTAAATAAAATTTTCTTATGAAAATCGAGATCGGTGCGATTTGGAAGCATAGTTCAGGCGTCAATTTATTCACGTTGAAATGACAAACCAAACCAAACATAAATTACTTAACAGCTGTTAAAATGGCCGGCAGCTGAGTGAATCATTAGAGTTAAATTTTTATTAAAAATAAAAATAAATAAATTTGGTGACGTAACAGTCCTTGAGGAAACAGGGCCTTAAGTGACTTACAACTGTAACCATTCCTGTGTGCGTGTTATTGCAGGAATGGAGGAGCCCTCAAATTTTATACCGAATGATTGGATAAAAGGCACTCTATCCTTGACAAGATATTCTCTTGGACAATTTGTCAATTTTCAATTTCAGCAGTAACCCTGTTCTTTAGATGTACGAGGCTGGGATTCGAACCCATGGCTCCGGTCCTACGCACTGATCATTATGCCACATGCGACTACTTCAATTCTACTCAATACTTATTACGAATCAGAAATTTGCTCCAATCGAAAGTAAACAAAATTGAAATTGTTGGTTTTGGTTATTTTTTAAGTTTTTTAAAGGTTCGCTTTTGGTTAAGCGCCACAAATTATGCATTACAACTTTCAAAGTTTTCCTATTTAAAATGAATTATATTGTTTTATTATAATGCACTATAATTGGTAGGAATAGAACCACACATCTTTCTTACAAGACTGGTTCTGGTCCTTTTGAATGACCAAGTTAAAAGGCTATAGGTCATGGAATAGTTACATCTCCACCTTGCTTTCAAAAGAATCCTTTTTTGTTACATTTATGTGAGTGCTTGATAAAAACTGACAAACCAAGTTCTATTTTTATTCATAAATAACTGAACTGAGGTTGCAGCTTAGTCAGACTCTATTCAACATAATGACGAGAAACACTCCTTGTCTATAGAATTCTTCATGTCTGGGTATTAAGCATTTATTATATATAAAAAGAAGATGCTTCCTGATGATGAAAAAAAAATTATGAATAGTCTCATGCCCTTTCGTATTGCAAGAGCATAGCCTAAGTTAAAGGATCCGCGATCCGTTACATTAAAAAAAACGCGAACGCCACACCCCGAGGGGTGGGCCCAACTGTTCGACTTACTATTAATCTCTTAATATCAAAAACCGTTATTTATTTTATCAGTAAGCTTATTTATTTTAATCAACCGTACTCGCACAAGTCAAAACTAAGACTAACTGTAAGTTCAAATCCCCAATAGCGCTTTTTCTATCTAATGTCCAGTTCCCATGAATATTATGCTGACCCGTTATTTATTGTCTTTCGCGTGCACCCAATAGGGTGTCAGATATCCAGCCAGTGCGTTCACCTCGATTAGCCAATAAACTGCTGACTCATCTGGGAACAGGTTTGTGCATGTCAAATACAGCTAAGCCTAAGGCGGGCTGTATTGGATGGTCATAACTCCTATTATGGCCATTTATTTACCCAGGAGCCAAACACAAAAACGAAAGCCTTTGAACTTCTTTCCAACAGCAGAAGATATCACCTCAGAAAGATGTTGTTTTGATAGGTGTGCCAATGCCAGACTGCAATGCCAGACTGATGTATTTTTGATGTAACAGTTGGCAGGAGTAGGTGTAAAGGTACTGCTGCAATATGAATATAAATACAACCCAGTATGACCGCATGTCACCTCCTCGGTTACATTCATTCCGACTTTGTAAAATGTACACTAGCTTCTTCCATTTTATTTAATGACCCTATTAATAATAAATATGGACTTCCTGTTTCACAACTTTTTTTTCTGGAAACATTATTTTGTGATTTTTTGTTGGTGATGTTTGTTGAACAAGGACCTAATTTCGTGCATCCTTTAGGTTTATCGGAAAAGGTACATAAATGGTTTTTTGCATTTTTAATGAATATGGGCAGAGAAATGGATTTCGTTTAAAAGTTTTGAAAACTTTAGTTATACCTGAAGTATAAGGGAACTCGGAGTGTTCTATTGTAGCTAGTTTGCGTTTTGTTGGAAAATTGAAATCACTTGAAATTTAAGGATTAAACACTTTTAACAAAAAAAAAAAAGAATATAGTTAAGTTGTATTGTTGCTTATACCTGGTAACTGAAGTGAACTGAACTGAACATACGCTAAGCAGAGCAACCAAATTGTATGAGAGGGTTAGTTCCCCAAAAACGGGCGATTTAAAGGTAAAAAAAGACACGGGCCCCAAAAGGTACTTGAGTACTTGGTAACCAACTATTTTCAATTAACTTATTTTTCAGGAATTCATGGTTTGAGTTTGTTAACAATGTAGCTGTCATAAATTACACTTGAAATAAAAACGATATTATAAAAAAAAGTACGCATACGACACAGTGTACTATAATTTCAAAAAGTAAAGACTTTCTAAAAACGGCTTGCAAAGGCACAAGCAATTTTTCTAAACAATCTCAATTGAATTCATCAGATTAAGTATCTTTCTTTATACGTACTGTTCCTTTTCAAAGAAATTTAAAGAAATCGTTAAAATTTAAAATAAAAACTGGTTTGTTAACATTGAATGCATTATTATTTTTATTAACTTCCCATAGGGAGTTATTGTAATCGGTCCGATTTGTCAAATTGAAATTTTTGACATTTCTCGACGTTTCAAGGTCCCTAGAGCCTATATCAATCATTTTTAGAGAGATGTCTGTGTGTGCGTGTGTACGTACGTTCGTACGTTCGTACGTTCGTACGTCCGTACGTTCTGGTACCATTTTTCGTCGTCGATATCTCAAGAACGAGTAGAGATATCGACTTGAAATAAATTTTGTTTTACAGATAATAACTTCGAAAGAAGCTGAAAGGGCGTTTATTAATATTCAACCAGTTTTTTTTTTACTATAGCAGTTTAAAAAAGAAGTGAAAATTTTGGTTGGGCTCAAATATCTCACTAACAAATAATGCTATTGACTTGAAATAAATTTTATTCGACACATTATGACGTCATACAAATTTGATATGGATTTGAAAAAAATCAATATATCGTTATTTTTTAAAATCAAAAAAACTAAAAAAAATATTTTTATAACTCGAATATCCTTAGATGGAAAAACGATATTAACTTTATAATAATTTTATTTTACGAAAAATGTTGCTTTTGACTACTGGTGAAAATTTCAAAAAAATTCAATGGACAATTTTTTTACAAAAAATTAAAAACTACAAAAAATTCTACCGAAAATTGGTATAAATTGTCTTTCGATTAAAATTTCTCAAAAACGGGAAACGATATTGACTTCTTGTTTGTTTTATTTTCTACATAACATAATTGTTAGCAACTCATAAAATTTTGACAAATATTGAATGGGCAGTTTTTTTAGTAAAAAATAAAAAACTGTTAAAAATTCTAAAGAAAAGTAGTTACAATTGTATTTCAGCTCGAATATCCTGAGAACGAACAACGATTGTGCCTTCTAAAATATTTTATTTTATGCATAGTACAATTTTTTATGAAAGGTTAAATTTTGACAAATATCTAATTGACAGTTTTTCACAAAAAATAAAAAAAAAATAAACTAAAAAGTGGTAAAATTGGTTTTTCGACTCGAATATCTTGATAACGAGCAATGATATTGACTTTGCCATTAGGTATTTAATTTTATACATAATAAAATTTTTTACAGCGGGTATATATTTAACATATACTTAACTGACATTTTAAACAAAAATTTAAACAGAACTAAGAAAATTCCACTAAACACGTGGAAGTTTACCTCCTGGGTCAAGTGGAAACAACTTATACATCAACAATCTCTATAATATATGTGCATTTCGTAAATCTCTTTAAATAATTAAAATGCTTTTCAATCTTAAAATAATGATTGTTTGAAACAGCTAAAGTTTGATTCGCAGAAAATTTGGTTATTTGAAAAAAACTAAATATAAAGTTTTCAAGATCACAAATGGGAAGTTATCAGTGTGGGTCGCACCCAGCCTCTTTTTTTTTTTTTTTTTTTGATTCTTAGAGCAAATCTATTGGACCATTAACTGTTTCTTGGAGCATTTAGATGCAAATGTCAAGTTGAAATAAATGCTATAAAACATTTTTTTTTCTGACCCTGATCTGCTTACTTGACCCAGGTTAGGACATACTTAAGGTGCTATTTCAGCAGAACAAAATGTTATTATGCCAGTCAACTGCCTGACGAAAAAAGCTTAGAATATAATAAAAAAAATAAAGCAAAGGAACATTAAAAATCTTATAGTATTTCTACTTTTTTATGTTCACGTAAAAGCATTTTTATTGTACTTCCTAATGTTTTTTCAAAGAAAAAACACGTTCATAAATCATTTTTTTTTCATTTTTATTATTGTTTTTAATGATGATTATAAACTTTCAATGTGTCACGAAAAAAAAAAAAATCATAGCTACTCCAGGTATATTAAAAAAAGAACATAAAAATCAGTTCTTGTATGCTCCAATGCCTGTACATACATATATTTGAACTTAATAAAAAAATCATAGCCCAATGTTAGGTATTCATATATTTTCGATTTTTTTTTCGATTGAAATTTAAGTAGAATGTATTGTACATTCAATTACATAAAGATATAACATACAAACGTACACACGTAACAATAAAAAAAAATTGAATCCAAAAGATTAATATTATTTCTAAAATGCTTCCATCATTAATTTTACTGAACCAAATTAAATATATTCAGTTTTGTGTTAAATTAGAATAAATGAATTACAATTGGTACAACAGTATTTTTTAACAAATAAATTGAATCTCGACGAATCTCAATTTGTTACATTTGAAAAATTAAAATAAATGATAATTTTGAATACAAAGTTTCGAAGTTGGAGTTGGAGAATCGTTGGAAAATGAATTGTTTGTAACATAAGGTCATTTCAATATAATTTTACTACACAATTAATATTATCTTTATTATAAATTAAATTTTATTTTTACACAAAATTAAATATTATTTTCAATTAGGTATATGAAATATTGATTCAATAATTTTTTATATTTTTGTCACCCAGGGGCTTAGTGACTTACAACTCTCAACTATTCAACAATAAATGAAATGAAAATGATAGATGGACCAGACTGGGAATCGAACCCAGACATGACAGTTTTACGCAATAACCATTATGCCATAATCTACTACAATATAGTACTTGTTAGGGCTGGCCATGAGACCAAGACGAGACTTACTTTTGGGCTTTAGACCTTCAGAGACGAGACCGAGACAAGAGTGTAATAACAGAAAACGGAATACATAAATTGCAAAAAGACTCGGATACTCAGGTAACTTTCAACTACACCTTGCGGGTAACCAGGTACCCGGCTACGCGGGTAATGTCCGAAATGACCAGATATCAGGATGTTAGTACCCACATTAAATATAATGATAATAGTAAGTAATACCCGATCAGTTCACCGGGTGCACGGGTATCAAGAGCTCTACTTTCAACCACATACACGTAGTTCTTCAAAGGCACGAAGTCGTTTGCACTTGATAAGTCCAAATGCTATAAAGCCTTCGAAGATTAAAAGTAAACAAGAAAATTAAGTAAAGTACATTGGTTTGAAAATTGCTTATAGCCAGGTCCATTGCATGTGAAATCTATAGTACTCTCATGAGCACGTTCCAAACAGCTGTGTTGTGTGGTTGTTTGAGGGCGCACTTGTATATATGTAAACAGAAACAGGAACCAGAAAATTAGTTAGGTGTGTGATCGCTGGGGGGCCGACGCGACGTGTGGAACGTTTTTATGAGAGTACTATGCAAATTTATATACAATGGCCATGTTGATCTGGGCACCTATCTGCAAAGAAAGAAAGAAATTGTCGAAAAAAACTTTAAAAAATTATATTTTTTTTCAAAATTATTTCAAATACTGTGTTCTCTAGATTATTGGACGCATTCACAAAGCTAGTGGCTACGTAGTCATAACGGATTCTGATTGGCTAAATCTAACTACAGAAGTAGTTGGAATTTCCCCTCCGACGTAGTGTAAAAATTTCGGCTAAAAAGTTAGTTGGCACTGATTTTGACGTTTCACAATCAGCTGTTGAAAAAATTTACAAAAGATTCAAACATTCAATGCAATATTGTTAAAATATTGTTTAAAATTCTCAAAACTTTCTCAAATGTTTCAGATTTTGCGTTTGTTTGCTTTTGCATCTGTCATTAATATGACAGCTCAAGATTGACTAGCTTTGTAGTGAAGTTTTGCATTCACAAATCTAGTTAAATTTCGACTACGTAACCACTAGCTTTGTGAATGCGACCATTTTGTTTACTTACGATTATTTGTGCAAGTAAAACCATGTTTAAAAAAGAATAGAATAAAAGAGAACTAAATTAATTTACCGTTCTGTTTTCCTTAAAACTCACATTTATTTAGCTAAAATGAATCAACTGGAAATAACAAAAACAAAAAGCAAAACAACATAAACGCATACAGAACAAAAATACAAAAAAAAAGTTATTTCCCTTCAAAAAAACACATAGACATATACCGCACCATTTATTTGCAGGTACATAACTAAATACACAGGTATTCAAAATAAAACGAAAAGCTATTAAAATTGCTGTTACCGATAGTTCTTTATGTGGTGGCTGCACTTGGAGCTTAAGTCCAGTCGAATAAAATTCGTTGCACTCTCTAAACTATATTTTAAATTCGATTGAACAGTTTTGTTTTGCATTTTGTTTATTTATTTAGGCCAAATGACCGCAGCGGAATTTCTCTCTAGGTAAAATAAAATAAATAAATAATTTTGAAGAGGATTTAAAAATATTTCTACTGCTATCGAAATTCACACCCTTTTTGACTGAAATAGCAATAGTGCGGACGATATCAAGCGTTTTGGTAGATACATTACACATATCAGTTTCGAGAGCAAAAACGTGACAAATAATTATTTAGATTTTTAGAATAGAATAGTAGTTTGTGAATAGGAGTGGAGAATTGAGTTTTTGACATTTGATATATGTAGAATTGTAGATGCTTTTGAGTTTTTTTTTTGTTTCATAAAACAATGCAAGCAATAGACGTGTTTTGAAATTCGATTATTGACATCGCAATTGAGTAATTTTAGATTCAACGTCAACGTCAGTCATATTTTACTCGGACTAGACAAACATAAAGAGGATGAATACGCCCGCCAGCCACGCCGCCGTATCCTCCACGAGCCTTAAGGTAATGTCTTTTTGAAAATAAAATACTGAGATTTTATAAAAGTCTACAAATAAGCAAGTCAACCCTTTAATCAACAAGTCACCCGGCTTTCTTTCAATCTACTACAAAATTCAGTACAAATGAGAAAAAAAAATAAAGAACTGACTGAAATGTCAGAAAATTAAGTATTTTGTTGTCCTTTTTATTATTCAATTTTGGTTTCTCGAGGAAGGGATATTGCCGAAGTATTCCTTGTTTCTTCACTCCGGTTGCCGCTGAACTTAATGCCCGGTTACACGAAACGTTTTCAAATATTTATTGCTTCGATTAACTTTAAAAAATGACATTTATCCGTAGCACCAAACAATTTTATTGTTGAAAGCCTATAAACGAACTAATTAACTAAAGTACGAGTACAGCATCCCAATGAGTATTAACAATGTATCATTTTCTAATACTTTTTTTTTGACATTGTGTTAATACTCAGTACGATAGTGAGGAAGAGCTTTTCATTGAAGTTTGACAGCTCTCATATTGCTACTTTGCTATAAGATGATTAGTTAGTTATGTTTCAGTGATGGGCATTGGTGCAACTTAGAAAAATTTTAAAGGCCGATGAATTTATAGGCATTTTAGGAAAAATTGGTTTTGGTGAATTTTGTTCAAAATAACCATAAAAACAGAAAAAGGACACATTCGGTGAGAACAAGTTTTAAACGACTGCTGTTTACAAAACATTCAACAGCAAGTTGCTGCTCAGTTCAGAAAGAAAGTAGGTTAGGTTAGGTTAAAATGGCTGTCGGACAAGAACCCGACGCACTCAGACCCTTATGGGTCCATTTGATAGTTGATACCATAAAAAGAGAAAAGCTAGCAAGATTGGAAGTTACTAGTCCAACCACTCGGAGATTCTAATGAATATAGGGATAGAGTTTTAACATCCGTCTTCACTAGATCACTAGTGTCCTCATAGAAGAATTCTCCTAGATGCAGTTTTCTTCTAGCAGAGAGAGCAAGGCAGGTGCACAGAAGATGTTGAACAATTTCCTCTTCTTCTTTGTCCATGCAACTCCTGCAGAAATTATTGGAGAACACGCTTATTCGTATTGCGTGTATACCTATTAAGCAGTGTCCTGCAAGAACACCTATAATGGTGGAGCTAAAATGCAGTCGATTTAAATTTAACAACCCCTTTGAACGTTTCAAGTCTTTATTAGGCCATATTTGTTTGGTTGCCAGGCACGTATTCCTTTGAGTTCATGGTTTTCTTTAAAGCACAGCGATAGGTATACCAATATTGTTCCTTTCTGGTTGTAGAGGAGTGATTGTTCCTTATTTAGCGAGTTCGTTCGCCCTACAATTGCCCGGAATGTCCCGGCACCCATATGAGGTGTTTGGCAGTCTAGGACCGTGATTGGGTTCATAGTGACAGAAGCAAGAGATTTTATAGCCGCTTCCCTGTCTGAGAAGATCCGAATAACCGTGTTGGATATTAAGTTTCTTCTGAGCCTTCATCATTTTTTGTATTCCCAAATTATCATGTTTTCTGAATACTGGAAACTGAATTTTGGCACTTACAGAATCAAAGTAATCAGTACACAACGAGCCTAAATCAAAGAATGTTCGAAGCAAGCTCAGAGTGTTCAGACTTTGTATACTAATTTAACTGTACTAATATAACTATATTGGCTAATGGGCATATTCATAGTCATACTTTAGAACCAAGTCCAACTGGCCTCGAGTCTAAAGTTAACACACAGGTAAGAAACAGCTGCTATTCATAAAGAATTTGGCAGCTCTATTTGGTGAAAAACAGAATTCTACTACAACTTTAGTACTATTGCCTGTCAATCCATTTTTTGAAAGATAGAAAAAAACAACTTAGTCAAAGAGTTAGCCGATTTTAAAGTTTTAACTCCAGTTTATCTTTTGGACTCGGGTCTAAATTGTCTATGAATAACATAAACTTCAGGCTAGCTTAGAAGAGACAAAGAAACAAATTGTCAGACGACTTTGAATATGCCCCAATGATTGAATGAGTAAAAAGAATTATAAATATTATTTTTCATTAATCAACTCATTTGAATCAAATTCAAAAATCAATCAACAACAAAGAATTTATTTATTTGACCTACTTCTTTCCTTAATTGCTTTTTATTGAATGTTTTTTTTTTAATTTAAACGAAATGTTAAAAAAAGCAACATTTTCTTTAGCAGTTGCCTCAATTGAAACTTTGAATCGATTATTTACTGTAATTTTGTATTGTCGTGTTTAAGAACAATTAAATCTTTTTTTTTTTTTATTGCAGATGAGACATTTAAAATCCTATAAGAATTTTCACAAAAGATTGTCTCAGATTGTAAAGAGATTGTCTTACAGCTGTTTCACTTTTTTGTATTGTCAAATTTCCATCTGTGGTATGCGACTTATTCCTTATTCCAAGTATCTCACGTATCAATTAACATTTTTCGGCTGTCAAATGGAAAATGTCTTCTCAAAAAGAAACACCTTGCTAGTGGGAGATTGTTGGCCTGATGGGAAATTCTGATAAATTTAGGAGCAGATGGTTGGAAGTGAGGTGACATAATATGCTTGTGGCACGTTTCGGTGTTCTTTCTCGTTTTATGACTCTGTCACAGTTAAAGGTATTTTTAGCAAGATGGTTTAAATAATTAAGAAGGATTTTCTAATTTCTTAGGCTATAAAATATAACGAAACTAAAATGCATGACTGTACTTTGACGTTTTATAGTTTTATTTAAAACTTCGTGACTTTAAAGTATGACTTTAAAAAGTCTTGAAATGTTTAATTTATGTATTATTAGTTTAACATTATTTCGTTTTTCGTTTTTTTCTTTTTTTACAAAGAAAAAGTAATTTAGTGCCCAGAAGTGCAATCAAATAAATCATAAAATAATCTGAGAAAAAAATCATTGATTTTGAAAAAAAATCTTTTCTTCCATTTTTGCATAAAAGAAAATTTAAAAAAATCAATCATTTTTTTCAACACTTTAATTTCTTGAACAATATTTGCAAAGAAGAAAGTTTCGAAGTTCTGTATATTTGTCTGTCCGTTGAGTTATGTACATCTAAAGCGTGTTGGTGGATTTTCTTAAAACTTGTTGTATTTTTGTTTTTTTTTTTTGGGCTATATATGTATATCTGCACAAATTAAAAAAAAAACTGAGACCAAAAAAACAGTATATTTCATGCATTTATTTTTGCATTTTCGGAAAGTCCGATTTTTCTCGAAACAGGCTTCGAAAATTTTTTTAAAAACGCTTCCAATAAATTAAATACTTTTAATGAAAACAAAAAATTCAAAATATAGAGGAATCATTTTTTGATTTTCAATTTTCTCAAAAACGGTTCATCGGATTGTAATCAAAAATTGTTTTAAAGATCATCTAAAATTTTTATAAAATGAATTCAATACTTTAATTTTAAAAACAAATTTTTTGAGTTTTGAAAATACATATGTCTATATTTTTTGAAAATCAAATACATATTTCAAAAACGGCACAATCATATTTTTGAAAAGCGGTACAAAATAGATTTTTAATAATATCATTAATTACTTGAACAAAAATTATTTTATTTTGGAAATAACGGAACCTCCCATAATGTTAAAAAAAAACCGCTATCAAAAATTTCAAATTTCTCGAAAATGGCATCCAAGATTTAGTTCAATTATTTTGAGTAAAATAGTATTAGTACGGCCTATTAAAAGACAATACTATTAATGGTATCTCAAATACAAATAAAAAAACCGTTTCTCAAAAATCTCCAATTTTTAAAACAAGAAAAAAATATCTGGCTTAAAAGAATTACCTTCAAGCCTCAACAAAACATATTTGGTCGGTGACATAAAATAAAGGTTCAAATTTGTATTTCAAGTCTAATCATTGTCTTACAATTGGACTTTGAAACGATGTGAGAGTTGCAAGTTCGTGCTACAAACTCGTAGACCTGCATTTTACTTTATTCTAGAAACTGTATCCAAAAAGAGAGATAATTGAAATAACTTAACGCCAACTATACCGATTGCGGAATAAAGAATGACCACGGTAGTAAATTACGCATACATTGTGTGACCCTAGTATACTTTTTATTATCCTCATATTTTATTCTTTACAAATAGAGCCATACCGAAAAATGTTCACCATCACCAGCGGTATCAAACCTACCATCCTTTAAAATCGACTTTGTGAATATTTTTGGTAGAAAAAGCATTTATTCAACATAATTTACTGAAGGTATTCAAAAAAATGTGGTTGCAACAAAACCACATTAAGCACATCTGTCAAAAAAAAATGTATATCTTTTTTGAAACAAATGTTGAAAATATCCAACAAAAACTAAATAGATGTCTATTTGAAAGAGAAAGGTTCCGAAGAATTCCCACAACATTGTATAATATCACTTTCATCTTTACTGAACTATTAAAACATCCCCTCGGTAATGTAACCCCAAATTAGGGTGACATACAATATACCTACCAAAACGAACATCTCGCATATATAAATCAAAGCTGTATAAAATTCGTTTAAATTTCATGCCGTCCTTCCTTTTTGTTCCGACGAGTCATAGTTGTTCAAGTTCATTTATCGTCTTAAAAAAATATATCCACCCCTTAATTTATTAAATTATGGCATCCCGCTGTTTCACATAATTCAATATCAGTATTTTAATATTATTCTTCTTATTGTTTATGCTTGAAAAAACTTTACAAAATTCCCTTGAGCTCTTGCTCCCAGACATTAAATACACTTGTCTTGACAGAGAGTATTTACCAAAAAAAATTATTCGACTTTGAAGTTATTTTTGAAACATATAAAATAAATAATTTAACATCATTCTTACCCTTGAAAGCACACACAAAAAACTTTATCTAAATATCCTTTTAAGACTTAAGTGCTTTTCTAAAGGCAATGACATTCAATTTATAAATATAGCCCAAGAACTTTTATTGAAATTGTCTTTCGTCTGGATTTTATAATTATGTATAAAATAAAATATTGGAAAATAGAAAACGTAGAAAATAATGAAAACCCGGTGTATAATTCTGACATTCAATATTATGTTTTATAAACAGCAAACAACGGATGCAATGCAGACAAAAACTACAAAATAATCTTTTGGCTGAATTCCAAGACTTTTTGGGTTGGGTTCGGTACATAAAATATATGTTGTGTGTACCATCCTTTAGGCTGATATGTCTGGTTTGGAAATTAGGGCGTTTTGATTGCCTAAGTTTCACAGGGGATTACTTTAATAGTTCACAAAAAGTAAATATGATAGCAGAGAAACTATACTGTACATTATATATTTTTTTATAGTTATTTGTGTTTGTACGAGCTCGTACACAAAATTAGGGAAATTAAATAATTTATATGTTTCGTGACTATCGAGCACTTGAATTCTGACATATAAATTTACTAAAGCTTCTTTCACACAATATTTTATGCGGTTTTTCATTGGTAAAAATAATCAATTATTTTTTTATTTTAGTCTGTCAAAAAGCTGATTTTGACAACTATAGCGTTTCATTGGGCAGAAATAATTGATTATTTTTTTTGACTATAATCAATTTTGCAGATCTAAATTTGTCGAGAGATTAACCCCTCTATGTACTAACACTAAAACAATTTGTATCTGTCAGTTTGGTTTAAGTGATTTGTGATTTGTTGATTCCAATTTTTTGAAATGATGAGACCTCTATTTCGTCAAGGATGTAATAATTTCAATTTAAAATGTTCTTTCATTTTTATTTCTTTTTTATTCTGCTTTAAATTGTTGTCAAACACTTTTCAAATAAAAACAAATTTGAATGCAGATTTGACAGCTACACCGACAGTGTTTTCACCGACAGGAAATAAAACCAACACAGTGACAAAAAAAAAATCAATTACTAATGGTGTTCCATTCGTCATGAAAAAAACCGATTTTTATTAAGAAATCTTTATTTACCAATGAAAAACTCCATAAAATAGTGAACGGTGCATTATCTGTCAAAAAATAAGTTCACTATGGGATTTGGGCCCTTAACTAACGCCAAAAACGTAATCAAAGTTAAATTTTTTTTCTTATTCAAAGCAAATTTTGAAAAGTTCTATCAGTCTTACTGCGTTGTTAAAAGTTGGCGCGGAAATCCATCTTCATTTTTTAACTAGCAAATTTTTGTTGCGAATTTCGTTCATTATTCTAGTTTCACTCTTTTTACATTGGAAACTTCTTTTGATGGTACCAACAACTGCTGACATAAAACTGGAAGTGCAACTCCCGGATAGAAATGGGTTCTTCATGGTTTCAATTTGGACAGTAGAGCAACTTATTGGTCGTTGAGAAATGTATTTCTCTCGGCCCACCTCTGCTATAAAATTTGGTGACACGAACTGATTTCAGTGATATTACTTAAAAATCAAGCACCTTTCTCACTTTTTTTTAATGAATTTCTTCGTATTTTAAAATAGATTACGTACGTAGTGTTGTTTAAAAAAAATAAAATAATGGTTTATAGTAAATTCAAGTGTTCCTCAAGGGTGTAACTTTGGTTCGTTATTGTTTGTTTTATTAATTAATGATCTTTCTACTGTTTTACGTAACTCTCCGTCTTTTACAGAAATAGCAAATAAGACCCTTGGTTTCGTTAAAAGGTTGGCTCGTGATTTTCGTGATTCTGATGTCCTTGTTTCATTTGTTAGATTATTTTGAAATGCGCTTGCATTGTTTAAAACTTATATTATGCCATTCATGTCAACAGAATAGAGTGTCTGCAAGGAAGATTTATGAGATTTTGTTTAGATTTCACCCCCGGACTAGCAGGATTGCTTTGCCACCATCAAACATAGACTCCAACTAATAAATCTTCCATCTTTACTAAATCATCCAGAGTACTTACAATATTATTTTATTATCTGTAGATATTATAAATGGAAAAACTGCTTTTTTGTAATGTTTTCAGTCGATCTAACTTTGGCGCCAAATGTCAATTTCAGATCAGAGTTTTTACCATTGAGATTGCTGAATAAATTTCTATAAATTTTTACTGGTGCCGAGGAATTTAGGTTGGATTTAAATGATTTAAGGTCTTAGGTATGTAAACCAAATTATATGTTTTTTCTCACTCGATGGACCTTGCTATAAAGAAAATGGAAGTCCAGAGCGCCTTGCATACGACCGGTGCCAACACTTTCACTTAATATCACTTATTGTAAGAATCATAGAAAATGTTGGCTCGCATATCATATTATGTGCGAGTTAAGAGGAAATTAGAAAGAACCCGAATTAATAACAACAAACGTGTGTGCACTTGTAAAAACGGTACTCGCTTCTATGTATGTGATAAGCCATGAAACCTGCAATGGGAAGAGCTATTCATATGGTTTGGTTGGCGAAATGCGTTGAGTACTGGCGTTCTTAACTCAACATTGATAGTTGATAGTTTTAAAATAAAAAGAACGCAAAGCGAGCGAGTCTTAGTCTGATTTCTGATGATTTGGTTGGTCTCAATAAAATAGCTATTACTCTGGCCTATGAGCTTGGTAGTACACACATGCTGTTCTACCATTTTTAAGCTTCGTAGTTAATAGGTTTTTGTATAGAAATTCTCAATTTTTAGAATTTTATTACATATTTTGTTGTAAAGTTTCTTAAATTATAAAAAGGCGTTAATCTTTTAATCCTTTTAGTTATTCTGGCTAAGAAGAAGTTAAAAGATTTTTTTTCCTTCATACATATATACAATTCATACAGCTATAAAAATAAATAATGTTTTCAACTGCCCACAATCAATACCCGTTAATCATATAAGCAGATTTCAATTCTAAAACAATTTTATATAGCTGCGCGGTACAGTCCGCAACAGATGATTAGGTTCAAAGTTGAACCGCATTTCAATTCTCAAATTTTTAAATTCGTCGAAGTTCGGAATAGATGTTATTTTTACTGACAAATGAAGAATTGGTTTTCAAAATTTTATAATTTGTTATCACTTTGGGCGCTTTGAAATTTCGTTTTTGAAACTTATTTCACTTTTTTGCGTGCGGAGATTCTAAGGCAAGGACCTGGAAATTTTTTGTAAGAACATTAATGCACAACTTTCAAAGTAAACTAAACTGATTTTGAAAATATTTTCAACTTATATTTAAAATGAGTTCTTCGCTGAAATTGCCCCTGCAAACGAATCTTCTATTCAACAGCATTAGACTAATCAAATAGTGTGGAGTGTTTATAAACCAACACCACATAAAATATAAACGACTTTGCTTTGCTTCCATTGAGCCACGTGTAAGTTATTGCTTATAATATGAAACATGATCCGTGCATCACGCACACCTCATGTTGTTTAAAATGAAAATTCGGAAATAAAATTTTCCAACAACTTGTGCTTTTATATGAAAAAATATATAAATTATTCTTTGCAACATAAAGAATTTTAAATTAATCCTGTATGAGAAAAATTAATATCGTTGAAATCAATAAATTTTAAAATAAAGTATTTTTAATCCTACAAAGAAATAAAAGATTGTATGAAAATTAAATATGTAGCAACTTGGAAATTTTTTGTTCTAAAAATATCTGGAAACAAAAAATGTATGAAATGAAAATACTTTTGGTAGTTGGGGTTTTATTTTAAGCTGAGTAGAATTTTTCTTAAGAGAAATATCGCTGCAACAAACAGAAACTGCACAGTTTTATTCTAAATATTTAAAATAGTGACCCTCTTCTTATAGTGTTCTTGTTTTTATTTGCCCGTAGCATGATGGATCTTGTCGGTGGTCTAGGTTCTATTCCTAGTCTTTTCCATCTAAGAGTGGATGGAAAACTGCATTTGTCCAAAAAAGGCAAATCATCTTTAACCTCTAACTATCGTCTCATTGCTCTTAAGTCCCTTCTTTCCAAGATCATGGAAACGCTGATTAATCATCAGCTTAAGGAATATCTCTAAGAAAGAAAGCTTCATGACCGGCAGTTCGGTTTTGGCAGCAATTTGTGCTTTTGGAATCGATGAAACCCTTCTTTCGAATCGCTCTATACAAGTTGTATTAGACGGTTTCAAGTCTGATATCTATGAAATAAATGGTGGTGTGCCCCAGGGCTCTGTTTTGTCTCCAACTCTCTTCCGTATTTTCATCAATGATCTTTTGTCTAAAACTTTTAATCCATTAAATTGTTTTGCTGACGCCAGTACCTTTAGCTTTTCATATTTGTTCTCAGATTCCCATCCCTGTTCTTCGGATGAAGAACTAGAAAGGCAGCGTATCATAAGCTCATTAAATTCTGATCTTGAAAGCATTGTTTAATAGGGAATCAAAAACCGTGTAGAGTTTAATGCTTCCAAAACTGAATGCTGCTTACTGTCATTAAAGCGAAACCCACCTCCCATGCCGCTATCCATTAGTGGCACTTGCATAGAAGAAACTGAAAACCTTTCAGTTCTCCGTATATGCATCACAGACCACCTTCTGTGGAATGATCACATATGTATTCTATCTTCGATATCGCCAAAAAAGCTGCTAAGTGTTTAGGGTTCTTTCGTCGATGCAAGAAATTTTTCTCCCCTTCTTAATGGCTATAATCTATAAAGCCTTCATTCGCCCAAAGTTTGAGTACAACTCGCATATCTGGGCGGGTGCTCCAATCACACACCTAAATCTTCTAGACAGAATCCAAAAAAGAGCGATGAAAATGATAGGTAACAGAACTATAACAGATACATTCCTTTTCTTGGAACATGACAGCAATTTTTCATGTCTTTCACTTTTTTACTGCTAGTTCCATAAGCATTGATCTAGTGAAATAATATAATACTTGCACCGTTATGAATGCACATCAGTTCACCCTTGAGCCCAACTTCGGACGCACTGTTAAGTACAGAGAATCTTTCTTTAGCCACACAACACGAATGTGGAATTCTTTACCCGGCTCGATTTTTCTTACCCATTTTGATGCTCAGACTTTCAAAACCAATGTGCATCGGTACGTCCTTTTAACTCTTAACCCATTTCCTTAAACGCTCCTACTGTGTTAAAACATGGTTGAGAGTTGTAAGTCACTTAAGCCCTGATGCTTCATGGACTGCCGCGTCTTCAAATTTATTTTTATTTTAATGCAAATCATCTTCTGTGTAGGTACTGTTTGATATATTATTTGTGAAATAGCAACATGCAATCATACGCTTTAATAATACGCATAACGTAACGTTTCTTGAAAATATACATAACTATATCCGACATTAGTAGCTATGGACTATTAAATTTATTTCCTTCTTTTCTTATATGGAACTTAAGTTAAAATGTAAAAGACCTATTGCATGACTGAAATCCATCTGCATTGTTAAAATAAAAATGTTTCACTGATTTTTTTTTATTCGGCTGATGTTCGGCACTCGCAAGTAAAACGATCATTATTTTTGCTACTATGTAGGTATATTATGTTTAAGTACTTGCACACGACAATTTATATTTTAACATATTTTATAACTGAAGTATAATCTTTCATACACAATTAGGTACACACAAGCAATCAAAAGTATTTTGATAGCTTTGTACGGGGATAGCTTTGTTTTTGCGTATAAGGAGTTGTGTAATAAGTTCAAAGATTTGTAACCACCCTTTTAAAATAAAATGGAGAGCGTGGTTAATTTGTGGGGAAAAGGTTACGATTTCATTATTGCAGCCATTAATACAAATTGTTTTTTATTTTTTTAATTCGTGCAAAAAAAAAATGAGTGTGACTATGGCATATACATAGGTAATACCACCGTTAGGTTTGGATTTATGAAATAGAAAATAAATTTGTGTTCCTGCAAATAATTTACAAAACTATTAGATGGATAATTTGGTGTTAATTTGTACTTATTAGTTGTTAGCTAGACAAAGTGAGAGAAATAGAAGAAAAAGGGCAAAACAAATCTTAGAGAGTATAGATTATGGCTGAAGAGGTAATCTTCCTACTCCCGAATCAGTTGAGAAAATTTCAATCACTCCTGCTTAACAAAAACAATAAAACCGAAATTTTTCTTAAATGAAAAAAAAAAAACAAGTAGAACCCATCGGCTGCGGGCGGGGCAAGTCAAAAATGTTCACAGGCCAGTTTTCAGACGTTATCAATGAAAAAAATATTAATCCAGGGTTAGTCCACTACTCATAAAACTCCAATTAAAAAAAAGTAATAGAATCAAGTTTAATGCTTCATAAATTAATTAACTTAAAAGTCCAGCCTCGTTAAAATAATAATAAAGGTGGTTTTGGTTTTATTTTTTTTAATTTCTTGAAAACGACATAAAATTTTGCATCCTCCGGTTTTCTGGTTTTCACTTAAAATTAGTAATAGCATTGAATTTTGAAATAAAAATTAGCACTTAATTACATAAATTTGTGAAAAAAATTAGCTCGAATTTTTTTTTCATTTTTTTTTATCAAAATTTTGACTTTGGACTTCAGTCGAAGATGATCTTGTGAACGTACACAGCCGTGCGTCGGTCGTAAGACCAATTTCAACACATGGTTCGATTGTGTGATATTGGCAAAGCTTATAATATTGATAAGCTTAAGAAGGTTCGGAGAACAGCTGGCATTGGCACCACAGGGGCTTGAGCCTCAGTAAGGATTTTAAGGTTATTCTGCCATCCAGAAAAGAATGGGAGGATGACATAGTGACGATAGGCTTTGACACAACCATCTTTACTGACGGCTCAAAGATGGAGTGTGGTGTTGGTTCAGGGATATTTTCCGAGTCTTTAAATGTTGTTAAATCCTTTAGGCTTCCTGACTTTGTTAGCGTTTTTCAAGCTGAATTGCTGGCATTAAGGGAATCAAGTAAATTACTTGAACAAAACCAAAACCGAAATATGGCTATCATTACAGATAGTGAAGCGGCTGTCAAAGCCAGCAATGCCGCGATGAGCTTGCGAGTTTGAACATTAACCTCGACGTCACTCTGATTTGGGTTCCTTGCCATAGTGGTAACAAACGAGTTATGGTATCAAAAATAGCCAATTGGGTTACAAGCTAAGTTGCTTGTAATCGCCATTTCTACCTACCTTGACTTTGAAAATTAATTTTTCAAAAAGTATTCCTTAAAACAAATTTATTTAAAAACAAAATCAAAGAAGAAGTTTTTGGCTTTTCAAAAAGGTATCGCATAGCATTATGGATGAAGCCGTTGATTTTAAATAATTTGTTTAAGTCAATTTTTTAGAAAACTAGCCCCTTCTGGCTAAAAGGGGGGAAGAGACCCCCTTCCTATACGATTTTTTTCATGTCTCAACTCAACCTACATGCCTAGCATTTTGGCGTACTGTTCATGAATCACCCTCAACTCGACGCTTTAAGCTCTCTTCGTGCCAATATCAGAGAAATGAAAAAAATTACATCAATATTCCTTTTCCATTATCCGCATTCACACGTTGCAACTGCAAGCAATGCCCGCTCAATATTTTGAAATTTGATACATACCTTTTCCTTATCGATGATAACATCCTATAAATGCCACTTCAGTGTGCCATCGTGAAAAAATGCATTATCTAATTTGAAGAAAGTGCAGTGAATCGAAAAACTGATTTGACACCTGAAACCCATCATATTGAATATAAATGTCTCTTTCACTCGCAGTTTATATTGAACCTTCAAACATCTGTTCTTTAAAGTTTAATAATTCGTTTTTGTATGCAAATATATCGTTCAAATGGATCAGGTTTGCAATGTATAGTAACAACAAACCACAAGAACGAAGAAGATGAAGAAGTTCTGAAGATGCAACAGCATTTCTAAGATCTGGACGTCTGGTCTTTATCTACTGGCTGTAAAACAAAAGAAGCTCAAAACCATCGTATCTATTTTGAAACCGATGAAGATGACACGTAATCCCATCATCTGTTTTTACAAAGATTTATTATTTTTGTTGGGTCGTAGTACGTATTGCGAAAAGTACGAGTGTTTTAGATGATACGAGTACCAATGTTCTTCTAACGCATTGGAACGGACAGAGAATAATTAAATATAAAATGGGAGCTGCTACCTACTATGCACAGGGGACTTATTTTTTTTTATGGTTTCCATAACCTCGAGCTCTGTGATGTTTTTCAGACACGTGGTTTTTCTTTGTCCATTAAAAATATGCTCGTATATACTTGGGTGATGCTTCCGGAAATTCATTAAAAAACAAAAAGAAGAAAATAATGGCTGTGCGTCGCTTGAGGATTATTTTTAAATTAAACTTGGTGTTTACAGTTGATATGCAATAAATTGAGATTTTCTTGTTGTTTTTGTTTTTTAAACAGGGTGTTTGAAGAAAATTTTAAAAAAGAGGATTTGCTTTGATCGAAACAAGTATAATGCTACTTTTTTTTCGGAGCAAAGTAACTCCGAGTTTACAACGGCTCTAAAGCTGAAATCTTATATATAAAAAAAATACACGAAGGATAAAGGCGGAGTAAGCTAAAACTGGGGTCCTATTACGTAAAACGATACTCGTTGAAATTCTGTCATTATCGATAAAATGCTATTACGTAAAACGAAAATCGTTTAACGATACTCGTTTTCACTAACGTCTGACATTTGGCAGGCCTAATAAATCTTTCATTATCGTTCATAGAATATAATTGGTGTCAGCGGTCTGCCGTTAATTTTTTTCTGTCTGGAGCTCTAAAAATGTAAATAGAAATGAAAATATAAATACGCAAAACACAATTTTTGACAATTAAAAACCAGCATGAAGTTAGTTGCGCTTCAAAAAAAAATTGTTTTTTTATGTTTTCACTTGGCAACATCTTTCTAAAGCCTTTTTCGTTTAACATAATCGCTCTTTGTCGTGACTATAATCTACTCCAGTAGAATAATAAGGCCGTCGCCGTAGTAAAGCCAAGTGTCATTTTGACATAACCTCGTTTGACGTTTACAAAAAAGAGTGTAGATGAATTTTTTTTAACTTTTTTTATACTAAAACAAAACAAGGCGACATTTGTATATTCACTTTGAAAAGCAAAAGTTTGGCCAATGCAGATAGTAGGGCTTGCCCAGACCAATGAGAAACATTCGAATACGAATATGAAACAACAAAACGTTGATATGATTGACAACAGCACGTTGTTGGTATTATTTTCCGTCGTCACGACAGTTGTGCACCGCTTTCGCAGTGATTTAGGGATACTTTTACTATAAACGAACATCGAATTTGGCTTTTCTTAATATTTCGACTTCTAAGATTTCGCAAAAGTTCGCTTTGAGTCAAATGTACGATTCTCTGTTCAGAAAATGAGGGTTGCTAGTTATTACGCTTTGTCTACGTTTATAATAACCAGAGTAGTAGATTGGTCTTTTTTTGACTTAAAAAGGGCGTAACTAATACGGCTAATACGACGAGGAATAGTGACAGTATAAGTCCTATGAAAAACTGTTGTATACGAAAAACAAATCACTCCAGATGAAGATTAAAACGCGATTTTCAGAATGGCGACCAAAAGACGCACCATTGAATTTTTAAAATCTAAGTTCGTCCAACTTTTTATTTCAATCTATGACAATTCTATGACAATTCAAATTGATTATATGTGATGCACTTCCTTCCTGAAAAAAAACTTAAACATTTCTAGAACGTTGTTTTGGTTTACTGACTCAAAATTTTGTAAAAGTCATTTTATCAAAACTTCTTTTGATTTGTATCACACATTATATGAAAACAAATCACCCTGTATGTTCATTGTGTATATCCAAGAATGTTCCAAAAAATTGTATTTTCGTTTCTTCTATTTTTTCAATGTCCCAAAGGTATTCAGTCGTCTGTGGACCATAAAGTCTCAAACAGATGGCAGAATTTATTGGAGTTTTGGTCAAAATAATTGAAACATTTTTGTATATTATCTTGAATGTGATAGAAAAAGATCAAAACGTCATGATAAATAAAATAATAATTTGTTTGTTTTAAGCCAGAAACCAGAAGTAGGTTATTATTAGAGGAAATTCTTTAGATATCCTAATACCTGGAGGCTTAGGATAAAAATAAGAATGTTAATTACTTTTATACGTTAATAAATAAGGGACATATTTTTTTATTTTTTTTAGTTATGATTATTTGTTTTTTTTTTCTAAATATACATACTAATGAATTACGATTGAATAACGAGACTGATGTTGAAGAAGAATGTAAGAAGCATAGAAGTAATCATTTGATTTGAAAAAAAAATTGAGCTGACGAAAATTAAATTTTCAATAAATATTCGAAAAATTTGTAGGTAAAGCGTAAAAAAGTTTTGCAAAAGTAAATGATTTTAACTTTCAAAAAAACAAAATGTATTTCTGCAATTAGGAATGATAAAATTTATTGATAAAATGGATTTATACAAAAATAAAGTTGAAAAAAATCGCTAATTAAAAATATGAGATTTTTTCAAAATTCGCAATCATTTTATTTTGTTAAATTCGTTTTTATTTTATATATAAGATGCAGTGCTGTCAATTTAAAATAAAACGGCGGGATTTCGTGATCAAGATTTGCTGCCGCGGCATTTCTTTACTTTCCCGTCTAGAGAATACATTTTAAAGCAAATACAACCACACTTAGATTTAAAATCTGTTTTTGAAATACCTCTTTATTGTAATAGTCACTGTTGTTTGTTTATTTGCAACATAGTCTTAAAGAATCACAGTCTTCAGTTCCATAATTGAATCTCCAAGGCAAAGACAGAGGTATGAGGAAATATTTTCTTCTTATTTTTCATGGAAAATTGACCCCATCTATTAAAATAATGATTTTCTATACTGGCCCATTAGCCACGTAGCCAGGGGTAATATCTTTTTTTTCGCTTTTAGTCAAACACAGTAGGGATTGTTTTCAAACCTTGCTGTTTAAATACAACAACGAAAAGAAAACGTAAGAAAAAAAATTCATTATTTTTTCCCGGATGCGTTATTAATTGCGCTTTGAACAAAAAATAAATAAAAGAAAAATCTTTAAGCAAACCACAAAGATTGTGTCTGAAGGTAAGCAACGCAGAACTATTATACATTTCTTGTGGGCTATATTTAACAACTCGTATATTGAGAAATTTCTTCAAGCTTAATGTTGTACAATATGGTGATGTTGAACGTGCAAAACTCGCGTTTTGAAAATTTTTACCGCAAAACTAATATTTATTACTTAAGATACAAAAAAAATATGGTAACCCTAATTTAAAATGATGGAAATTATTTTTGTCCTGCATTAATGCACATTAGTATATTTCGCGTGTCACAAACAAAGTTTAATTTAAAAAAAAAGCCATGTACAAAAATGTAGACCTTTACTCATGACGTCTACTTGATTACCATCGCAAGACAAAAGAAAAATTCTGTTAAATTTACTAATTAAGAATGATGGCGATGGCAATGGCAACATGTCTGTCAGTTTAAAATAAATGTTTAAAAATAAGTGTCACATATTTTTTTGTCCTATTCTGCAAATTTTAAAACCCTTCCAATACTTTACATCTATATAGATTGCTCAATGGATTCAAGATTTTTTGCTAATTCCGTTTCTGTTGTTAATAATTTGTGAACACAATTTATTTTGCCATACCTATTTTTTTATTGACATTCAAATATCTAAGAATTTGGGATTTAATGGACCGGAAGTGGGTTGTTAAAAATAAAACGAAAAAGCAAAGTGTGTCTTTTCGAATTCCGTTGTACCTACCCTAACTAATTAATTAATTTATATAAATTATAACATGCTTTGCTGATTTTTATATACCTGCCTACTAATAGAGACGTTACAATTGAGTTTATTTCAAAATCCAATTTGAGTAAAAGGGGTTTTATTTCTCTTAAGAGTGAATTCGATAAAAGGGTTAAAAAGGTAGAAGGTTAAGCAGTTCTTTATTATGTTAATTATAGTTTGTTGCCTGAAAGTAGTTGTGAAATATCTATACCCACCTACATAGATATTATGTTATTTACATTAGTATATATTGCAAAGAGGCTTCTTTAAGTAAACTAACATCTTTGTCATTCATTAAAATATAAATTATTTATTTAACCACATGAATTCTATCGAGAGGAAAATAAATTAATACATAAAGTCGGAACAACTCATGAAATATTTTTGAAGAAAAAGAGAAGTGAAAAAAAATTAATAAATATATTTATATTTCTTTTACAGTATTTTACAGAACTGATGTAATAAATTTTGAAATACAGTTTTTTGACCATCCATACCATACTTTTTTTTTGCTTTTTTAAAAAAATTATTTTTCCCTAAAACCATATATTTTTTAATAAAATAGATATTGGCTCGCTTTTAGTAAAAAAAAATCCAAAATGATGAATGAGGTATTGGAGGTACCGTTACCTTACATTGAATAATTTTTTTCAATTTACAAAACCATTAGTCATTAAAAACAATTTTCAAAATTTTTAAATTGCTCTAAAATGGTGCCGACAATTTTGATAGATTTTTTTTAAGTGCATTAGTATTAAATTTACTATCAAAGTTATTTTTTTCTAATAGGTGAGGTAAGTAAATTTAAATAGATGTAAGCGCGGCTCGTATTATTCTCCAGTTTAGTTTTCAGTACAAGTACTTACGTCAAAAGAAAGCACGGACGTATACAATGTTTTATCACATAATATATGTATATACCTGAAACTCTTTATCCTTAATGTGAAAGACAATTTATTTGACGTGAACATTTTTTTTTTTATGAATTGTCAATCTATCTCCCACAAATTTCCTTGTAGAAAATTTAAACATTATAGAACACATGCAATCGTACCTTAATTAGTTGAATTCCGGACATATCAATTTGCATTTATCAAAACTTCAACAAGTTCTTATAATGCTCTGAGACAGCTTGATGGATATTTTCAGAAACAGTTATTTCACCAACAATGAGGCCAACAACATAAGTTTCCTTTCATATTCTAACCTAACTTTTCACTTTCTAAAATAACACACATCATCCACCCTTTATTTCCTTAACTTCGTAAAATAACACTATAACTGTATAAAAATTGATAATTTCAAGCTAATGTTCGTTGTTTGACATTCGATTAATCTTAAGTTTCACTTTCACAGTAAATTTCCCGATTGTTGATTAGGGAACACGGTATTATACTAACTCACATGCATAATATACTTCAACTCACCTCCTGAACTCACCTCACCTCCATGCTTAAGGAAATATTTTGAAGAAAAGCTGCTGAAAGAATTACAAATTAGGTAAACAAAAAAAAAAAAAACAAAAACCCATAACGCTAGAACCCACCTAAGTGGAGAGAGTTGAACGAGCTCTCTCCTTAAACAAGACAAGAACTTTTTTTTGTATTCTTAATAATATTCGAGTGCATGTATATTTTCTAAACGAAAAAAAGGGGATACGTTACCTCAAGACATCTTTCTTGGGGAAAGAGTTTTTGCGTATGTTATTTTAGCTTAATTTATTATAAAATAAAAAAAAATTCTTGAAGTTAAAAGTTTTTGAGTAGGGTTGACGAAAATATTCATAACACATTTATCTTCCCATAGGCTGGGTTTTTATTTTCTCTCATTCTCTTTTTAAATGTTTTTTTATGTCTCGGCTATAATATTGAAAAAAGAAAGGTCTAAGAACTTTTTAAATCAATATTGAAAGAAATGATTGGGAATAAAAAAGGAGATCTTGAAGTAATGCTGTCAAGGTGTCGGTTAGAGCCTTTGTCTAGGCAGCATTCTCTCATTTTAAAATCATCAATAAATTATGGATTCATGAGGATTTTATAATTATTTTAAAATAAAAACAATTTTTTACACCGTTGTCGACTAAATTTTTTGAATCCTAGAGATAATAACAATTGATTTTTTAAAATTTTGAGATGGCAATGTTCTTAGTTAGTACTTACAGGTACTTTTTCGCGGTGATAGTGATTTTTTTCTTCTTTTTACTCCTCATAAATATCTTTTCTTTTCTTATCTCAGGATAATAAAGGAAATATGCTTCATTGTAATGAGGTTTAAGTTATGAAATATACAAATTTGAAAATAAAGTTGTTGCATTCAGAGGACGATATTCGTAAACTTTTCGATTTCTTTAATAAATTCTATTTTTTCAGAAATATAGGGTTTTCCAATAAGAGCTGTTATTTTGATATTCCAAGAAAAATGCCAGTTTTTGAGACAAAAGATAGGAAGAAGAAAGTATGCCATTAATAATGGAGAACAACATCCGCCAAATGGCTGATACGGCTACGCTTACAAAGTAATATCCTTTTCATGAAATTTTCCATCACCAAATCGCAAAGTGGTTGCTGTTGTTCTTGAGTGAAGTGCACGGCTGTGTTTTATTTTCACATCGCTTTCTTGTCCCGGCAGCTCAAATTTTCCAACCAGTCCTAAAAAGGTGCTTCACGACGATCTAAAAATGTTTTAGTTTTACGAACCTTTCTCTGCGAAATTTTGACCATTTCATAGTAAATTTTAATAATTTCACTGCATTGTTGAAGAGTTTATCGTTTACTTAATTACTTTGATCGTTAGACTTTTTACGTCCGCAATAAGTACCCTTACGGGGCACAGGGCCTCTTCTACTCCTACGCACCATCGTGTACGGTTCCTGGAGATGCATTTCAGCTCTCTCCAACTCTTCCTCAGTTTTGCTGATTCCTTCTCGACCGTTCTTCGCCAAGTGCTTCTAGCTTGGCCTAGTGGTCTGCAGTCTGAGTGAAAGGGTTCCATTGCAGCGCTTAATTGCCATACATTCGTTACCCTTTCGAAACACATGGCCAATCAACTGCCACTTACTCCTTCGTATGATAGCGTCAATAGTTTCCTGCCCTGTTATCGCATGAGCTTTTTAATTTTTTTTTTTTGTTTTATTGCACCTATCATTAGAGATCCTCCTCGACGGGTCTCCACCTTGCCGTTGGTGAGGAGGCTTACGCGCGATTCTCAAGGAGGTTCAGTTGCAGATACAAGCTCTCGAGCAGTCTCTCAGCCGCCAACTTGGGTCTTTAGCAAACTAAGAGAGACCCACACCTATGAACTATGGAAGAACAAACAAAACAGAAAATAACCATAGCGGGGATATACGCTATACGGTCGGTGGAGGTCACGGCCACCGGCTTTGGCTTTGTCTCTCGATCTCAATATCGCGAGGAGGAGTCGCCAGTGACTATTTTTCCATTTAAAAATTTATTTTTTATCATAACCCACCTTATAATTTCGAAACTTTTTCTTTTTTCTTTTTCTTTTTCTTTTTCTTTTCCTTTTTTCTTAGTTTCGAGTATAGAGTATAGATTACGAGATTATAAGAGTATAGATTACGAGATGAACTCCAACAAGACCCATTGCTTGACCGAAGAGGAAGAAAATCTCCTATTGGATCCATTTACCAATCTGGATATGGAGGATGGAGCTAGTGCGATTGAGGTTGACGATGTCAGTGATGTCTGTTCAATCGCAAGCTCAAGCCTCTCTACGGCATCAAGAGCCTCTAGGCGTTGCAAAATAACTAATAGCAAAAGAACCGTCAAGAGGTTGGGTAAACTGGAATGGGACCAAATGACGGAACAGGAAAGGAAGTGGCTACATAATGCTCGTGCCTTTCTGGAGAGGGAGCTGGGAAAAGATGGGCATTCCGCTAATCTAGCACCAAACCTCCTTTCTCCGACAGGTTCGTGCATAAAGACCTTGATGGGCCCACCCGCTCCTATCGCTGGTTTAGCACAGAGTAAGGAAGGATGTCCCCCATCAAAGGCTGCTGTACCACTCCCCCCAGACGAACAAACACAGACACTAACCAGTCGGACAAACATTGAGTCGTCAACCAAACCACCTACTGTACCGGTGATCGCTCTGATATCAGTTGGTAACTCAGGTGGGGAGGTTACACTCAATGAGGGTAAGGATGTGAAGGCTTGTGAAGGTAACCCCTCTGATAACAATCTAGGAGTAAACCTGAACAAAACCATAAACTCTGAACCCGAAAACCGCACGACCAACACGACGACCGACAGCCTTAACACGGTGATAGAGAACAGGACGAAAAAACGGAAAGCCAAAACACTCAACGACAACGAAATACGACGACGACAAAAACGGAATGCTGAAAGGATTGTCCGACGCTTTGCTAATAGGACCCCCGAGTCCTTGACAGCAAAGGAGAAGGCAGCGCTGGACAAATCCAAACAGCGCCTACTGACTACTACGAGACTAGAACCAAACGCACAACCACCTCTTGATGATGGCGCTCCTTGCTCCTCGAAAAGGACAAGGAACGAACTTGCATCCCCGACCGACTCTTCACCTAATAAGGTAACGAAGAGGATCAAGATCTCCCGGGTAACCGTGAAGGGAAAACAAGTCGCAATAGCGGACTTTGGTAAACCTTCACGGAAACTGACTGAGGATGAATGGCAACTCCTGGAACTCAGAATACTAGAAGAAGTCAACGAGGCCATCGTCAAAAACAGGCCCCCTCCGCTTTTTGGCAACCTTACAACCATTCATGGTTTCAAGGTGATGGATTGCGAGAACGATGACACCTTCAAGTGGCTTCAGGAGTTCACTAGAACAACTGCAGCACCATGGCAAAATGCCGATCTTCGTCTTATCGATGTAAAAGACATAAAAAACTTGACAAGACCAATAGGCAGCTTACTGGTTAAAGGTCCAACCCTTCCTAACGATCGACTTGAGAGATATATTATATCTCTTAATAAAGATCTTCTCAGTCAAGAGTGGGAAGTGATAAGTTGTGAAAAGACCAATGAAGGTACGGAAGTAATGGTGAGATTGAACCACAAATCTCTACCATTACTAAGGAAAGTGGACTTCAAAGTACGCGTCGGGATCACCAGATGCAAGCTTAGACTGAAATCAAATAACAGAAAACAGGTTAGTAAGGCGATGAACAAATTCTTTATTATGTAAATGGAATTGAAAATCTTACAAATCAATCTTCATCATAGTAAAGCCGCCAGCGCAAACCTGGTCTACCTCATAGAAAGTAGACAATATGACGTGGCCCTAGTTCAAGAACCCTGGACAGTAGGTGGCATGATCAAGGGCCTAAACTCCAAAGACCTCACACTGTACAGGTCAAACACTGACAGTCAAAATTGTAATCCAAGATCTTGTATAGTAGCCAGGAAACAGTTTAATCTTTTTCTTCTAACTACTTATAGCAACATCGACCAGACCGCGGTAATATTAGAACGAAAGGAGCTCCCAACGCTCATTATCACCTCCACATATATGCCTTATGATGGAGAGGAAGGACCACCAGCGTTTTTAACAAGTCAATTGGTATCATTCGCAAGTAAGAAAAATTTTAATATTATTATAGGTTGCGACTCCAACGCACACCATGTGCAATGGGGCAGCACCGACACTAATACTAGGGGTGAATCCCTTTTTGAATTTATTATTAGTAGTAATCTTTGCGTGGCAAACCGAGGTAATACACCCACTTTTGTCACTAGAAACCGTAAAGAGGTGCTCGACATCACCCTCTCTAATAATTCAAACTCCTGTCAGATAAATAATTGGAAAGTTCTAGATGAACCTTCCTTCTCAGACCATCGTCTTATAGAATTTACGACTCCTAATGTTGAAGGTCAGCTCAATCCCTTTAGAAATAATAGGCGTACAGATTGGCATATCTTCAATAGGGAAATTAGTAAAAACATAGAAAACGTAAATACAACTGCAATCCAAGGGCCAAACAGCTTAGAAAAAGCAACAGTAGATCTCACAGGGGCTCTGCAAAAAGCTTTTGACTTAAGTTGTCCCATTGTAAAGTCGAAGAAGAAAAACAAGAAACCCCCATGGTGGACATTAGAACTAACAAATATTAGGAAAGAAACTAGGAAACTTTTCAATATCGCTAAACGCACAAGACTTGATAGCGACTGGGACTGCTACAAGTCCAGCCAGAGAAAATTTAAAACAGAAACACAACGTGCTAAACGCAGCTCGTGGAGAAATTTCTGTAGCAACATTGAGTGCACCAATAAATCAGCTAGGCTCAGAAAGATCCTAGCGAAAACAAACATCTGTGTGGGTTCTCTAAAGAAACCCGACAACAGTTGGACAGAGTCAGGTTATGATAGTTTAGAACTCCTGGTGGAAACACACTTTCCAGGAAGCAAATCTAATCCTGAATGCGAATCAGATAACTCTCTGCTCTACGCGCATGAAATCCCTACTGATATTGTAACGGAAGAAAGGGTTAAGTGGGCAATAAACTCCTTCTCCACGTACAAATCTCCAGGCATTGACGGCATCTTCCCTCTGATGCTGCAGAAAAGCAGTGAATTCGTCACTCCCCACCTGATAAACATTTTCCATAGCAGCCTAAAATGGAGCTATGTTCCAAGGACATGGCGTGAGATTAAAGTCGTCTTTATTCCTAAAGCCGGCAAGCCCAGTCACACGGAACCCAAAGACTTTAGACCTATTAGTCTCACCTCCTTTATGCTCAAAACACTTGAAAGGCTAATTGATATTCATATCCGAAGTAAATTAAAACCGGAGGTCATATCACCCTTTCAACATGCCTACACAAAAGGCAGAAGTGTAGAAACCGCACTGCACTGTGTTGTTAGTACGATAGAAAAATCGCTTGAGGTTAAAGAATACACTCTTGCGGCTTTCCTAGACATCGAAGGAGCCTTTAACAACGTTCACAATAGTGCAATTGAAAAAGCACTTTGTGATCTCAAGGTAGAGGCAACAGTTATCAAATGGATCATGTGTATGTTGTTGAACAGACAGATACATAGTGAACTTGGTAACGCACAGATAAAGATGCACGCATCTAGAGGTACACCGCAAGGTGGAATTCTATCACCTCTTCTCTGGATCTTGGTGATGAACGAGATCCTTATAAAACTAAGACATAACGGCATAACAGTGGTAGCCTATGCCGATGACCTAGCACTTTTGGCAACAGGAAAATATCCTACCACTATCAGCGAGCAACTAGATAATGCACTGTCCATTGTCAGTAACTGGGCCAAAAAATGTGGTCTTAAGGTAAATCCCCTTAAAACAGAGTTAGTACTTTTTACAAACAGAAGGAAAATACCTCCGTTCGATTTACCACAAATTGATGATACCCCACTTAAGATTTCCGACCGAGCGAGATACCTCGGTGTAATCTTAGACAAAAAACTCAACTGGGGCCTAAATATACAAGAAAGGCACAAAAAAGCCATGTTTGCACTCTACTCATGTAACAGGATTCTAGGCAGAAACTGGGGACCTAATCCTAAAATAATCATGTGGATGTACACCGCCATTGTCAGGCCTATTCTGACCTATGGCAGCCTGGTTTGGTGGAAAGCCCTAGAGAAATCCACAAATTTAAAAACCCTTACCAAGCTACAAAGAATGGCTTGCATCAGCACAACTGGTGTGATGAGGACCACCCCTACTGCGGGTTTGGAAGCAATCCTCAATCTCCCACCCCTAGATCTATTTGTACAAGAATCAGCAGCAAACAGCGCCATTCGGCTTAGTCAAACCAGCATCTGGAAAACTAATCCAAGTGGCCATGCTGCCATTCTAACGAAATACGTAGGCAACAATATTTTGACTGATTATATGACCCCTTACTTAGATTTTAACAAATCTTTTAGTACTAGATTCCCCAATAGAATAGATTGGGAAAACAATGTACCCTACACCTATGAGTCGACTTTCACCATCTTCACTGATGGCTCAAAAATGGACAGTAGAGTAGGAGCAGGGTTCTACTCAGAAAACCTGAAACTTGCCAATTCATTCAGGCTCCCCGACCATAGCAGCGTCTTCCAAGCTGAGATCTTGGCAGTGAAAAACGCTGCGAGGCATATATCAATGATGGCGATATCACACGCGGACATCACCTTTTTCATTGACAGCCAGGCAGCAATAAAAGCTCTGTCTGCCACTCAAATCAAGTCAAGGCTTGTTTCTTGCTGTCGCGAAGAGCTAAAGGTTCTTGGTATACAGCATAATGTAAGACTCTGCTGGGTTCCCGGCCATAGTGGTGTGCCAGGAAACGAAAAAGCAGATGAGCTGGCAAGGGAAGGCTCTTTACTTGAACCTTCCCTCATAGACCACAACATAGGAATCCCACTATGTGAACTGAAGAAAAACGTCGGTAACACAATCATTCAAAAATCCAACGATAGATGGAACCTCCTAGAAACCTGTGGTATTACCAGGAAACTATGGCCTAGATACGATAAGAGAAGGTCCGAAAGAATTTTAATTCTTAATAAACCTTCCTTAAGATCCCTTATAGGCATATTAACGGGACACAACCTACTTGGCTACCATAAAAAGAAAATGGGGCTTAATACCGACGATCTCTGCAGAGGTTGTGGCGACGAAGACGAGCATGAAGACACTGCTCACTTTCTTTGTCATTGTCCATCACTCTGCCAAACTAGGAAAAAAACCCTAGGCAACTACTTCTTCAACGAATTAGAAGAACTATCAGAACTCTCTAGCAAGAGCTTACTGAACTTCGTCAAGACCTCCAAATGGCTAGACGAACCATCGGATTCATAGGTTAACACTTCAAGAAGTTATAACACTTCAGGGTATCACAATGGATCTACATTGATCTAAGTGTGACGGTAACAAAATCAACTGTCAGCCCAATCAACCTAACCTAACCTAACCTATCATTAGAGATACGGTTGAGCCAGAAAATTCTCAAAAAATTCTAAATTCTGATCAACAGACATTTACGAACGTTTGCATTTCTAGTATGGTTGTGACTTTCAAGTACTGTAACCATTAGGACGCACAGATTCAACATTTGAGCGGAACTGTCACATACTGGTCTTTAAGATTATAGAGTTGTTTCTCCATATTTTCCACATTATCCCGAACGCAGCCTTTGATTTCCCCATTCGGCAGTTGTTTCCCGCAATCAGTAAAGATTATATTCCCAAGATATTGAAAATTTTCCACTATCTCAACTGGTTGTCCAGAAATATTTACTTGAGCAGATGAGGGAGTTCAATGATTGGTCTTTTTTGCTTTTGCTGAATGTATCTTTAGACCAACGGTTTCAGCTTTTCTTTCCATCCTTGATATCATTTTATAGAGATCTATGATCATATTAAAGAGCAAATCTACGTCGTCAATGTAGTCAAGGTGTTCGAGCTATGATTGCAGACGCAGAGTCCACTGAAGTCCCTCATTTACATTCGACAAAACTTAGTGCAAAACATCACTAATTACCAACAGGAACAATATTGGTGAAAGTATACAAGTATCAGGAACAGCAAATACAAAATTCTTCGGAACGTTATTTAAATCAAAAAAACGAACGCGAACCGTCAAAAATGTTAAGAGGTATGGAGTGTAATTCCTGCTTTACAACAACAAATCCACAACACATTTGTACATATATCTAGGAATATTATCCTTCTTCTTCCAGGTACCTACGTATTCGGTAAAACTCTAAACAACACTATAGCATTAAGCTATAGGTTGAGTGGTAAGGTAATATGAAGGAACTACATAACCAATGAACGCTATGTGTGAGTAAAAATGTCATTTCTGAAGTTCCTACATCTAGAGTCACTATATTTTGGTTAAATGGTTTTCTAGAAGATCTTCAGAAAATTTTCCACAACTTTTAGGTTTAAATATTTACTTTCCGGCAAAGTGCAAAGCTGGATCACGTTCGGATATCAAATAGAAGAGCATCACTTTGAAATGAAAAAAAAAAAAATAGATCCAAAACTTTTTCCATACTTTATACAAAACTTAGGTAGTAAAGTACTCACAGCACAGACTCATTAAAGCATCCCATCTAGAAGATAACCACATGGAATGAGGAAAAGTCACTTATTCTCCTAGAGGCGTCTGCCAAGTATTCTTACTTTCTTTGAGTTTGGGTTAAACAACATCATCCTTCTTACTTCCTCATAGATTGATGTGGTTCGCTAAATAATTATCGTCAGATTTTTCGAAAAAAGAAGATATGCGACAAAAAGAATTGCGACACCTACCGACCAACAGGTAATTAAAATTATTTATTTATTCACAATAAATATTACTAGTTGTTTGCAGGACGCCTAAGGTGTCCGTTCCTTTTTTTACCGGTAACTCGCTTTTTAGGGCCACTGCTCCGCTCATGGTGTGTTCAGTCGCGTGACAGGCGTCAGAATTAAAATTGGTAAACAAATTGACACAAAAATTTTCAAAAAAAAAAACAAGTTAAAAACAAATTAAAAAAAGTTGTGAAAAAAAAATCTTTTAAAAAAAAAAGAAAATTGTGAGACAAAAGTTCTTTAAAAAAAAAAAAAGTAAAAAAAAACAACCAAGAAGAAATTATTTTCAACTGTGAGAATAAAAATTAAATTAAAAAAAAAAAATTTCAAAAAAAATTTTTCAGTAAAGAATGAATTGGAATAAATTTTAAATAAAAGATGACGAAAAAAAAAATTCGTGTTCTTGTTGATGACACATAGCTACAGCAAATTTCTAGATGTTTGTAAAGTTTCTCCATTTCTCACGCTTACATAAAATGGCAACGATTTTAAAGAAGAATTTTTGAATTCTCATCATCATTACAATAAAATTGCTTACATTTCTAATCACTTTAGCCTCAATTTCTTTTCTTTTTTTTGCAAAAACATAAAATATGGAAATGTCTTTCAAACCTTTTAACCTATATTCCAATAAAGGACCAGATGACATATCTGTATTCCATATGACACTTGCATGTTACATTGGCGACATCTAATACACACATGGTGAGCTTATGTAGGTATAGCATGCCCAATTTGCAGGATGAATGTAACTACATAGGTTCTTCTACGAGCGTTCTTAGAACATAATTCGTACAAACATTCGTACTTGGTATGTTGTCTATGCCTGCAAGAAAAGAATGATTGAACATTTTTCTTTCTCTCACATCACAAGAGTCAGGATGACAATTATTATACAAAACTGGAGCAAAAAAGAAAGACATCAAGGAAGAAGAAAAAAAAAACCCTTATAAAATGCCTATTCCTCTATATACTAAAATACCTGACAGCAAAAAAGGACATCTGAAAGACTTTATGCCCTAACTATTAGAAAGAGGGACACACATTGCACTTGTTTTTGTTCTCATTCACAATTACAGTTTTTAATGTCCCATGCATCGCGATGCATCGTTTATCAGGATGAAGAGTTTCACCGGAAAAAAAAACTCCACGCCGCCACCTTCAGACAGCCATTTAATTGGTTCCATTATTTTGAAATATTTTTATGAATAGATAAATTAGTTTGAAATTAAGTTCATGTTGGAAAATCATTTTCAAATAACTTGATTTTCGTTATAACATCAAATGGCTTAAAATGTACTTTCTCAAGAATGAAAGAGTTAGAAAAAACCTGTGCAGGATACCGTAAACCAATATTTACTGACCTTTATTTTTCAATTTAATTAACATGACTGTGGTTTATCGATATTGTTTTTTTTTGTGATTAAGATTTTCAAAAACCGTATCCATAATTCAAAAAACCCATTATCCAAAAATCTAAAGTTGATGTCCCAAGATATATAAATATAGATATTTTCCAACACTTTTTCTCAATAATTTGAAAATATGTTTTGGGATCAAGATCTCGTAAATTCAAAACCCATAATGCCAAAAAAAATAAAAAAATTTAAAGTCAATAAAGTATAAAACTAATAAAACCAGAAATCCGGAATCCCGATAACTTAAATTAAAATAACGAATGTTTTTTGAGGAATATATATGGATCTCAGTATTCTGAATTTTTGGACTTATGAGTTTCCTGGATTAAGGGTATACTCTGTATAATTTGTTTTTGGGATTCAGGCTTTTTAGGATTTTGGACACGAACTCTATAGTCCAAAACCTATAAAACCTAAAATTTGTCTTTTCTAGATTTTGCATTTAAGAATTTTGTCTGACTCTAAGGTAGGTATTAAAAATATCACTACCCACCGCCATTTTAACGATTATACATTATTTTTAATTCCGCTTTCTTTCTCTAACACACATGACATCTTTTATTGCTTCTTTTTTGATTTTAGTTCATATTTTTACGGTAAATACAATTTGGTACACATACTTCTTTTCGGAAGAGATCAGAAACGCCCTCTTAGTTCCATGTTCTTATTGTAAAAAAATACAAAAAGTGTACTTTCCTTACAGAGGACAATAGCTTACGAAAGCTTTAAGATCCATAAGTTTGCAATTAACATTTTATAACAGCTTTTGCTTCCTTACAGAAGCCTCACAAAAAGCAAAGATGGCAATGACTTTTATGAAACTACTGTTGACATTTTACAAAAGAACAAAAAAAAAAATGCACTGAATTCGTGACTTTTTGTATAAAATCTTGGTTGAAATTCATATTTTATAATTAAATGTAAGATCGGAAAAATATTTTACTAGATAAGACAATAATTTTAATAGTTTGCTACTAACATTTTATTAATGGTCTATAATTCTCTCAGCAGCCAAAAGCTGTCACAAGGAAGCTTTTAACAATTAAAAGAAGTATACTTTTCCTAATGGAAACCAATTACCTTGTCAAAGCAAAAGAAATTTTATAGTGTTTTTTTTTTAATCAGTGTTGTTGGAAAATGTTTATGTAATGTATTTTTAAATTGTGCCTGCGAAATATTCAAAGTTGAACCTTTTACAAGCTTAATACTTAATTTGGTTGACAAAAAGCTTACATAATGAAACCAAAAATCCTGTCAATTAATGTCACGTTTTTTTCAAAAAAGGGATCACTGGCCAAGACTGCAACAAAATAAAAAAGCCCAATAAGAGACCGACTTCCAGTAAATTTTTTGTCTGTTTTCTGCTTTTTATTTAAGATTTAAAATTTATAACAGGGATACAACGAGTAAAATATCTAAGCACCTGTATAAATCTTAAACTGGATTTTCTCTGTGATGAGTATATTTTAAAGTGTGTTCCCATCTGTGATGAATTCTTAAAGGTAGTTTTTTTTTCTATTATTCCGCTTTCAAGGAAGATTAAACAAAAAACAACAAAAAACAACAAGAAGAAAGGAACAACGGAAAAAGAAGTGGTTTTCCCTCAGCATGCGGTGATGGTTACCTTCTATAAAACTTGTTAATGGCAGTTTGAATGGGAATATGGCAGTGTGTATGATTTTTGTGTGGAAAAACAAAGCTCTCGTCTGAATAACGATTCTATAAGAGTGGAGGGCGAAGACATCTTCCTTCGTCCTTCGTTTGGTTGAGTCAACAATAAAAACAATATTGTAGTTGTTATTTTTGCACGCTGAATTGGTGCCGATGAAACAAGCCTGAAGAAAAAACTGATTGAATTCAGGACTAGTATCACTTCTCTCAATCATGTTGAACATTTCTGCAGGGTGTTACATTAAAAAACTATACATATTTTTATTTCTGAAAAAAAGTGTATTTACATAAAATTTCGTATAAATACAATAACAAGAATTTCATTAGATAAAAATATGAAAAAGCATAAATTAATTATTTGAATTACTAGAATAAAAATACGAATTAAAAAAAAAAATTGTAGAAGCCGTTTTTTCAAAACAATATTTTTTATACATATATGTACATATATGTAATTTTTTTTAACATTTTTATTAAATATATTTAAACTTAAAGGAAAATTATTCACTATAGTTTTCAAAGTACCTACATATTTAGCTTTAAAAAAAATCCAAAAATATTTTTTTTTAATTTTTATATAAGATGTTATTCAGATTATTTATCTAGGACCTCTTAAATAAGAATTTTTATTCCAAACCTTCAAACCGTTTATGAAAAAACCGACTATTCGGTTCCATGGCAGGTATTGTAAATAACAGTTTGCTGAAAAATATTTCTTGGCCTAATAATTTCAGTTACAAATGCACAAACATTTTTTTCGCCTGTAACGCAATTTTTGAAATTAAAAACAAAAATTTATTTCGTCTCTATCTTTCCTTAATAAAGCATAATGTGGTTTGATGAAATTGTATTTTTTTTAAATAAAGGATTAGATTTTCAATTAAGGTCAACAATTCACTTTGTGAATAATTAGGAAAACAATGCCAGCACTGGTACAAACTATTGGGCGGTTTTGAAAATTCAGTGTATCAGAAGATATATACCCCTGTCGACAAGCTGGTAAAATTAAAAACAAACAGCCTTTGGAAGCACTTCCCAAGTCTATAAATATAACTACCAACATATCCCTACTTGTTATATTGTTATTGGGGCTGTAATTTTTGTTGAGCCTTTCATGTACATAAATACATTATACATGCTCGAGCTAGAATCCCTTCCGGAGATATAGGGATTGCTTACATTTGTCATTTTATGCATCTGAGTATGGTGTTAGTATCGATTTGAAAATAGGAAAATCCTTAGAGTAGGAGAGTACAAACTGCAATGTGAAATCGAGTTGGTTGACATAGGAGGCATTTTTTTTTTGGCCACTTATGTACACCACTGAGTAATAATCAAAGACAACATTTTAATTATTGAAGAAACTTGTTAATTGTACAATGTAGACTTTTTTAATCAATAAAGTATTTTTCGGAAAACAAAATTTAGTTATATCTAATGTTATGTTTTTAAAAATGGAAATCGATATCATTGATTTGCAATAATCGATTCTCTTGATCTAACTTTCCATAACCTATAACCTATATAACCAGCCGTAATGTTCATAATTTTGCATTCAATATTATTCCTAGGCTTCTCTAGATTATTTTACTGTAATTGGAATAGACCCAACGACTTAAATTTTCCCCATACAGATAGATCCAACGGAGCAGCATTACATCACATGAGTGAGGTGACCATTCGACAGGACCTCCATATTAAGCACGATTACCAAACATTCTCTCGAACGAACGGATCGATTTCTTGCGTAGGTTGAATGACTTGTACCATTACCGTAACCGCTTTAAGACAATTGTTATGTTATACTTTACGGTTTACTGTTTTGAAACAATAGCTTGCTTTATTAATAATCAATGATTTGTTTTATAAAAAGAAACACAATTGAATCGATATATCCTATTGAAAATCGATCTGGAAATCGTATTTATTCAATAGGGTTAAATCAATATTCACTTTCGAAATTCGAACTCGAATTAATATAATTGTATACGGATATACTTACCAGTAACATTCCTTTAATAGTATAAAATTATTGTTTTAAAAACATAAATTGAGTTTTTTATTCAAAAGTCTAATATTCTTAAAATTAATACATAAGGACTTCTTTTGTAAAATTTTAATCGAAATCCGTCAAACCGTTTATGAGAAATTCAAAACATCTGGTGCTATGACAGGTACCTTTAAAACGGTTTTTTGGAAAATATTTTTGAAACAAAAAGTTTGACTAGATTCGTTTTCCAAATTAATTTTTTTTTACAACGGTTATAATGAAAAGTACCGTAATTTTTGGAGCTGAAAAAAAGTTCAATTTCCTTTTTGGGGCATTTCCCTTAAACATATTTTATTCCAAAATTTGAAGAAAATCCATTCCGTATAAGCTGTAGGCGATGTACAACGACAGACACAATTTATAGCAGCATGTAAAAATCCTTATTCCAGATTGCACTTCTTTCTATGTGGAATAAGGATTTTTACATGCTGCTGTAAATTATGTCAAACATGCAATGCAACTTTATTTTCTTTCACTGACATGAAGTTGTATAATTCAACTCAAATGATTATTAAGTTCATAGATTCCTTTTTTTTAATTGGTGCAACATAAAAATAACACTTCCATCGATATTTTCCTTGTCAAAAAAAAAAATGAGCATGTATGCATAGCTACAAGGAAAATCATATAAATACAGCGAAAACAGTTAACTGAGACAAATTGAATACGGTTCATGATTTTTTTTTGTTCGTTATGTGTCGATTTTTCATTACATTTTCCTTTTAACATTGGTTATCCAATACAAAAAATTAAACAAAAAAACAAACAGCTCAATTCAATATCTCATCCAAAAACGCGTTCCATTTCCTAAACCATTAGAATTTTTTCTGTCACAGTGCAGCACGCTATCATAGCTGTTGTATAGCAAACAAAAAGTGTGTCCAATGTAGGCGACAAGAGTAATTGATCAACAAAACGATGGATACAAGTACCTACACAAAAAATGTAATACCATTCTCTCGGTCCTGGGTCCAGACACGAATTTCTATTTTTTTTTTCTAGTTTTTTTTTAACTCTTGGCGGTATTTAACATCCAGAATGGTTGTTTCAATTTCGCGTGAAATCTTAAACTCTCAGACCTCAAGTTGTTCTTTTGCAATGAATAGTTTAATTTTCAAAAAAAACTAAGTTTATGAGATTTTTACAAGAAAAAAATCCTGGGGTCTATTCCACCAAATTTTTTCAACTATTGTAGGTATTCAAATCGAAATTATCTATAAATACAGGTTTGTAATATTTTTGATTGGTGATATAGGTCACTGGTTTGAAAAATATATGGAACAAAGATCCTTATTCCATTCTGTGGGGATTGATTTTAAGTTTTGCTATTTCATCAAATTTTTGTGAGCTTTTAGGATTCAAAATTAAAACACTCTTTGGCAAAAAATTAAAAATAAAAAACAAATTGCAACTCTATCTCCCAGAATCTAAAAAGATTGATTGCTTGAAAGTGTTGTATGAAATTTCGGTCTGATGCAATTTGTTACTATAGGTCATGAACAAACATTTCTATCCTGTGCTACGTTCGTCGAATTGAATTAATAAAATACACCAACAAACAATAAACATTCGAGATAACACGTGAAATATCAGATTATTGCACCTTAGGTTGCACCTGGATGCCATTCCCAGCTAAATATTAAATTTGTAAGTAAAGAAGATAAGTTTTTATAGTATTTTTTATATTGTTTGATATTTTATAAAACTGCAAGAAGTGCCGTTTTTAATGTTATGAAGCTTCAAAAACGAAGAAAAAAATAAATGTTGTTTATGTTTACATTTTCTTAAGAGCGAACTCGAGATTTTATTGAAACATTATACAATTTATGATTCACTTAACAAATTGTCTAGTTCAAATGTTATTTCTCAGATGGTAATGATCATAGAGAAAAGTTTTTTTTTTTTTTTAATAATAAACAATATGAAAAATCCAGTTATTCAAAAAAAAAAAAAGAAGAAAAGAGAAAAATTCAGGCATATTAATAGGTTTGTTCAGTGAAGTTGTTCCGAACAGTTTGGAACAATATTTCTAGCACTTGCTTTTTAGTCAGAGTCGACTAGAACACATTCATGAAAACTGTCAGAATCAGCTGTAGGTAATATTTTGTTTCATTTCCTCTAAATTGACTGACATTTCTCATGTAAACTGTTCTGTTCTGCTCTGCTCTGAACTTTTCTTCATTGAACAAACCTAATAGTAGGTAGCTACAAATACAAATTAAAACACCACAATTTAAGCTACTGCATCTTTTCTTCTTTAATTACCTACATACAGTAAGCACGCTAAGATTATAACTAAAGATGGCGTTTTTTTTCTTTTTTGTAACCGAACAACACAAATAAATAAATCAACCTTGAGAAGCTTTCATAAAATGATACATCTTCGCATCTTTGCGATTTCAATTGCAGATGGTGGTAGAAATCACAGAGAGAACATGGTAAAATTGATTTATATAAATAAATAAGCAAAATTGATCTCTGAATGCGTCACGTTATTTATTTCTGAAAAAACAATCTTGGTCACTAAACACAAATTTATGATTTACAAATGATTCAATATGTATGAAAGTAAAATTAATTGAAATTGGATTTCTCGTAAAGTTGAAGCATTCTTTGACTAACTGTCTGTTGCATACAATTCATGGCAATACCTCATTATTAATATCCCTATTCAAACCTTTTCTTGATGATTAATAACCTCCCATACGTCACATACGAAACACAATGTCGATACAACACAAAATTGTTAAATGACATTTATTGGGTAGGTAAAGTATCAAATAAGGCTACAAATAATTTCCTACCTTACCTATTAGTTAGACGTCACAATTCAAATAACTGGTTTGTTCAACATCCAACATCCAACAGCCTGAGCTCATACCAAATGCACGTTTCTATACAGAATGCATCTCGAAACGACCAATACGAACATTTCGACAGCTTCCATCAAAGAGGCTCTGAAATGAGCAACGTTAAGGTAATCTTTCGGTACTCACAGTATGGGGCTTCAATGGAATTTCAAAAGCCAAACCAAGGTGATTCAATCGAGTGACATATAAGCAAGATGGAGAAAGAGAGGATTATGATTGAATGGTTTCACTGGTTTGCAGAATCAATAATATTCAATCATCATGTTCGTGACACATACTTTCTCATTTTTGGTGGAAAACCAATTGGATTTATTAAGATTCAGAGTATTGCTAGATGGTGCAACAAAAATATATTCGTACCAAGTTTCAAACCACATTTAAAACTGATCAGAAATATACCGTTAAATGTTACACTCGATATGAAAATTTTCACTAAAAGGTTAACAATTATCAGAATTTTTAGTTTTTTTCTACTGCTTCAGAAAAGGTGATTTTAATGCAATTGAACGACATTTGAAAACACGTGAACTTTAAAATTCCATTAGTGTACGATAGATTGACAGATTTAAAAAGCCTCTAAAAAGTTAAAAAAAAAAAATATATTTCTTTTTTTTCGTTCCAGAAAGTGGAAATAAAAAAACCTATTAAAAGTAAAATATATTTGTACTGCTCCGGGAAATGCTGATTCTAGGGCAATAGGGTGATATATGAAACGAAATATTAATACTATGTCAACAAATTGTTTGATTTCCATCTGTCAAGACATGAAATGTCAAATTCCATTGACGGATGGCCACGACTTTGATGGATTAAAAAAACATCTAAGAAGATTTAGCTCCTTTAAAATACAATTTTATGTCTTGCAGGTGTTTTTGAATTTTGAAACCATAAATATAAAATAAAGCTAGCTACCTTTTCGGTAAGCTGTAAATTGTTAAACTATCATTGTTAAAATTATCTAACGCCTGAATTGCATTGAAGGGTGCTTTTTTTAAAGCCAAGAGGAAAATAAACGTGCAGGCCTGAGGAAATTGTTTATTTCTTCTTTTTGAATGTTAAAAACTGGAAGACTGGCCAACACTTTCCTACACAATATCTTAATTAAATTTCCTTAAAATTTGTAGGACCAAATCTAGACTTTTTCAATTCAATTGAAGGCTCTTAAAGCATTTTCAAAAGCTTTATGTTTTTGCTCATTAATAATGTTAATTGGGTACACAGCAAAAAAAAAGCTACACAACTTTTGCAGAAGCTCTTCAAAATGACTAAGCAATCAAAAAACTATATCGAATACATAAATTATTATGATCATGAATATTGCCTTTGCTACCAAGTTATCTAATTAAATAGTTAATTTATGAAATAGATACACATTTTTTTTATTGTAGTTGCAAAAACCTACCTAACATAAACTTGTTTTTCTGAGAAGCACGTAGGGCTAATGGAATATTTATTTCTTAGAATAAATGTGATTTTATTCACCTGTCACTCGTATAATTAGAAACATTAAACAAGAGACAAGACAAAAAGTTTTGCTAACTTAAGACAACTCACACAAAATTATTACATGAAAAGAACACAATTTTTTTGTATGTTAACATAAGCAAAAAACATTTCAATATCTTTCGAAGAATAATGTTCATAATTGGGTCAAGATTAATGGAACAAAACTAACAAAAGATTAATTAGCAGAAGAACAAAACACGGCATTTACCTTACATAACCCTAAATTATTTTAACCATTTAATTTATTTTCATTTTGTGTATTTTTATGTTTACTTTTAATACAAACAGAAAAGCTAAAAACAAGATAAAGAACAACAACTTTTTTTTTGGATTTAATACATATTATATACTATGGAATGAAATTCCCAAAAACAACTAATCCGCAGTATTATTTTCTTTATTTGAACTATTGGTACCCCTGAACAGCTGTCAGAAAGAAAAATACACTTTATTGCGGGTAAATGCTCTAAAACTAATTCAACATTTTTCCCCCATATTTTATCTCTCTCCTCAAAATTTAAAATACAAAACTTGATTTTCAGCCATTAAACATAAACAAAAAGGATGTGTTCGTAGACTACACTTAAATTGATCAAAACTTAAAAATATGTGCATGGCAGAAAATGTCACCTTATGGAACGCTACCGTTATTCAATAGATTTTGTTGTTGTTGAAATGTCAAATTTAGAAAGAGATAAGATGAAAATTTTAGGTTGTTGCTCTGATTTTTTATTTTAAAAAAGGGCAATTATAGAGGTTTGGGAAGTCATTTGGAACGAAATATTCAATAAACGTCAAAATACAGTTCTTCAACCATCTGTCAAGCTATCAACTGTCAAATTCCATTCAATAATTTGTTGGTGTTTAAAATTGATTGAAATACTAATTAGTTTTAGACAACAATTATGACATACCCCGCTAGTATCCATACAGCGGACTTTGTATTTCATACAAAATCTTGCAATATGCATAGCTTTCCCGCAAAAAAAACACGACTGATATTTTTGTCCACCGCATTGCCAAAAAACTATGAATTATTTTCCCAACAACAACGGCAACAGAAGAGCCCTTGGGAGTTAAGTGGCTTATGAATCAAGTTAGGGTTATTATAACGTTCAGACACATCTGTGACGATGTTCATTTTTTGTTGTTGCTTATAATATTCAAACCATATGACCATCGGCATTTCTTCTTCTTTGTGATGAGAAGTGGTGGAAGTGGAATGCAATCAAAAAAAATTATCCGATGAGGATGGCCCTTTATTCCCATCGCCATCATCATTATCATTGGCTAAAGAAAAAAAACTCGCCCTTGACTGGTGCTTAATTTATACAATCTTGATTTTGATTTTGTAATACATAAATTGTTTTTAATCTCAAGAAAACAAATCAAGTTTCTTTGTTCTCGAATAGAAGTTGATGTTGGTAACATGGGTTGGGTATAGGTACCTATATGATTTTCTTTTATGAATTAAATGTGTGTTTTGATATTGAATTGATTAATTTATACATAAATTGTTCAAATTGTTTTAGTTTTACACCACATAATGGAATGTTTAAAAGGTTGATGAGAATCATTATTGAAGATACAATATCTATTTAGATAAATTTTGATGTATCACCCAAGAGCTATTATGTTCATCATGGAAATAGGCATGTTTCTATTATTTTATGAGTAGGTAATAAAATCAATAAATTAATCATTTAGAATTAATCCCTTCTACTGTTGGAATCATGGTTGATTCTGAATAAAATATGCTTTTCAAGTATGTACATAGGTTTGTCGATTGCTTTCAGCTCCCATAGGTGCGTGGTATTAATCAATAATGTAATAATCGGTTATTGTAGGGTAAACAAAGGAGATTCAAATAGTTGTCTGATATTTATTATAAATACTTATTTGTAATACTATTTAAACAAATATTGAATACAAGACAATATAATCATATTTAATTAACAATTTCTCATAAATGTGGTGTGGTACTTCAGCATTTAAACGGGTCCTCTCCTTTTAAATGGGATGTTTTTTTCCATTCTCTAAGAATATTATCGTCATCATCGGCTCGACAACCGGGGTCTGGACCTGGCTTCTTTCAACAAGTCTCTCCCACCTATCCCGGTCTCAAACCGACGCGACGCCTCAAGCCTTCGGGCTTCCTTCTACACTGCCGTCTACCATAGAATGTAAGATCTTCACTTCGATAAGCTTTAAGCTACGATTTGAAGGCCAAAGAAAATGGCCAACGCGTCGACTGTTTGACGTAACTCAAAAATGTTCAAAACAGTGGACCGTCAAAGTCCTGCGGAATCTTATTTTGCTAAAAAAAAAATTAGAAAAATATATTTTCTTTTCACGTACATCAAAACCACTAAAAAATTTGAATTTCTAAAAAAATTTCTAAAGTGTATGTGATGGTAAAATGGACAGCTCCCCACCAAGAAAAAGTCATTACCTACTATTACTTGCCACTATAGGTAGTAACATGCTATGGGACCTGGAGTTTATGTTATTCATAGATAATTTAGACCCGGGTCCAAAAGATAAACTGGAGCTCAATCCTTTAAAACGGTTGACTCTTTGACTAAGTTGTTTTTTACTATCTGTCAAAAAATAAATTGGATTTCAATGGATTGACAGCCAATAGTACTAAAATTGTAGTAGAATTCTGTTTTTTACTAAACAGAGCTGCCAAATTCTTTATGAATAACAGCTGTTTCTAACAACCTGTGTGTTAACTTTAGACTTGAGGCCAGTTTGACTCGGTTCTAAAGTTTGACTATGAATATGCCCCTATGTGTCAAGTTTTGGAATCGTAAAAATTTCTTAATCTGTCTGTTTGTCTTTCTTTATCTCTGCCTACAGCCTAAACCACTGAAACCCTAGAGGGAAAATTGATTTTTTTTATCTCCAAAAATATCGATCACGATCACTGCCAAGACAAAACATACATAGCTATTTATCTTGAAGACGAGTCTTACGATTTTAATGAATAATTGTATTCTGTGTGTAATTATAAAATTATTTGTTCAAAAAATATTTTTCAAAAAAATTTGGTTTAAGCTAACCTCTCAATTGGATAAGATTTTCGATTTTCTCATGTTAGTTTGACAGATTATGAAACAAATTTTTTTTGACAGAGGTTCTATAGAAACTTAATAATATTCCATTTCAAAAACATATTTTTTTGATTTTAAATATTTTTTTTTTGTTTTTGAAAACTCAATATTTTGGTAAAGTTTTTGAACATTTTTTTTTTTTTTTGAATTGTTATTATTAAATGTCACCTTTATCTTTTTAAAATATAATGTATAGAGAATTATTTAAAAAAAAAAAAGATCTTAATGATTTTTGAATTTTATTTTTCAAAAATTCTAATATTTCTGATACAAATACTGAATTTTTTGCTATTTCATATTTTTCTTATTTTCTATTTTTTAATTTTTTTTCCAAACATCAAGTTTAGCAAGTTCGTGCGATGCAGTCGTGTCTTTTATTTTATAAAAATTTAATTTTGCTTTAAATCATAAAGTAGCAACCTGCTATTGCATACCAATTTAATAAATGATATCTTTTTATTTTAATAGAATATTAAGTTTGAAGTTGCTATTGAAGTATGTACCTACTTGAAGAATATCTTGTTGTTCTTCATTGTTCATAATAAATATTTTAGACATAATGAATGGTTTCCTCAATAAAGTAGGTAGGTAGGTATAATAATTGATTTAAGAAATTGAAAGGAACCAAGGGGATTCAATTGTAATTAATTAATGATCAGACAAGTTCATCACGAGTTCTAAAATTAATTATCTTAAAATTGTATGTCTTCATTTTCAATGTCTTTTCAAGGCAAACAATCATTCTTCTTTTATGTACTTTGACTTATAGTCAATATAATTTTTTCTTTGTGGTTCTTAGGTGAATTGTCATTTTTCATTTTCACTTAAATTTTAATTAAATTTATTAATTGATTTTAGACTTGAAGAAGCAATTGATAATAATTTTAACGACAAGTTAAATATCTAATAAATGAGTTTAGAAATTAATCGTAATTATTTTGTGCTTTCATATTTTCTATGTATAGTGTGAGGCATTGGCGCCCGGATGGTGGGGCAAGGGGGATCCAGTTGCCCTACATTACATACATCTTGATTAGTTAATTTTTTTTAACCGTGATTTGATGGTAATTCGATACAAAATATTTTTTACTGGTAAATTTTTAAATATATTTTTTGAATCTCACCAACAGTGAAACAGGACCTGTTGATACATATAAAGATTTTTGTTCGTTTATATTGAAAACTTTTTCTTAAAGTTCTGAATGGTATCAAACATGGGCGATTCTCCTAGAAAGTAAAAAAAATGGTGTCTCAATGGTGTTAGGGATGAAATGCCTCACTTTTGACAACAGTGAGGCATTTGAGGTGGTATATACTTACTTTTTTAATGAAAGATGAAGAACAGAACTTAAAGTTGGCAACAGATTTTTAACTTGCGGCCATTTTAACAACTGTAAAGTAATTTTTGCTTAGTTTGGTTTGGCCTTTTTATATCAATAGACTGAAGACGCCTGAACAACGCTTCCAAATTGTGCAAATTTATCCTGATCCCGATTTTTGTAAGAGAAAGATCGATGAAGCTCATTTTTGGTTGAATGGCTTGGCTACGTCATTAAACAAAACTGCCGTACTTGAAGTGAAGATAATTCTCAAGCGATGTTGAGACACCGTTAAATCCAGAAAAACTGAGTGTTTGGTATGCTTTATGGAATTTTGGAATCACGGTACTGGCCAGAACGTTACAGTCAATGGCGACAATTATAGAGCCATGGTTGCTGGCTTTTTAGTTCTTCAATAGAACCACCATAATGTGGAGGAGGTGTGGTTTCAAGACGGCCGGTGCACATGCCACACAGCTCGTTCCACAATTGATTTATTGAAGGGAACTTTTCGTAACGGCTTAGTGAAATCGGACCATTGAATTGGCCTCCAAGATCGTGCGATTTAAAGCCGCGCCGCTAGACTATTCTCTGTGAGGATAGAAGAACTGATCGAAAATTGGACCTCCAGATTAAATAACGTCCGAGCCAGCTAAACGCCAAACGATTATCGTTCGAATAAAGTGAATTTTATGTCAATTTTAAAAGTTCATCTTTGTTTTATTCCATTTCAAAGTACTAGATATACCTCTAAAAAAAAACAATAAATATAGAATTTAAAAAAAATCACCTAAATACTTGAATAAGTTTTTTTTGAAATAGTTTTTGAATCTGAAAAGAAAAATATCTCACTGTTGGGTTGGGTACCTTCCCCCTATGCTTCCTTACAAACTATTAACTGCATTTTATTTGATTTATAATTCTGTCCTGTTTTACTGGTGCATATTATGCTTACACTAAAAATCGATAACACAATTATAACTGTTTTTAAATAGATGTCAGATTAAGAACGAAATTGAAATAATAAAATAACATAGTTGGTATTATTCTTATGGTTGTATTCTCTAAACTGAACGACGTTCCTTGCTTTTATCAAGATCTTTTTTTCTGCAAGCTTGCACAACAAAAAAACCGGTATATAGTAAAAGGGAAGGTCTTAAGTTTTCAAAAATTAAATTTGAAATAAATTGTGTACAGTGTTGAAGTGCCAATGTATGTATGTATGCACTTCTGCTTATCTATAACGAACTAGATTATATGCAATTTTCCTTCCTTCATAATGCCTACATAAATAATATAAAAAGGGGTCAGGGTGTTTTTAAAATGCTTTTTCCAACTGTAAACTGATATTTACAAAAACAGTTGTTATGATGGCTGTTTCTGCAATTAACTTCTGATGCCGAGGTACTCCTTATTAAACTCCTTCCTTAAGAGTTTTTGTATTTTTTTTTTTAAATAAAAAGGGTGACAGCTGTTGTAAGATTATAATCATAACAGCTTATATTATAGGAACTGTCATTTTCCTATTAAGAAGGAGCATACCTACTGAAAAAAATAACATGCTCTCTTTTCATTTCAGCTTTGCAAAAGTCGTCTTTTAGTCAAAAAACAATTTGTTGGTTTTCTATCTTGGGTGCAGTTTTGGCGGCAAAATAAAATGCAGTGCTCAGAGTGGTTATGTGTGCAGTATGCGTATCGCCAGGTGGTTAAGTGGTAAGACAAGGCCGCATATAAGGGACATGCATTGGCTATGCTTATTTGTTTTTGAGTTTATTTTTATGATGCAAAAGAACTAAGTTTTGTTTTAATTTCAGGGTTGAATGAATTTGAATAATCTTGATTAAAATCAATACTTCAATATAATTTAATTTGCAGCAATTTATTTTTATTCTTCAAACTAAATAAATTAACTTGGTGTACGTATAGCAAAGACGAATGAAAAAAATATTGAAAATATAAATGTTCATGTTCAATTTTAATATTTTCATGAAGGTAAGAATTTTGTGTTTATATAAAAATAAATTTAGAAGGTTAGAAAAGCTTTTTTTTAAATTAAATTTATGCAGAAAATTAAAATTTGCTTAAACTATTTGTATAGGGTATTATTTTAAGAGGTATAGCACAGTTTTGAAGTGAAAGAAAGAAATTATAAGGAAAATATTTAGAGATCTTTGTTTGCTACCAGGAACTCTTTTTTTTAATTTTTTTTGTTTGGATTTTGAAAATTTTTGGTTCTAATTTAATGCTCTGAAAATAATACTTGCTGCGTGAAACTAGCAAAAAAAAAAACTTATTTTATTGGTTGAATGAATTCTTTTCATTGTTTCAATTAATTTATTTCATTGAGTTAGGTAACTATTTTCATTTATTCAATGCATTATTTTCATTGGTTCAATGAACCAATTTCTTTAATTTAATGATATTCATTCGTTATTACTTATTAACGTTGTTATAAAGCTAAGTTTAAAATTTCTATACTTACGATTTTGATCGTCGATTCAATAGACTCGTCTTTTTGGCATCGCTGGTCCAAATATCTTAAGCTGCAACCATCTTCAACAAAGAGAAGTGAACGTGAAGCGAAATCATCTTCAACAGAAGAGAATAAAAAAACGTTTTTGATTTATTTTACTCTGTGTACATATGTATTTTTATTTTTTGTTTCGTTTTTTCTTATTTAAAAATTTCTTTTGCTTCGGTTATAAAAGATTTAATGGAATTTTATGAGAACATATTTGAATGCAAATTATGAAGATGGCAACATTTTAAAAATAAATATCAACTGCCCTTACCAAAAGTTCTTAAGATTAAGTTTAATACCATAAGAAAAAAAAAAACAAAAATTCCTTTAACCACTCGAAAGCACTGTATAGCTCTTGACCATTGTAGTAGATGCAAATAATCTTCAATTTCTTGAGGTGGTTTCCCGATCTATAGGAACGCTTCTTGTTGGTCCTTGATGGTAAATTTCAGGCTGCTTTTCATAACCGTTTTGTCCTTCACAAACGCTTTTTGAGTTGGCCTAAAGTATCCATGCATGCCTGTTAAAATGAGAACATTCTTGGCATCTGAAATGAAAAGCAAGGAGTTTATTTTTAGATTGTATCTAATTTTCAGTGTTTTATAATATTAATAATATTAATATAATATTAATAATCATGTCGATTACAGAATCCAAAAAACTAGATCCGCAATGATTCACAGTGTAGTGTTCTCTTTTCTTCTCATGATAAATGAATAGGTGGGAAACAGAGCTCTAACTGCGGATCGAGTTTTGCGGATTCTGTAATCGACATGCATATCAAATTTTGAGAGAGGATTTATGTATGTATAACCAAATTAAAAATTTAAAGATTTTATGAACCCTTATGGTTGATATCGAAAAATGCTGGTAGGTTTTTTTTTCTGCGCTGTTCATTTGAGGCGAAGCAATAAAGGCAGCGTTTTTTTCCAATGTTCAAAAGTGTTTAATTGAGAAGTGGTCAAAGTGATTTTCAAGCCCTTTTTGATGTAAAAAAAAACTTCTCGTGAGTATATTTAATGGCAACAAATTTCTAAACCTTTTTACTTAGAACGTGAAGAAACTACTTCTAACAAAAACTTCTTTCCACAATGAAACATTTCAGTGGACCTGAAAATTACAAATATTCAATAAACTTTTCAAAATTCAAAAAAAAAAAAAAAATTAAAATTACAATGAATTTTTCATTGAGAAAATGAAAACTTTTCACTGTCTCAATGAAATATTTTTCAATATCAAATCTTATGTTTTCAATGAAAAGTTCATTGAAATCTGATCGCGTGACTTTATTTTTCAACTTTGCAGATTTTTTCAATGAATGTTATTTCACTGGGCCTAAGAATTGTGCATTGTCACGATGTTTCTTACATAATTGCAATTAAAATGTGGTGAAAGATCAAAACAAACGATTTTTTTCAGTGTATGAGTAGTAGATCCTAATTTATTTAACCAAATCAACTGAAAAACGCTTAATTCGTTACGAATGAATCGCATCCATACAACAATGGAAACTAATCGAACTATTCCACATGAGTATGCATTACAAGCTGTCGAAAGATTTTTTAAGAGTACCCTCTTTGGTTTTCAAACCAATTCCAATTAAGAATTCAAACCTTAAAATCTATCCTTTTGTCGCCTAACTATCAATTCAGGACATAAAACATAAACGAAATAAACACAGACATGGAAACCTATTTGTTTCAACACTTTTGCTGCAATACTTTCAGCTAGGGGGATGCACATCAAAATACACAAAAAACCAGGTAACCTAGATTTTTCAAAAAATGCATTTTTAAGGTTTAATAATTAATTCCTCTGATGGGCTTCGCAAACTGGCCACAATCATGCGATATATCGTTGTCGGCTAACATCAAACACTTTATAGGGAGTCCTGTTTTGAAACCGATGGTGTTTTGTTTGTTTAAATAAATAAAATTTACAGTTTCATAAATAAAGTAAAATGTTGAAAATAACAAACCCATTCATTGATTGAGGTAGAAAAATTCATGTAAGCTTCCAGATTTTTTTAGAGGTATAGAACTTTGAAATAGAATAAGATAATGATGCTTTTTTAAAATTGACAAAAATTCACTTTTAGCATTAGAATTTAAATATGAGGAACGAATCTGGCGTATGACCACTACGGTTAACTTGGACGTAATTGAATCTGGAGGTTCAACTTTCGATCACTTTTTTCAACATTTGTGGCCGAATGTTGCCCTCAAAGTGGTTGAACGCTTAAAAGCGTAAACTACCGACTTCACATATCTACACAGAAAATAAACGACAACTCACGGGTCCAAAACGTGAAACAATGAGGTTACCAAACGTTTCTTTCAATAAGTCAATTGTGACACGAACTCTGTGACACGTTGCGCCATCTTGTTGAAACCACAACTCCTGCACATCATGGTTGTTCAATTGAGGAACGAAAAAGTTAGTAACCATGGCTCTATAGCGGTCACCATCGACTGTAAGGTTGTGGACAGCATCGTTATTCCACCATTCCATAAAGCACACCAAACAGCCTGTTTTTCTGGATGTAACGGTGTCTCAGCATATGTACACCTGATGATTATCTTCATTCCAATTACTTATCTTTTCAAAGAAAAGTGACATTCATCGCTAAATAAAATTCGGTATAAATTTGCACAATTTGGAAGCGTTGTTCAGTCGTTAGTCTATCGATATTAAAATGCCAAACCAACGTTAAATAGCTGTTCAAATGGCAGCCTGTTAAAAAAGTGTTGCCAACTTAATGTTTTTTACATCATTTATATAATTATCTAATAATTCTGTTCACAATTTATCAACAATTTCAAAACTTCACTATAACGAATTATCTCTTCACCTGAAGTTATTGTGTACATTTCCAGAACTAAAATAGCTTCCTCCATGCATGAATAGTTTTGAAATCTAATAAAACTTTTAAAGCATTTCCCCATAACGTCAATTGTCACGTATTCAACACATCATCAATTTTGTGGGTGTAAACGATGAGCACATTTTTCATCAAAGTAAAACAAAAAAACATTAAAGGGAAGATAAGTAATTATTCTTCTTTTACATAATCATGCACCAGATGACGTTGAAATTATGTCGAAAGCGCAACTAAAATAAGTTTTTTTTTCCTTTTTGTGTAATAAATAAAGTGGAGCATTTTAAGCCCGGGCAATTTTCTGGAACATATTTGAATTAAAACAAACATACAGCAACATTATTTTGTGTTTATTTTAAGAACTTAAAATAAACCAACAACTCCCGAAAAAAAGAGGGAACTCGAAGGAAGCATTTAGAGACTTTGGTGGTTCTGATGCTGGTGCATGATCAGATGCTTGCAATTACGCGATTTCCTAAGATTATTCGAAAGAAAAATGTTTTTCTCATTGATGTTGTTTTGAGATTAAGAAAAAAATGCGGAAGCATTTTCTTGAGGAGAAACATCTAGTTAGTAAAAATATTATTCTGAAAGTATATGCTCGTGAACTGATACCAAATATTGTTGCTTGATGGATGCTGAATATCTCTTTGATTCAAAATTGAATTTGTGCCTGTTTATAAAAATCTTGTCAGTTAAGCAAATCGGAGTGTTGGTTGATTTAATCGGACACAAGGAAAGGATATGTCCGTCAACCTAGCTTAAAAAAATCTATGGTTATGCTTACTACCTACCCTTCAAAATGGGGTAAAATGAACTACGGAAAAATAATTTGGTTTGCAATTAATTGGTTTGAATTTGTTTTGTAGAAAAATGATAAAACTTCAGAATTTTAACATATTTTTTAAAAAATAATTAATAAAACAATTTTCATAAAACATTTTACTCAGGTAAAATTAATTTTAAAAAAAATGGTAAGCCATTACTGTCGAAGATAGAATTATTGACTCTGCAAAGAATGAAAAAGGGGGTAGTTTGATGATTTGCAACTAAATGAACCCTTTATTAAAAAAAACTTAAAAACAACTTTTGTTTCAAAAAAAGTTTTATTGAATTTATTTCACATTGCCATATTTTCATTATTCCATGGTACAAAACGTCTTCCAATAGGCTCTGTCAAAAAAAAAAATTAAAAATGTCAAACATCCCAAGCCTAGAATTTGTTTAGTAAAATTCAACAAAACTGGTTTTTACAGAACTCATTAGAAGAGTGGACGTTCAAGATTAACTATTAACTCCAAGACCCTCTGTATACATTATGTACGTACTTAGTTGAAATTTAAATTTAAACAACTAACGGTGGGAGGACCTCATGTTTTTTTTATCTCGGCTAATAGATAATTTCAAAATTTTTAAATGCTCTAAGTGAAAACTCAAGTCTCATATAACTGACACTATGCTAATTTTGTTTGAAATACTTTTTGTGTGTAATTATATCCTACTCGAAAATATCAGTCCACTCTTTTGAGAGTTTTTGTACTACATTTTGCGGTAAATATTGATTTTTGCACTTTATCACCATTTCAGCAACCTTTAACAAAATCTCTAAATCAAATTTCCTTAATTTTATTTCTGACCTTTCTTGGTTGGTTGGTAGGTGTAGAAACATTTCGCTATTAATGTTATAAAGGCCTTTTTAATTAAAAAAATATTGATTCTTTGTCACGATATCATCTGCGAAGATATTCACAGACGTACCACCTGTCTATCTATACCACCTACCTGGCATAGTAAGTCGTATAATTGAACTGAATTTCCATCTAAAGGACTGGAATTCCTCATAAATCGATAGAAATAACATTTCCTCGGCAGGCATTCGAGGCAAATGATAATATAATCAAAAAAAAACAGTAATTTGAGATTTTGTGTCTCTACATATCTTTACCTTTGTAGTTATGTAGATGAATGCGAATAATGTTATCTACCTTTACATATCTACGAGTATATATTTTTTCACGTAGATTGTAATTTATTTATTAGTTCCACATTTCCACACATATTACTCTCACATCCGGGAGTCACCAAAACGATCTCCATAAAATTGTAGATAGTGATTTTGTTAATTTAGAAGGTTGTTTTTTTTCTATTAATAATTTTATTGAACTTTAATGCAACGTTTTTGTATGGATTTTTCTTGTTCTATTTCCATAAACACACATTGATAAAAGAAGATAAGATAGCAAGTTTGTTGACTTTCCTATCAAAAGTTATTCATACCTAAAAAAAACTATTCAGCAAAATTTAATCTAGCTTACATACTTTTTGGGTGAATAACCAAACCATCTACTTTCCTCCTATTAACAATGCCACTCATTGTAACATAAAACATTATTTCTTCTTCGAAAATGTTGTTTTATTTTCAGAATCAATTGACTTCATTTATTTCGTAATAAATTAGATCTTCTTCAGTATAAGATAAGTACAGTACAGTCTATAATATAAGTTCATTGAAGATGCTTTCCAATTTAAAGACATCCAAGTAGGCTATGAATATTTAAACTTAAGCTTTAAGTTAAGGTAAATAACAAGAAGAAAATGTTTTCATAAGTTTTAAAAACTATTTAAGTCTCTTCCATTTCCAATCCGCAATTCCTGCCGCTTTTTGGAAATATAATTTTAAAGGGTTTTCCAATAAGAAGTGTTAATTTGAATTGCCCGCTGTTTCAGTTGTCACATATGACAAGTAGAAACTACGCCATTAATAAAAATGGAACGATAAACGATTCAACAACGCATTGAAATTATCAAAATTTCACTATTAAAATGGTGAAAATTGGGCAGAGATGGTTTTTGGTCGTTGTGAAGCACCTTGTCGAACCGCGATTCAGAAATTGGAGGAACAATTTGAGCTGTCGGGACAAGAAAGCGATGTGAAGAATAAAAACCTGCGCACTTCTCTCAAGAACAACTGAGACTATTGCTGATGTAGCCCAAAGTGTCTTCGTAGGTTACTACAGGGTCAAATCACCCTGGGAAGTTAAGAAAGCGGTAAAGATTGAACGAAGTAATATCCTCTGGACAAACACAGATAACTTAAAGCGCTTAGTTAATAATTAAGGTACCACTACAGTCCGGGTCGGAGCAGGTGATTCTCCAATTGAATCGGTCACTACCTCTAGCTGTCTCCAACCTCGCACGGAAAGTTTGTTAAGGACCTCTTCCACCTGAACAGCCGACAGTCTTTCTCTATTGCGCTGTCCCTCGCGATTGGATTCGAAGACTTTCTGGGCTGGAGTGTTGGGGACCATCCGCTCTACATAATACATACATCCGATTGACCGTGCGTTTTCCATCGTCATCCTGCGGAAAAGTTTGGAACGGACAAAAAATTATACATGGTTCTATATAGCTCCCCTCTAAAGATGTTCTTTTAAGTCGATAAAATGGTGGTAGTTGTCTTAAGTTCTTGAGTTTTTTCAAAGATTTTTCTATGTGCAGTATGAAAATTTGTTCTATGGTGGAATTTGCCAGTCTAAAGCCACACTGAAATTAGCTACGAGGTTGTTGACGAATGGCTTCAGACACAATGAAACAATGCTGAAGGCATGCTGTCTTTACAGATGAGCTGGTGCGTACTCCTAACCAAGCCATCACCTGTCCGTTTGAAGTTAGAGAACTCCAGGGTGAAAAAGCACTTTCTCCTACATTCTACTGTTCTTGTTATGTGCATTCAAATTCTTCATATTTATTTTAAAGTTTTAATTTTCGTCTGTAGGAAAAAAAAAGAAAGAATAAGTCGTGTTCAGAATTTTGTAAGTCACTTGAGAACAAAGACAGATCACCCTTCTTTTAACGAATTTTATTTTTCTTATTTATTATTAACATCATGGTATTAACATCATGCGTACAAAGTCTGTTTATGCTAACTATGTATATTACCTAAGTTCCCTCATGTATGCAAGTTGTTCCGATTATAAAAACAATTATAAACTATTTTGTTTTCCACTTGCATTATTTTGCTTGTAATAGGGTAAATCAACATAAAACTGACATAATTTTAAAATTTGTTTGAATAAATAAATTTGAGGTATCTTAATACCTCAAATTTATTTATTCAAACAAATTTTAGAATTTATTATATATATTTATTTTTAATACATACTTTATTTCTATTTTTTAGTTATTGTTGAATTGTTATAATATAAATTTACTACCGTTAATAAAATAAGTCAACAACTAACACTAAACCAAACAACAATAAGAAATTCGAAAATTGCTATTTTAGAAGATTTTTGAATCAAAAATATTTTGTTAGGATCCTAAACAATTTTAAAATGGCTCATTTTTTAAAAAGCTATCGAAAACAAAGTTTCAAATACTCAAAAATTTGGAAGCAATAGTAAAGGTAAGGTGAAGTGGGGTTTTGTACGAGCAGTCTAAATTCGAGCTTACGAAAAGAAGTGAAAAATTGTTGTTTCCAATTTTAAAATTTGCATATTTCTATTTTAGCTCAATCTATTAAACTATATGAATACGATTTACCCTATTTTAAGAAATGCATATGAAACCCAACTCCAAAACATGGGCTAAGAGATAAGCACAAGAAACCTGTCACTATCACCCATATAGCACTTCTATGGTAACCTAAATATTAACTTATCCCCTCCTCCCATTTAATTTAGGTATATTTGTTTTTTTTTTTCGTTACACACCGCATTGAAATATGGGTTTAAAAAAAAAATGTCATGAGACATCGCAACATAAAAACAAAAATGGTATAATTATACCGTTTGGATTCCTTAACAAAAACATTAACAATGTAGCGTTGCGTCGTTCCTGTTGTAGCATCAACTGCTTTACCGACATTACAACCGAACACAAGTGCACATACAGTACATCTTATTTCCCCTTTGATGAAATTAATTGACGTTCTCATCGCAAGAAGATAAAATACCTTTTTTTTGAAGTGAAAGAAGCAAAATACGTCTACTTGAAGTGTACCTGACCATTTGTGGGTGTAGTGCATCTAAACGTGATCTAACTTCATAAAAAAACTTTAACACACATAGCTATATAGATAGAGGTATAAACCAATTATATGTTTTTAATAAACGTTTTACGTCCATTGAATTTGTCTAAAAGGGAAAGGGTGACCAGCAATATGAGTGTCGTTGAATACATCATCATCGGTGTCCGTCAAACAGAACGATGACCATGACGATGGACAACGATGAGCAACCATCATATGATGGTGATTGTAAATTTGAATGTGAATATAAATTCTTTTAATCAATGAATTGTCCGGTGGATAAGGGATTGTCAGTTTTTTGTGGAATGTTTATATTTTTTTTTTTATTGGAAATTATTAAATCAGTATTCATCCTATGCAAGTGGCAATAAATTCTGGAATTCTCTCAAACCTCAATGAAGAATGGTATTTTTTTTTTCAAAAAACTAAAAACCTCAAAATTGATTTTTCAAAAACGGGATTGTTAAAAAGTATTTAAAATCAAAACCTGTACCAAATTAAGAAAGTAAAAAACTAATTTTTTAAAGAAGAGAAGCCAAAATTGTTAAACATAGGTTAAAATTTTAGGGTTTCTCGAAACAATGTTCCATATTTAGTGTATCCACACTCAGAGAAAAAATCTGTGTAAAAATGCCTAAACCTGCTAGCGTGAAATTTTTTGTATGGAGAATGCATGTCAAGCATAAATTCACGCTAGAAATAACATAATTTACATGCGACTTAGGAAGTGCAAGCTAAGCTAGACTGCCTTAATTTGCTAGGGTGAATTTTTTTGTATGGAAATTTCTGTCAAGTGTAAATCTACCCTAGAAATAAGGCAATTTATGTACGGCTTGGGAAATGAAAGCTAAGGTAAATTGCCTTAAAATGCTAGGGAAATTATTTTTTTTGGAGAATTTGCTAGTCAAGCGTAAATTAACACAGGAAATAACAAATTCTATGTAAGCTTGGGAAGTGAAAACTAGGGTAAATTGCCTTAAAATGCTAGGGTAATTTATTTTTTTTAGAATTTGCTAGCCAAGCGAACATTTACACAGGAAATAACACATTTTATGTAAGCTTGGGAAGTGAAAGCTAGGGTAAATTGCCTTAAAATGCTAGGGTAATTTATTTTTTTAGAACTTGCTAGCTAAGCGAACATTTACACAGGAAATAACACATTTTATGTAAGCTTGGGAAGTGAAAGCTAGGGTAAATTGCCTTAAAATGCTAGGGTAATTTATTTTTTTTAGAACTTGCTAGCTAAGGGATCATTTACACAGGAAATAACACAATTTATGTAAGCTTGGGAAGTGAAAGCTAGGGTAAATTGCCCTAAAATGCTAAGGTAATTTATTTTTTTTAGAACTTGCTAGCTAAGGGAAAATTTACACAGGAAATAACACATTTTATGTAAGCTTGGAAAGTGAAAGCTAGCATAAATTGCCTTAAAATGCTAAGGTAATTTTGTTTTTTTAGAACTTGCTAGCTAAGGGAAAATTTACACAGGAAATAACATATTTTATGTAAGCTTGGAAAGTGAAAGCTAGGATAAATTGCCTTAAAATGCTAAGGTAATTTTGTTTTTTTAGAATTTGCTAGCTAAGGGAAAATTTACACAGGAAATAACATATTTTATGTAAGCTTGGAAAGTGAAAGCTAGGATAAATTGCCTTAAAATGCTAGGGTAAATTCTTTTTTTTAGAATTTGCTAGCCAAGCGTAGATTAACACAGAAAATAACACATTTTATTGGGAAGTGAAAGCTAGGGTAAATTGCCTTAAAATGCTAGGGTAATTTATGTTTTTTAGATTTTGCTAGCCAAGCGTAAATTAACACAGGAAAGAACACATTTTATGTAAGTTTGGAAAGTGAAAGCTAGGGTAAATTGCCTTAAAATGCTAAGGTAATTTTGTTTTTTTAGAATTTGCTAGCTAAGGGAAAATTTCCACAGGAAATAACATATTTTATGTAAGCTTGGAAAGTGAAAGCTAGGATAAATTGCCTTAAAATGCTAGGGTAAATTCTTTTTTTTAGAATTTGCTAGCCAAGCGTAGATTAACACAGAAAATAACACATTTTATTGGGAAGTGAAAGCTAGGGTAAATTGCCTTAAAATGCTAGGGTAATTTATGTTTTTTAGATTTTGCTAGCCAAGCGTAAATTAACACAGGAAAGAACACATTTTATGTAAGTTTGGAAAGTGAAAGCTAGGGTAAATTGCCTTAAAATGCTAAGGTAATTTTGTTTTTTTAGAATTTGCTAGCTAAGGGAAAATTTCCACAGGAAATAACATATTTTATGTAAGCTTGGAAAGTGAAAGCTAGGATAAATTGCCTTAAAATGCTAGGGTAAATTATTTTTTTTTTCTGAATATGAATTGAGTTCCTACAACTTAATTTTCCCGCCAATTTTCTATGTAATTATACCTTATATATGTGATGATATTTGCCAAAGCTGTTTTTATATGACGATGTCAAACTGAACTCAGGCAACAGATTAATTTTCACATAAAGCCACCCCATCGTCTTCTTACCCAAAGTTCTGTGAACATGAACACACTCATTTTCATAATTTCGATATTTTCTTTCGCTCCAAGTTTAGTCGAACAACGAACATAGAAAACAACGAACATCAAATGTCAAACAGAATACGTGGATTAAAAGAGAAAACAAAAATCCTGCCTCACTATGCCATCTCTTTCTCACCATGCAGTGCGAATGAGTTAAATTACACTAGAGAAGTTTAAATGGTTTTGCGGATTGCGTTCAATCAGTGCTGTCGTTTTGATAATTTCAATTTCAAGAGCAGAGTTTCAGTTGTTTATAGTTTTAATATAATTTCAAAAGATTTTTTCGAGTCTTTCTACCTGTTGTTTTTTATTTCAGTTTCAAATTGGACAGAATACATCTTGAAAGCTTTCATTTGTATTTTCGTCAGTTCTTCGTAGTCGAAGTGTAGAAGACAGGGAAATAGTACTTTTTTCCTTTCTATGAGTTTCAAGTAAAAAAAGATGAGATTTAATAAGTTTTTGTTTGTGGTTGCAATCAAATTCGACGCTATATTGTGGCGAAGCTCTTGATAGCTTATACAATTGATCATGATAGAGCTGATTGCTTCACCTTTGGATTATATGCTTTAAAAAGAAGAAAAAGATCTAATAAAACCTCGCATAATGTTTTTGGCTTAAGTCTTATAGGTAGGTACACACAGTGCTGCTTTTGCCGAAATAAATGCTAAAACTGAAATTTGGAATATGGATTTGTTTCATTTATTTTTTCACAAAGTAATACTTTCAAGCAATTGATAAATTGGATATTTTGTGAGCCTACTTATTTCTGTTCGCAATATTTTTCAACTTTGAACTCATATTTCTTATTGGAAAATACATAATGAACAAATATTATTATTTCATAATAATTTAAATATTGTGAACTGAAATATTAACAAACAGAAGGATAAGGTATAATTCTACAGATTTTTGGATTTCACCTAAAAAGTAGGAACCGCAGGTAAAAACAAAAAACGTGTTTTTTCTTTTGCATATATTAAGTATTAAATTTTTGTATATTTATAAAATGCATAGTATATAATATTTTATTCAAAATAAAAAGTTCAGATTTTACTATAAAAAAAAATATTTCAGTACATCAAAATCTTCAAGTTTTGCAAAAATCTGATGTGTGAAATTACGCTAGTTATTAGGTAATTCTTCCTAAGCTTAGATAATTTTCCCGCCCATTACCTAGATCTGTGTAACTTTACGTTTGCTCATTAGGTCATTCTTCCTAAGCTAAGGTAAATTTTCCCGCCCATTACCTAGATCTGTGTAACTTTACGTTAGCCCATCAGGTCATTCTTCCTAAGCTAAGGTAAATTTTCTGAGTTAATTTACGTAAGCGCATTAGGTAAAAATTATGAAAAGAATAGTTTCTGTTCTGATCCAATTTTTGCGCAAAATTTATTTCAATGAATCGGGTTTCAAAAATAATTTCTACGATGTTTATTGTCAGAACACACTGGTTGAGCCCACTATTAATGTAGATGAAATGTAAATCATAATGTAAAAAAAAGTTCTGTCCATTAAATTGATTTTTTTGTGTTATATGCACAGAAGGTGAAATAAACGTTTTGACCTAAGCTAACGTTTCTGTTGTTGGATTGTCTCACTGTTCCAACTGTCTCACTGTAAGCACAATTTCCCTACTTTAATTTGAAAAATTAAATTAAATTAATACCTTGACCAAGGTTTGAGAATTTTGATATTTTGTCAATTTTATTTTTGCTTATATTAAGTTCTTTCCTTAACTTATTACCTTGTTTTGACATGTTTGAAGTATTTGATTTTTGTATATTTCAATACATCTTTCAAATTTTCGAAAAATGTCAGTATCTTTTTTCTTGTAATTTTTTTCATTTTAATTTGTTAATGAACTATTGCTGAAAACAATAGATTTAACTCAAACAAATCTCACAAAGAGTAAAAAAGTGCAAACAGAACTCCATCACTGTCAGAGGCAAACGCAAATCGAAATCTCATATTCTCTTCAAATCTAATAAGTCAAAATTTAGTTTCGATTTTAGCTAACGTTCAGATAGAAATTTAGCACGAGCTGCATACTACGCAATGCAGTAGAATAAATTAATAGATTGGCTTAAAGTGTTGTGCTACTATACAAATATAATTCTCTAAAAGACTTCGCTTTCATAAATCTAAAAACTCAATTTATTTATACCAAATTCTTCTTTTTCTTTATTATCATCATGTACCTTATACTACTGTATTATATTGTATTATACTGTAGTATGTATATCATGTTCGACAGCACTGAGGCCATTGTGCGTACCATGTATAAATTTACTGAGTGCGCAGCCATCTTATTAATTTAATATTTCGTGTTCTACGGTCAGTGACAGAGGTTCGCCTAGTAAAAAAAAAGGAATAATAAAAAGTGTAATAAAAAGTGTAATAAAAAGTCAAATTATAAAAAAAAAAATTGAAACCTAAATATAAAAACTCAAAAATAAAGTAAATCTAAGAAAACAAAATAAACAGTGAAAAAAAAACAATAAATCAAAAAGAAAAAACTAAAAGAAAAAAACCCTACTGACAGCGAAGAGGGAAGCTGCTGCCCACCACTTACCAGCAAAAAAAAAGTAAGTTCTTTAAATATATTTAAACCACCCCATTCCTGTCGCATATATTGCATATTAAACAAAAAAATATTTGTTTTTTTTTTTAATTTTGACTTGAAAATTAATTTTTCAAAATTTTTTCGTTTGATCAAATCCAATTTCATATATATGTATAGCCCAGTCATTAGGTAAAAATGCCTTAGCTAAGGCAACTTTTTGTTAGACCTTAGGTAAAAATGCGTAAGCTAAGGCAACTTTTCGTAAGCCCTTAGGTAAAAATGCCTAAGCTAAGGCATCTTTACGTTAGCCCTTAGGTAAAAATGCCTTATTTATGTGTTGGCTGATATGAATTTACCGTTTGTAATTGTTTTGAGTAGCTTGCGGTTGCGGCCAGCAGTTCGATTCATTTTTCATTAAATGTTGCACTTTCATTGGCACAAGTTCGCTAAAGTGAAAAGTTAAATTACAAGTGAAACGAAACTCAAGAAATTTAGATAAACTCAAAGTAATAAAAAGTAAAGAACATAAAAAGATTAGCAAAAAAAAATTCAAGAAACCAAGATAAAACCAAAAAAAAAAAAGAAACCTAACAACAGCGACGAGACAAGCAGCTGCCACCTACGAGAACATACCGGCACAAAAAAGTAAGATCTTTATATATATTTAAACCACCCCATTCCTGTCGCATATATTGCATATTGAACAAAAAATATTTGGTTTTTTTTAAAATTTTGACTTGAAAATTAATTTTTCAAAATTTTTTCGTTTGATCAAATCCAATTTCATATATATGTATAGCCCAGTCATTAGGTAAAAATGCCTTAGCTAAGGCAACTTTTTGTTAGACCTTAGGTAAAAATGCGTAAGCTAAGGCAACTTTTCGTAAGCCCTTAGGTAAAAATGCCTAAGCTAAGGCATCTTTACGTTAGCCCTTAGGTAAAAATGCCTTATTTATGTGTTGGCTGATATGAATTTACCGTTTGTAATTGTTTTGAGTAGCTTGCGGTTGCGGCCAGCAGTTCGATTCATTTTTCATTACATGTTGCACTCTCATTGGCACAAGTTCGCTAAAGTGAAAAGTAAAATTAAAGTGAAACGAAACTCAAGCAATTAAAAAATAAATTAATTAAAAAATAAACTTAAAGTAATAAAAAGTAAAGAACATACATAAAAAGATTAGCAAAAAAAAATCAAGAAACCAAGACAAAACAAAAAAAAAAGAAACCTAACAACAGCGACGAGACAAGCAGCTGCCACCTACGAGAACATACCGGCACAAAAAAGTAAGATCTTTATATATATTTAATTTAAAGTTCATTGAATATTGAAAGCAAAATAGTTTTTAACGTAAAATCAGTTGAAAAAAAAATAATTGTTTTTTTTTTTAATTTTATCTTGAAAATTAATTTTTCAAAAATGATTCGCTTGATCAAGTTGGTTCGTTTAGTCGGTGTAATTTTATGCAAGCTCTTGGGTAAATCAGCCTTAAATACAAGGTGATTTTCTCTAGATCGGTGTAACTTTGAGCTAGCACTTAGGTAAAAGTGCCTTATTTCATTTTCCACTATCAGATTTTGGTAATTTCTTAAAGTTGTTAGATGAGTCTAAGCTGTCATTTCTACATTACTTGCTTTTATTTGGGTCATTTAAAAGGTTTTGAGTTTTACGGCCATATTATTCACCAGGTTAAAAATACCTCTGGATGTAAAGAAATTGAAATGCCAAAAATTAATCCAAATCCATAATATTCACAACTTCAATCCAATCTGATATCCATTTTTTAAAATCCAATCTCGTTAAATCCAAACAAATTGAAACTGCTCTCTGGAGGTCTGTTTAAGTTTTTAAATCCAGATGTAAAATTCATTTTCACAGTGTTCAGTTGTTTTGTCAAGTATTTTGTAAAGGAAAAATAAAGATAGACGCTAATCATACAAAATTTATTGAATAATCACATAATTTTTTTTGAGTAAATAATATGAACAGAAAATTAAATCCTTCGATTTAGGATATTCAGATTTAAGTGATTGGATTAAAAATTAACTTTGATACAAACTAAATCCAGAGTGAATAATAGGCCGTCAATAAAACCTATCAATATATTTTTCTAATCCATATTGATGGAAAATATATTTTCTTTCAGGAATAGGTCTAATCGAAATTAGATTGTCTTGATTTCAACAGCAATCATGTCTTGCTTTATTTGTTTAAGCTCATTTCGAAATCTACATAGTCTTATAAGTCATCTGAAAATAATACATGGATGTGATACCAATAGTAGACTAAAATGTTTCCAAAAATCATGTGGTCAAGTATTTCAAGGAATGTCATCATATAAAAGGCATTTATCTATTCATTTGAAAGAAGAGTTATGTAGTAATGACGAAAAACAAAGTAGGAAAAGTCCTTGCGTGTTTGAAAGCCCCTTAGAGTTCAATAATGACTCATCCACACCAATGGATTTAGAGCAAGGTTCGGAAGTTGATTTGGATCATGAAAATTTTCAAATACCTGCACCCTCAATTAGACTCATAAACCCAAAACTGACTTTCGAAGACAATCTAGTTCAATTTATTCTAAGTCTTCACAATAACAATAACTTTGCACGAAAAGATGTCAATAAGATACAAAAAGGAATTGAAAAGTTTATTATATTACCTCTATTAGAAAATATAAGTGACATAGCTTCTACCATGTGTGAAGGTGACAAACAAAAAATAAATTCAATCGTTCATAAATACAAAGGGCTTTTTAAAGAAGTAGATTCTGAATACAAACTAAAAAAATGGTTGGAAAACCATGACCTATATAAGGAGCCAATGGAATTTGATATAAATAGGGAAATCGCAAACGTTATGAGAGGTGGACAAAGCACTTTAGATGAAAAGGTTGATAAAGGTATAATAATGAACTTAAAATTTCAATTTCGAAAAATATTGGAAAAAGAAGGAAATCAAAAGGTACTTACAGATTATTTATCTTCGAAAAATATTTCAAATAAAGGACATTTCATAAATGGAAAACTATGGCAGGAAAAACAAAAAATGTATAAAAATAAAAATGTAGTTCCATACTTCCTTTATACAGATGATTTTGAAATCAATAATCCCTTGGGATCACATACTGGTATACATAAGATAACAGGCATATACTTTTCAATCCCTATTTTTGAAAATTCCTACAAGGTCAATGATATTCATATAGCTTCCTTAATCAAAGCTGAAGATGCAAAAGTGTATGGAAATGATTTGACGCTTAATATACTAGTTCAAGAAATTATTTCTTTGGAACAAGAAGGAATTGAGATCACTTTGAATAACGAAAAAACATCTATACGTTTTATAGTTGGTATAATTTTGGGAGACAACTTGGGCCTTAATCAAATCTTAGACTTTAGTAAATCTTTTTCTGCAAACCACTTTTGTAGATTTTGCACTGCACCAAGTAACCTGACAAAAACAATGTGCAAAGAAGACTTAACAAAAATTCGAACACAAGAAAACTATGAGGAAAATCTATCGGCTGATTTTAATTCTACAGGAGTCTATAAGAACTCAATTTTAAATACCATACCATCTTTTCATGTTGTTTATAATTTTTCGGTTGATGTTATGCATGATGTGTTTGAAGGTGTTGCACATTACAACCCGACACATGTTTTAGAACACTATATTAAAAATAAAATTTTCACATTGGATGAATTAAATGGTTTCAAAACTACTTTTTCTTATGGGGATACCGAAAAGGGAAATTTGTTCAAAGATATCACTGCAGCACACATAAAACGAAGGAGATTAAACGCAACGGCAAGAGAAATGTGGACATTTGTTCATCACATTCCCTTGATTATTGGTCATTTAATTCCAGCTAATGATAAAGTTTGGGAATTTGTACAAATTTTTATTAAAATACTAGACATTTTACTTCTTCCGCGATACAGCGATGCTACATTACATGACTTTGAATTGCTTGTAGAAAATCATAATCTCTTTTATCAGACATTATTTGGCGACTCGTTAAAACCGAAACACCATCATTTGGTTCACTACCCACGAATTATACGCAACTCTGGACTACCAAAATATTATTGGTCGTTCTTATTTGAAGCTAAACACCAAGAACTCAAATCCTATGCGAGAGTTACAAATAGTCGGAAAAACATTTTACTATCTGTTGCAAGAAAATTTCAGCTCAAATTTGCTTATAGGATTCTCCAACATAAGGAAGACCATCTGCAGTATTCAGATCATGATCGTATAACAAATGTTGAAGAAAACCTTTCTTATTTGAATTCCACTATTTTGAACGAAAATTCGAAACAATATGAAAAAATTGTCTTACTGGGCACTGAGTATAAGAAAGGTCATTATTTATCAATTGGTAATGCTACAGATGTTATATTTTATTTAATCAACAGAATTATTATTAATAATTCTGAGGCGTATATAATATGTCAAGAAATGTCAACAACATTTAATGACCATTATTTATCCTATGAAATACTTTCAACGGTACGTCCAATTCAGTTACATATAAAATCAATCGAAGAATTTGACGGACCACCAGTTAATTCACACCTTATCCTGTGTGGCAGTACTTTTATTCGTAGAAAATATTTTTTTTAAAACAATATTTCACATCCTTCAGACATCATGAATTCACAATCTGAGGATGATCGAATCACATTTCAAGACCCTAACCCAAGTGCAAGTGTACCGAACGCATCCCTTGAAAATATAACATCAGAGCAGAATGATTTAGATTCAAGCAATGGTACTGAGCTAGTAATCAACCAGCAAACAGTTTATGTGATTGATGGAACAGGATGTATAAATCAAGTTGATATGAATCCACAAAACATTCAAGAAACAAGTGATGGTATTTTTTTAATATCAGAAGAAAATCAGAATGATGAGCTAGCTAGTCTCTTAAAATCTTTTAATTTATATGACGAACTTTATATTTTTTTAAAAGGTAAAACTAATACAAAATCTTTTATATTCTTATTTGATACTTCTAATGTAAATATGTTTAAAATATTATCAGGCAAGCACATAAATATAGAAGGTCTAAAATATATTCAGAAACATCACATAGATAAATTGTTTGAAGGATTTGACAACTTTAATGCTAGAATTATTTTTGAGCACAAACTTGGCATCTGGCAAAGTGCTAACGTAAGTCTTAATTTTGATCGTTATGTTAAGAATTATTTTACGAAAATTTCTATTGCTTCTCCTTTCTAGGGTATTTTTAATCTGACATCGCAGCCTAATTTAACAAATCACACAATATCATCTTGGATTCATGAAAGTAATACCGCATCTTGTAGTCCATCATCAAATAGTAATATTTCAGAAAGTGATGTGAGTATATTAAAAATACATATATATAAAAATTTAATTCATTCGTTTCTAAATCTCACTTGAATTCACTGCCCAAAAATAAAAAGATTGTACAACCAAAATCTGAGAAGGTATGTTGTTTTATGCTGGCAGGTTTCTTTCACGCATTCTATCGTTTGCGAAAACCATAAAATGCCGTGAAAAAAATCTTCCATACTTTTACAATTGAAATCAAGACGTGTATTCGTATAAAAATTTACTCAAAATGGGTTTAAAAAACAGTTAAAGGACTTTGATTGAGAACCGTTTCAATAATAAAAAATCCGAAAAAGAAATTTTGAAATTAAATCGTGTCATAACCAACACACACAAGTCGTATGATTATCCTTGAAATTCTTATAGTCTCAAACATTTCGATGATTAAAACGTTCCTGAGTCATAAATTGAAAAAAAAAAAATAGATTTAAAAATTACAAAAGAATAAACAATTAAGATTCTAATTAGTTCCTGCAAAATTATTGGAGTAGCTAAAGCAAATTATTAGAGAACCCTGCCGAACAGTTCCGATTTTGATGATCTTTTTTTATACGTTGGTAATATACTTTAATCTCTATAAATTAAAAATTGTCAATGTTGCCGTATTGTTTTTTCAAATTAAATTTTTTTTTAACAAAACCTTTTTAATGCTTAAATTTCATAAATTAAATTAAACCAATACATTGTTTAGGTTATTAAAGGGAAAAAAATATATAGGAACAAGGGACAGTCGTTTAAGTGAGAAATGCAATTTTCTCACAAACTGACTTCAAATACAAGAAAAAATAATTTGAACAAAACGGCAATACTTACAATATTAAAAAACATTTTTCAGAAAGCCACAAGCTCATTCTTAACTGTTAAATTTAAATCTACTAAATTTATTGAAGAGTTTTGGAAAAACTGGTCTTCAAACTCTGAATCATCAGATAATCAAAATCGGAGCTGTTTGGCCGGGTTCCCTAGTGTTGCTATTTTCTGAGCTTCATTTACTCCACTAAATAATATATTTACAATTTTGCTACATAAATTAATATGATATAGATAATGGTTTATGACGTACTGAACAAAACTGAGCAAGGAAAAGCTTTAATAACGAACTACAAGCAAAACAATTATTTAAAACCTGAAGACAGAACCAATGTTGTAAGGAAAATCATTCAATACTATACCGAAAACAACAGAAATCTTTCAGTGAAGGGATGTGACAGGCTCGCAGATCAAATTATTAGAATTTTTCCGTCTGAACAAAAAGTTATTTATAAGATTAACTATATATTTTAAAGTTTATTTTTGTCATAATGCTATTTATTCCAACACAGGCAACCTACTTTGTTCCAGGAGTCAACAGAGCTCCCCCAAAAGGCAAACTTTATGATAGATACAGAGGACAAAGAAGGGCAATGAAAAAATTAAATGTAGATGGTTGCTCTTCCACTTCCAAATCCAAAAAAACTAAAGTTCAAGTTATCGAGGATGATACAAACAAAGGTGTGTATTTGCTTATGTCAGGTAAAACAAATAACAAAGAACATTTTTCTAGATTCTTTAAGTGAGCGTGAGCTGCAAAGTATTTGCAACCAGCTAAAACACAACAGAAACTGGGAAATAGTTCTTAAACAATGGGTTGATACATTGAAATTGCGTAGGGAGATGATAGATTCAAATAATGACCCAGGTCTTCAACAAATCTTCTTGGACTGGCCGCTTTATAAATACTCAAAGGCTCAAGAACTAGTTAGTAACGCTCCTGTAGTTAGTTAACAATTAAAATATAACAAAACGACGAACACTCATATTGAAACAAGATTAACTTACTTTATTTTTGCAAAGATCCAGATCCATAAGGTACAATCAGGATCTGGCATCTCCTATTTGAACACCAATCTAAAAAATATCTCTATTTTATTTCGTTAGTAATGAGCGAAAGAGATATTTATTTTTCTAACAAAGAAACATTTTTATTCTGGCTTTAAAAAAGAAAGCTTACAGTTGTGACAAATATTGTTGTCTCTCTGAAACGACTTGTACAAAAACACAGTTACTGTCCTTTCCAGAAAAATTACAAATTTACATAATAGGTACATTAAAACAAAAAATATCGTTAACATGGGACCTACATACACATACACATACCTACAATAGTACTTTCAAGCCTTCACATTTTTCACCTTTATTGACTTGGCAACATCTAAACATTTTCTTTAATAGTATTTTCTCTATTCTCAACAGATTGAAATTGACTTTGATTTCATGAAGCACGGCAAATCATTTAATTTTAATAAGTGGGAGACTTTTTGTAACCATGCCATTGATTTGTTTTCCGAAAGGATAAAAACGGGCTTCCTCAAAACCTATCTACAGGAATTCCGAGACAAACTAGATGTGCTTGATATTGGTAAGTTTTAACGTAATTTATTTTACTAATAGCGATATATTTTACATTTAAACGGAAAAAAAATGAATCTAGTATTTTTTACTCCATCTGACTAGTAAGATAATTAAAGTAAAAAGCCCTAGATTTTTAATAAAATTTACCTTACGTATTGAACATTTATTGGATCCGTAAAGTAATTTTAACAAGAAAATTATAGTGAACAAAATGAAGTAGTAAACCCCTTGCCTAAAGCAATATTTGCTATACGAAGAGTAAAATATACTTTCTACTAAAAAAATGTATGACTGATCTTACTTTAAGATTCTAGTAAAAAATATTTTATTGATTTCTGTGAACATTTATAAATTTAACTTCTCATAGAGGGAGTTTTACCTTACACCAAGGTAAAAACTATTACCGATCGCTAGGAATTTCTAAGTCCTAAAATATTAAAATTTTTCTAAGTCCAAGAAATGAACAAGAAATGTTACACGTTAGTGTAACATTATAATTTATAAACCTTAACCACAAACAATGACTTAAGGCGATCGATTTAAAAATCAGAAAGAAATAGGGAAATTTAACACGATTTAAAGCTGATTAAATTCCACTCACATATAGTTATTTTTAATGAACAGCTTGCTAATTCTTAAATTTAACATTACAAAAAAACTAATTCTCTGTTTACATTACCTACTTACAGATAATGTCAATATTGGATATTTCAACCTTCTTCATGGGGTATTGACCCCAGCAGCTAAGAAGATCCAGGGGAAATCGAAGAAGTTTACCATTGATGACTCCGTTTCAGCGTTCACCTTAGAGGTGAAACAGGCAGCTGACATAGACAGTCTTTTGAACCAAAGAAGAGAAGAGTGCATCCAGAAAAAAGTAAGACTTCAGCCTCTTATTATTGTTGTGGGCGAAAAGTTCCATTATAAAGATTTCTATGTTTCAATAGACAACGTAAAGTATAAAATGCATTCCTATTTAGAAAGCATTGATTTTTATTTAAAAATGACTTACGTTCTAAATATTCAATATCCTCCTCAATGTCATTTGGTGTGGACATTTATACAAATTTATTTTTTTGAAATTAATGATGGTCCCATAATCCCATTAGTGGAAACTTTTTTAAACGACATTGAGCAACGATTTTCTTTAAAATAATTTCTTTTTGTTAAATTTGAGGCTCATTGATCGTTAGTAAATTTTAAAATTCGATACCTAAAATAGAAAAAATTAAATTTTCTTCCTTAAATGTCATAATATTTGTAATAGTCTAAGCTAACAATATATGTTTTTATCCTTAAAATAAAAAAAATTAAATATAAAATTCATGTTAACGTTTTCATTAAAAAAGATCTATAAGAATATAATGATATCGACATTCTCCAGCTGGAAGATTCAGGGGAAATCGAAAAAGTTTACCATTGACTCCGTTTCAGCGTTCACCTTAGAGGTGAAACAGGCAGCTGACATAGACAGTCTTTTGAACCAAAGAAGAGAAGAGTGCATCCAGAAAAAAGTAAGACTTCAGCCTCTTATTATTGTTGTGGGCGAAAAGTTCCATTATAAAGATTTCTATGTTTCAATAGACAACGTAAAGTATAAAATGCATTCCTATTTAGAAAGCATTGATTTTTATTTAAAAATGACTTACGTTCTAAATATTCAATATCCTCCTCAATGTCATTTGGTGTGGACATTTATACAAATTTATTTTTTTGAAATTAATGATGGTCCCATAATCCCATTAGTGGAAACTTTTTTAAACGACATTGAGCAACGATTTTCTTTAAAATAATTTCTTTTTGTTAAATTTGAGGCTCATTGATCGTTAGTAAATTTTAAAATTCGATACCTAAAATAGAAAAAATTAAATTTTCTTCCTTAAATGTCATAATATTTGTAATAGTCTAAGCTAACAATATATGTTTTTATCCTTAAAATAAAAAAAATTAAATATAAAATTCATGTTAACGTTTTCATTAAAAAAGATCTATAAGAATATAATGATATCGACATTCTCCAGCTGGAAGATTCAGGGGAAATCGAAAAAGTTTACCATTGACTCCGTTTCAGCGTTCACCTTAGAGGTGAAACAGGCAGCTGACATAGACAGTCTTTTGAACGAAAGAAGAGAAAAGTGCATCCAGAAAAAAGTAAGAATTCAGCCTCTTATTATTGGGCGAAAAGTTCCATTAAAAAGATTTTTATGTTTCAATAGACAGCGTAAGTATAAAATGCAGTCCTATTTAGAAAGCATCGATTTTTATTCAAAACTGACTTACGTTCTAAACATTCAATATCTTTCACATCGCTTTTCTTTAAAATAGTTTATTTTTGTTAAATTTTTGTGAGTTTGCCTTAAATCTAGAGTAATTTATGTCTGTTCGGTTTACCAATTCAATACGCGTTTGGAGATAAATTTGAAATTATATTATTTTAACATGATGAGTAATATAATAGAATTTCAAAAATTATCTTGAAATGCATCTTGATAAAAAACAACCTATTGGAGGGTTAAATTACCTAAGCGAACAGGCATAAATTACGCTAGGGATAAGGCAAACTTTTGGTGATATTACCTTAGCTGCTTAGGTATTTTTACCTATATCTAGGGTAAAAATTGGTAAAAAACACCCTATTGAAAGGTAAAATTACCTATGCGCACAGGCATAAATTACGCTAGGGATAAGGTAAACTTTGGGTGTATTACCTTAGCTGCTTAGGCATTTTTACCTATTGCTAGGGTAAAAAACACCCTATTGAAAGGTAAAACTACCTATGCGAACAGGCATAAATTACGCTAGGGATAAGGCAAACTTTTGGTGATATTACCTTAGCTGCTTAGGTATTTTTACCTATATCTAGGGTAAAAATTGGTAAAAAACACCCTATTGAAAGGTAAAATTACCTATGCGCACAGGCATAAATTACGCTAGGGATAAGGTAAACTTTGGGTGTATTACCTTAGCTGCTTAGCCATTTTTACCTATTGCTAGGGTAAAAAACACCCTATTGAAAGGTAAAACTACCTATGCGAACAGGCATAAATTACGCTAGGGATAAGGCAAACTTTTGTGATATTACCTTAGCTGCTTAGGTATTTTTACCTATATCTAGGGTAAAAATTGGTAAAAAACACCCTATTGAAAGGTAAAATTACCTATGCGCACAGGCATAAATTACGCTAGGGATAAGGTAAACTTTGGGTGTATTACCTTAGCTGCTTAGGCATTTTTACCTATTGCTAGGGTAAAAAACACCCTATTGAAAGGTAAAACTACCTATGCGAACAGGCATAAATTACGCTAGGGATAAGGCAAACTTTTGGTGATATTACCTTAGATGCTTAGGTATTTTTACCTATATCTAGGGAAAAATTGGTAAAAAACACCCTATTGAAAGGTAAAATTACCTATGCGAACAGGCATAAATTACGCTAGGGATAAGGCAAACTTTTGGTGATATTACCTTAGCTGCTTAGGTATTTTTACCTATATCTAGGGTAAAAATTAGTTATATTGGTAAAAAGTACTAATAAATTTTAGTACTTAGTACATACTTAGCTAGGGTAAGCTGTTAGGTAAAATGGTAAAAGTTTAAGGTAAAATTACCTAAGCAGACTAACACAAAATAACATAGATATAAGGCAATTTAACACATGCAGAATTTTTTCAGATTTACGCTAGCAAAATAGGTTAGTCTAACCTAAAAATAAGTAGGCTCATATCTGCCTTAGCGCTTGCATAGGCTATACCCTGATTTAGGTAATTTTAACACAGTTTTTTCTCTGGGTGCACAGTAAAATATTATTCTTTCTTTAGTCGCACTAAGAGAAATGCTGTACCCCTGATTCCAACTTTCCCACCGATTTTAACATTCAGAACTTAAAGTAAAGTTTTTAAACTTTATTATTTTTGTCTTTAAGATTTCTGAACTTTTGCAAACCTGAAATTCAGACAACATTATATCCCGAATACCGAAGGTCACGAAAACCAAATATAATCTATTAATTTTGGGTTTTAAAGATTTTAAGTTTTTGAACAATCAACAATTCTAAAAACCAAAAAAGAACTTAACCAAAAAAAAAAAATTGGGAATACTGAAAGCCCAAACTTGAGAAATAAGGTTTTCCTGATTTCAAGTGTTTATTCAACTTTTAGTCAATAAAACTCTCAAACGGGATATTTTTCCAGGAAATTAAGAAAATTGGAAAGGTTTTCAGATTTCGAAAAATCCATTTTTAAGAATCCCCATGATCTCAGAATTGAATTTGAATTTTTGAAAATCCCTTTATTCTGAGAAAATAAGAAAGAAAATCCATAAAACCCAATTTTTGAGGTTTCAGTAATACAAATTGCAACGCAGAAAAAATCAGAATTTGTTAAGAAAATGTTTTCTATACAAAAAATTACGTCTTAAACAAAAATTCAATCCTAAAGTAAAATGGCTTGAATGTATTTAACGTCTACGCGGAAGTATCTCATAAGTTGATGAAGGCACTTCCCAACGCAATGAGAAACCCTACGCAGCTCAGCAGCAGCAGCAGCGTTCTGAACCAAGTGGATAACCACTCGCTTATTTGTTTATTGCAATTAAAACAATAATACGGTGGGTAAATGAAGTGAAAAGGTGGTTCCGACAATGGCGACGACGACGACATCAAGGGTTGTGTACCTACGATTGAGAGTTACAACTTCTCGTCTATGGGACATTTTTGTGCTCAAGCAAGTGTCTCGTCGAGTTTTCAGCTTATACAAACACAAAAGACACCCAACCGCGTCCTCGTTTCCTCCGTCATTCGCACCAAGTTTGGAAATTATTCTCGTGACAACTGACATTGTAAATTTAAACAAGCATCCAGGGCATGGCGGCCATTTTTCTCTCATACCAACCGTTTATAGTCAGGTGCATGCAGTACTGTCATTATCCGTTTCCGGTCTTTACAGCATTCCAACGAGGTATTTTCGCATGATGATAACTCCTTTGGCGAGAGGGCTTCGTGCTTCTACTGCTGTTGCTACCAATCCTCCTCTACTGTACTGCACACCTTTCATCAAAGGTGAAGCAGAAGAAATGTAAAGAGGAGGAGGAACTCAAGTGGAAGACAAATGCGCATTTAAGCCTTATTTGCGGTATTCAGTCGGAGGAGTGCGTCCTTTCCCGCGGATTCGTGTAAAAAATACATATACTCATTCTACAAGACTGTGAGTGCTGGTATATTGCTTTGTTGAGTTAAAGTAGATTTTATTCGTCGCGTATAATACATCGTCTATGATAGTTCGATGACAAAGGGTTGTAAACTGTGAAGGGCTAGGAAATTTTTTGTTACTAGCAATAGTTACTGACTTATTTCAATTATCAAAACTTGACCTTGAGCTGTCTTACATGATAAAGTATTTTATCTTCGTTAAATTGTTAACGTCCCAGTATGTAACGTTAACAATGTTTGACAGATAATAGAGTTTAATTTGTATGAAGGGTCCTTCTGAGTTTTTTTCGTTTTCAAGCAGAATTTTTTTTTGTCAATAGAAAAATGTTGTTTTTTGCTAAGAATAACTTCGATCAAATCGTGCATTGTAGCTACCTCAATATAATTTTGCAACAATACCACTCAGACTATAACTGTCGTGAATTTAAGCTGCTTTAAGGGATTTTCATTTTGATTTTGTAAAATATCAGGTCTTTCGTTTAATTGATTTTACTTCGTAGGTATTTATTGTAAGGAGCCACGGAATTATTGCATAGCGTTTCAGTGAAGAGTTTTATAATATTTGCTGCTCCTTTTTCCGATTGACACGGATGGTCAGATTGCGGCCATTTTGATACTTGCATAATTTGTTTTAAAGCTTATTATTATTTGTAACTTGCATTAATTTTTGGTAATTTTAATAATTTTCATGTTGCATTAAAAATTATCTTTTTTTAATGAAAATCATATTCAACTTAAATTTTTTCACTTTGTCCGCACTCATCACAAACTTTATTTTTTATTTATAAATGAAATTCATTTAAGAGGAAGATAGCTAATTATAATATAAACAAAAGTTTTTCTTTTTCAATGGATTTAAAAGAAACTCACTTTGCTACGCTGTCGCTGGTCAAAGGAATTAAAATAAAAATAATTTGAACTTAAAAACTTCAACTTCAAATATTTACTTTGTTTTTCAATCATAAAAGTCTACAACTTTCGAAATGCTATTTGCTAAATTTGAATAATTTTCCAAATGAAATTCAAAAGTACAACTTTTCTATAAAAAAAAACTAAAACAAAAATGAAAGTTTCTACCTATTTTAGGAACAACGTTCCTACCTACTTAAAACAGCTTCCTTCTTTATGTTTATGCAGTTTGATGTTCTATGTGCTTTTATAAGTTGACAAAAAGCCTTATTATGAAAGCAATTAAAATAAACGATATCAAACTTGGAAGTTAAAAATGTTAAAAACAAAAACAATGCAAATATTATTTATGTAAATTAAAGGAAAAAAAAAATTAAGAAGAAAAAACTTTTTTAAAAATTAATAAACTCAAGGTCTGTAAAGTTGTTTAGTAAATTGTGATTCAAAAAGCAAAACAAGGTGTAGGTAGAAAAATTCCAGTAAGTTTATAATTGAAAAAGAACTTTTGAGAAAATTATTACTTATTGGACACTATACACAAAAGCTTCTTAATTGAAGGTGCATATAGTTTTCGAACATTGTATAAATTGGTAATTTGGTATTTTTTGGATAGAAATAGAAAGAATTTCCTTGTATCCCACACCCAGAAAAAACCCGTGTATAATTAGATGGTTTAATTGGATACAAAATTATTAAAAAAAAATAATGCCAACAATATCATAAAACCAATATTATAAAATTTAAAATTAAATTTTTTCTTTGTTTTTTTTTTATTCTTTTATCAAGTTGTTAAAGTGATCATTTTAAGACACTTAATTTTAAAACTAAAAAAATTAATAAAAAACCTACATTTTTTAGGTATTCAAATTAATTTTTGTCTTCAAAATTTACTATTTTTATTTTTTTATGAATGAATGATTTTTTCTTCGAATATCCTAAAACGCTATCAACCAGTTCTGCATAATCTATCGCAAAACAGTAAAATAGTCACTTGTTTTTTTTATAAAAATAAATGGTGATTTTTTGTAAAATCTGGATTTCTTACGCTGCAACATGAGCAGTGCGCCAAAATACTAGGGTGTGTAGGTTGGGTTGAGACAAGAAAACAAATCGTATGAGAGGGGGTCTATTCTCCCCTTTTAGCCGTAAGGGGCAATTTACAAAAAAAAAATTACTTAAAATGGAAAAAAAAATTATTAAAAATACCTTTTTGAAAACCCAAAATCTTTTTCTTTTATTTTGTTTTTAAATAATTTTTTGTTTAGAAATAATTTTTGCAAAATTAATTTTCAAAGCCAAAATTTTGAAAAAAAAATTTTATGTCGTTTTCAAAAAATTAAATAAAAACCAAAACCACCTTTTTTACGAAAAACCTTTATTTTTATTTTAACACAACATTTTTTTTGGAGCACTTAAAAGCACTAATTAATGCCATCAAGAAAAGTTTGTTCTGCTGACGTTGGTTTTCCTTAGATCCTAAGCTAAATCAACACAGTATTTTGGGCCGGAAATCTACTGCCCACTATAGTTTTCCTCATAGCTAAAAGAAAAGTTCTAGAAATAAAAAGAAAGTTTATTTACTTTTAAATATTTTTATTAAAGTTTTTTCTTTTAAAATCAAAGGAAAAACTTTTTTTTCATAATTTTGTTTACAAATTTACACATTCGTTTTAGTTTGACAATTATTAATAGCATTTATGATAATGGATATAATTTTTTTTAGCATAAATTAACAAACTAGATAGGTTTTATTATTATACAATTCAAAACTTTGGTTAAGCAAATTGACTGGTAATTTCATTCCATTTTCATTTTAATACATTCTTCTCTTTTTCTTTGAAGGATGGGTTCAATTTGACCCATAAAATTCAAAAGTGAAAGTGTTTTTGGAACTTTCAATTGTGAATTTATGAATTTTCCCATTATAGTTTTTTGATAATGGGGGCAAAACTCCACGCAAGAGTGTGGCGTAAACTATATTCATGTTATCTGAAATGTAAAATAAAAAAACTCTTGAAACCAAAAAAAAAAATTTTTTTTAAATTTTAGTACCTAAGTACATATGTCGAGATCTTCTTTTTCTTCTTGATCTTCTTTTATTTGATCCAAAAATGCTCTTACGGAATGACTTTTTATTTTTAAGTCGATGTTTATCTGGAAATAAATTAAATAACAACAAATAAATTAATACGTTACAAAGTAATTGATTTTAATTTTTTTAATTTGTTGTTTTTTGTAATTTATTTTAATATTAATCGCTATCAATCAAGAAATTTATTTTGATGTTTTTAATAAAAATAATTAATTATTTATACCAATTTACCAGCTCTGGCGCAAGCGAATACTTGTACAGGGGCCATTCCTGAAGTACTGCGCAGATGTCATTATCATTGCTTTGATCGATAAACCTCCTTCTGTAAGATATTGTTAAATCTTAGATTCAAAAATCCAGAGGCACAGCATGAAAACCACGACCTAAGCGAATAACACAAAATAAGGGAATTCGGAGAAGAATTAAACCTTTTTAATTTTTAGGTTTAATTTACAAGTTTTTAATAGTAGTGTTTTAAGTGCCGGTTATACAAAGATAGTGCTCTGAAATCGTTGCGTTTCTTCATCCAAGGTTGAACCACGTTTGTACAACCAGCCCTGAGTAAAACGACGGCTCCACTGGACATGAGCGATGGCTTCATTGTAAGAACATGTTTTTAACACACATTGGCATGGGTATGGATGTTTACGACTTCAAGGGTTTTTTAAGACATCCATCATCGTTCATTTCATGGCCAGCGGAAGTGGCGTGCAATGATTGATGGCCAAAATTGGAGTATTAAGATCGTATAAATATAATAACTATTTTTTTCAACGAGTGAAAATTTGCAAACTTACATGCATTTATTGTTCCAAAAGTAGGTTTCTTAACACTTTTCCAATTTGTACGTTTTATTTTATTTATTTAAAAGGTTCTAATAATATTTTGTATTTACTCTTGTTCCTTTCACAATTATTGTTTGTTTTATTTCTTAATCGCTTGTGGGATTTCACTCTTAGCTTCCAAAATGCTGCTGCACACCATGAAATCTACGAACCAATTGAAGAAACCCAAGCGTAAATGAAATTGAAATTTCACAAAATAACGGAACTTGGAAAAGAATTCACCTTAGGACTAACATAATTCTATGAAACTAACAAAAAATAGCTTAGAACTAAGGTAATATTACACAGTAAGTGACCGTTGAAAATAAAAAAACATGTTAGGCCCTAGGTAAAATTAAATTAGGCCTAGGTAAAAGTTTTACTAGCAGATATAGTTTGCGGTAACATTGCCCTAGTCCTAAGGTAAAATTGCGTTAGGACTAAGGTAATATTACACAGTAAATGAGCATTGAAGATAAAAACATGTTAGGCCCTAGGTAAAATTAGCTTAGGCCTAGGTAAAGTTTAACATATAGAGACTATTGGCGGGAACATTACCCTTGTTTTAAGGTTAAATTACCTTAGACCTAAGTTAAACTAAAAAGTTAACGGGAATATATGGATTATTAACCTTGGACACGTGTAAAAAATAATAAAAAGGGGCAGTTATTATTAAAAGGTTATCTTAGCTTTTTTCTTTTTTTATTAATATTTTAAAGGGTGTTTTTTTTGGGGGGGTATATGAGTTTTAAATTGACTTTATTCGAAAGATTATTTGGAATTATAATTTAAATGTGATTTCTGGCACGTGACCGCAACGGATTACTCGAACGCAATTCAATCTCAACGTCGAACTTTCGATCACTTTATCCAAAATTTGTAGCCGTTTTTGTTTACCTCCAAGTGTTTGATGGTTTCAGACTTATCGGCGTAGACTAGCGACTTCAAATATACCCGCAGAAAAGAGTCTACCGGCATTAAATCGCACGACATTAGAGTCCAGTTCAGGGGTCCGAAACGTGAAACTATGCGGTCAACAAACGTTTCCTTCAATTGTTGCACGAGATGTGTGACACGTTGCACCGTGTCGTCTTGTTGAAACCCCTGCACATCGTGGTTGTTCAATTGAGGAACGGAAAAGTTAGTAACCATGGCTCTATAGCGGTCACCACCGACTGTAACGTTCTGAACAGCATCGTTCAATAAAAACACCAAACAGTCAGTTTTTCTAGATGTAACGGTTTCTCAACATACCCTTGAGGATTGTCTTCACTCCAATTACAGCAGATTTGTTAAATGACGTTGCCATTCAAATAAAAGCTTCATCGCCAAGCAAAATTCTCTTATGAAAATCGGCATCGGGAAACATTTACACAATTTGGAAGCGTTTTCTATGTTAAAATTTCATACCAAAATTAACACAAATCACTTAAAAGCTCTTTAAATGGCAGTCAGGTATAAAAGTGTTGCCAACTTAAAGTTCTATACCAACCTCTAAAAAAAAACTATCCTGTGGTTACGCACAACACTGATTTGATGATAGCCTGATAGACTGAATGGCCTGTTAGGCGGTTCAATTTCCAATTCCTTGTTTCGATAAAAAAAAAACTTTTTTTCCTCAATTTTTTTGAAGACTTTTCTTTGACAAATATTTTTTAACTATTTTGTTCCGCAAAATTTTTTACTTTTTATTAATCCTTGTTTCAAAAATCAATCTATGATTTCAAGGACCAAGGCAACAATGATTGTTTTGTATTCAATACAGTGATTCGATAAACTATAAATTTTTTTTTTTTTTTTGGAAATAATTAAAACAAAAATATTCTTTCTTAAAGTAAATAAAAACCAGAACCTAAAGGGAATAATTTAAATTTCCACATTATCGATATGTAATTAAAAACTTTAAAAGAGATATTTTTAAAATGAATTCCTAGTTGTAATAATTTTTTTAAAGCCTACATTCATGCATACACTCGTACATAATTAAACTTACAAGACGAAGAAACAAAATAAAAAAAAAATTCTTTGTCTGACACGCGATATATCCTTTTGAAGAATAAGGTAGATCCTTTCGATTTGGCAGTAGGTAATAAAATATTAAGTATTCTTGCACCAGGTGTTAATAACCATATTATATTTTGTTTCTTTTGTTCGTGTCCTTAAAAAGGAAGTATTCTGCCGTAGGTTGTTGAATTGAGAAAGCCTTAGGTAGGCAAACAAATTGCGCCTTTTTATATTTCTCATTAATTTCGTTTGAAATTCAAGTTCAAGGAAAATTGATTCACGACGTATATACCTATTTTCGTGGGTAGTTGCTTTAGTTGAATTCGATTTTTTCTTACTGTCAATTGATATTAGGGTGAAAGGACAAAATCGATGCTTATTTTTGATTTCGTATTTTTTTTTTGTTTTTTTGAGGTGTAAATCAGTTTAATATTAATTCCGGAGTTTAATGGAAACAATTATGTTATATTTCTGTGGAAGTATGAGAGAGTAGCTTATGTTGAAAAAAGTTGTTTTGAGAAATTTACATTTTTGTCAAAAAATTTTATCTATGGTGTTTATTGTTTTTCTTAAGTCGAACTTTTAAATAAGATCTGCAAAAACCAATATTCAAAAAATGCTTGTTTTAAGTATGTAGGTAGGTAAATTAAGTTTTTCTATTAAACTTTTTTTTCAATTTCTATTTTCTTAGCTTCGATAATGTTTGAAGCCCGAATATCAATTTTACAAAGCACCAACATAAGTTTTTACAAAAAAGGCAAAGGGAATTATCAACATAAGATTTTCTGTTGAAATTTAAAATTTGATTTTTTTTTAGACTTAAGGAAATTGCCTGACATTTTATAGTCATTGAAATATAAGTGTTAGGAAAACAACAATATTTTCGTTCGGGAGGATGATTTTAAAATGGGAGTGAGACAGAATTGTAGGCTTCCATCGGTAGAGTATTACCAATTAAGAAAATGGAAAAAAACAGACATATCTATCGACTTAAGCTACTTTGTCATACTAGGTTTGAATTTGATCTGTCTAATGTTGTTAAAATTGAATTTTTTTTTTCTGGCATAGAAATAAAAGTTAATAAACACGAAAAAATATTATGTTATGTTAGTGTTGTAACGACCCATTTGCACTGATTTCTCATTTATTTACAGAATAACCTCCAATATCAGAGGACACTAAAATCAATCGAAACATAAACAATAAAAAAGAAAGAGAAAGATATTGAAAGCCCCCAATTAAATCCCAGTACCTACGACTTTTCTTTATTGAACTTCCACCAAAAACACTGAAACTAACAACACTAACAAATTAAGTCTAAAAAAAAGTACCATCGAGAGTACCTATAGAACGCGAATGAGAATGAAATGAATGAAAAGTGTGTTAAAAAAAAATAAATCCACGAGTTAACATTTTTAAATTATGTAGGTACCTATTCCACATACAACAAATTAAAATTGTTTCAAATAGAAATTTGTTCTTAAATTATTTAATTTAACAAATTTTTGTTGCCAAAAATGTTTTAATTTAAAATTGTTTTTAAATTTTTATAAAATTTATTTGAGGCGTTTTCGAAAAAAATGAGATTTTTAAAAACTGCAGTATACCTGTATAACATACACGGCTGAATTCCAATGTTCCAAAGGACACGACCACAAAGCAGGTAATAAAAAAATGCGCCTTTGTTATCCTTTTGCTTTGAAAACCGGAAAAAATGCTGACTCTCTCGTTACTCCATTTATGTCCTTTTATCTTAACGGAATTATTATGATGGACGAATTCAAAAAGTCTCTTTTTCCAAATTAACATTTGATTTGAAACATTTTAAAGAATTAAATAATTTGTTTGCTTTACTTTCTTCTTCTTTTTTAATGACGTACCATTTTAGCACAGTAAATTTAAAATGATTTACTTTGTTGCTATCTCACTCTATCACTCTTAAATACAATATGAAAAACACGTTTTCGCGGTATAACGCTGTAAGCCTCACCGACATCTGCCTTTGAGAAGTGATCAAACACACTCACACTGCATGAATAGAAAAACAATGATTTTGAATTTGTGTTAAAACCGATTAACAGTCAACAGAACACACCTGCACTTGAATGCCGAGCTGTCACCGTGGAATGGAACACTTTAAAACTCACAAGTCATAACAATAAAGGGAATGAACCCTTTTTTTCGTTTACCTTTTATGTTATTCGATAAACAAACTTAATTTTTTTTCCCCCCAATGGAAGAAATTGAATTCAATTTTATGTCCAAAGAGATAACTTAATTCAAGGAAATTACTTTTGTGCCTTCGATTGCTTTATTGAATCTTCACTACACATCTCTACTTTCTGTGAAACTAAAACTTATGATTTCAACTTGAAAACTTTTCTTTTATTATCTGTCACACTGCCTGGAGGGAAACAAATTAGAAAGAAAAACATGCCACTTGTTGATTCATCTCTTTACCTTGAATGGTTGGATCTTGGATGAAATGTAATTCCTTAGAGGAAGCAACACAATCTCGTTATTAATAGATATCCTTTTTGCTATTAACAATTTATATTCGTAAGAAAGCACAAAATGTCAGCGCGGTAAATAAAATTTTAGCGAATTTTGGATCCGATCGTAATTTCCCATCCACAACATAAGAGAAATACACACGAACATGACGAAACGACGACGGACAAAACCAAACTGAAAACTGAGTAATTTCTTCTGTTCGTTGTTCGTTGAGTGAAATATCTTTGAAAAACCGGTTGAATTGAAATTTGAAAACATTCAAAGTCAAACTCTTGTTGTTCGCTTTCGAGTGGGAAACATGCAGCGCGTGCGTTGTAATGTGGATGATAGAAGAACAAATGTTATCAACATGTTTTGTTTATTAAATCGATATCAGACGTGAAAGTGTTGATAAAAATAACAGTAAACAGTTTATAAACAAATTTTTGTCTAGACATAAATGTTGATAAGAAATAAATGTTGCATGTCTCATTGAAGCTACGTGTGGAGTGGAGGGTGTTTGTGGATGAAAAATGTTTAAATCTTTGCCTGGCTTACATTTTTCAGGCAGTAGACCGAGTTTGAATTTGTTTATATGAATTATGGTTGGATACAGACTAATTGCTGCTCTAAAGAAAATATGCTAGTTCAAAAATATGTATTACGATCAAAAATGTAGTAGCAAAAACAAGTGGATCCTCCTAGCGTATGTGTACTTTTTTTATTTTATTGGTGTTTAAACAATTTATGATGCACTTTACATTGGTTTATGTCAATTAAAATAAGCATTATTACAAGATGTTTTAAAAATAAGTTTATATTATTTAGTGGATCGATTAAAAAAAAAGTAAGCTTATACGCCTTACAACTTACAAATGTTTATTAACTATTATACTAGTACAAAGTACATATATAAACAATTTGGGAATTTATTTCTTAAAAATAATATTATTCCTGATTCCAATGTAGACCACCGCGTCCACTGCACTCATTTAATGGAATAGCAAAATTATTTATGACGGCTCGGCAGCAGCATTCAGTGATGGCTGCCATTTCGCTTCTCCACGTTTTTGAACTTCTTAATGAACTTGGTTGCCCAGATTTTGATTTTAACCAGTGTTTCGAATAAGAGGAATGCATGGCGTATCATTTAAGTGGCGAAAACATCGAATACTGTAGAATCTTCTACGCGTTACAGTCTCCGAATCGCCCTTTTTGTAAAACTCTGTCACGCACATCGAGCGGTCAGCTACCGGAGACGCTCCTTAACGACTGAATTCCCAAGAGCCAATCTGCCGATTGACCTAACCTCCGCATCCTTCGGATTCGTTGCGCTCACACAGTTAGCTAAATAAATATAAACTTTCTTTTTACACACCTTGTATTATAATTTTCGGGTGTAGAATAATATCGTCCTGGTTTTATTAGTATTTAAAAAGATATTTACAAATACAATACATAGCTCAAAATTTTGTATAAAACGTCTAAGCCAACTCGTACACAGTAGTGTAATTCGATAGGTCAGCAGAGTTACATCAAAGAACAGTGATAGACAAAATTCAGATCAAAAACGTAAAAAAATAATCACGAAAATATTTAAATAGCTTAAAACAATAGTAGTAACTTTTAAACAAATAATTGGCTTCACCGTTTTTCACTATACACAGGGTGTCCCGAAATTCAATGTCAAACTGCTATTACAAGAAAAAAATTGATCTCGCTTGGTTAAGTAGATAATAATGACAATATTTCAAAAATATTGAAAATCAAAGTAACAAATTTAAACATTTTGCGTTGTTTGTTTTTTACGTTATCCTTTATTTATTATCTTTTCAATTGATTGCAATCACAAACTCAAAAATAAATATTGTCAGTTTCGTAAGAAAAATAAAGCGTTTGATTGAACGGAATCTACCCAGAAACCAAACCAAAAATAAAATAAAAAGTAAAGAACGTTGCTATACCTACATAGAGAGGAAAAATATGTGCGGTGTTGAGCTGAAGGGCTGTCTGGAACTGAAAACATGCAGTTGAAATGACCCATATTCTATTCATATGAAAGATATAATTCTAATTTATAATGTGGGCAAAATGGACTTCGTTTACCAGACAACATTCACTTCTAAAAATTAGGTTCAGTGATATGGCTAGTCAGTGGTGGTAGCATGAGGTTTTTTGAGTATCTCCGTATAAAAAAATTTAGGTACCATTTTGAAAATAAATGAGTAATACTTTGAAATACATATTACATATGGTCAATTTTATGTGCTTTTAAGGAAATTTTTCGTAACAGAAATGAATTAACTTTTTTAAGATATTTCGAAACACTGTGGTATTATGCTTTGAATGAAAATTTAAAAATTATTTGCATAGAAAGGATATTGCAGTTGTGACCTTGAATGAAAACGTTTAAATTATATCAAGGAAATTTTGGTTAAAGTTGGTTAAAAATGTGTTAAACTGAAAATTATATTGTGAAAATAAAAAAATTATTTTTATATTTAAAATCGTAAGGCTCGTTTTTTTTTCAAAAAATAATTCTATTCATTTTTTGAAAAATTTTTACAAAAAAATTGGTATCCAAGCTTAAAATATTTAACATAATACCGTTAAAAACAAAATGAAAAAAAAACCAGTTTTCCAAAAATTAAGTTTCCAAAAAAAAAAAACAAGTGATTTTTTTTCAAAAGCCCAAAACTTTTTTTTTCAAAATTTTGAAAGATTATAAGAAAGATTTTATAGCACTTCTTTCATAAAACTTTCATAAAACAACTATTGAAACCATTTATAAGTAAATCTATAACCAAAAATCCGGTTGACCGGTTCTATGGGAGGCACCGTTAATAATGTTTTTTTGAACAATAAATTTCGAACAAATAATTTCAATTGCTAGCAGACCCCATTAAGAAATAATAAAAATCTTTTACTAAATGGTTACATTATTGTTTCAGTTCAAAAATATTCAATTTAACCTAAGGGAATTACGTAAAAACCGTAACAGACTGACAGACAAACAGACGGACCACCGGCAGACGGACCTGATTTTTTTTTGTCACGTTTTCTAATTGTAATGATGGTCTGATCAATATTTCTGGTTTTTTTTTTTGTTACGAATCGAGTAAAAATGAATGGTGGTGCTATATATCGAAAAAAATTAAACAACCATATTTTTTTATAAATATAAATTTTATCACAAAAATTCCCCAAAAAATCTGCAAAATAAAATAAATTTCTTTCTAAAACAATCAAGCGGGATTTTTTTTGGAAACCCGTAAAAATTTACATTCAATTGTTAAAAAAAAGTTTGTCGATTATTACATTTTTTTTTAAATGGTGAAATTTGCAGTTTTTTCAATGACAATTTTTTAATGCAAGTAAATTTCAATTTGAACTGAAACGTATTTTTTCAATGCAAAAAATGTTCAACTTGCATTAAAGAAATATTTTTTTAATGCATTTATTTTCAAATTGCACTGATTTCTTAATGCTAATTTTTCTTAAAATTAATTCCTCTTCGAATTATAAGAATTAAATTAAATAGTTAATACAAAGGTTATCATTGTTTTAAAATTCGTTTTGAATTTAAATTATACCTTCCTACATAAGAACAAAAAGCAAACTTGCTCAAAATTTAAAAAGAGGTCACACTACGTCAAAGAACAAACGAATATACGCCTTTCAATTTCAGTTTCGTTCTCCACTGTTTAAAACAGTCATGTTCGTGAATCGTGAAGACAAAAAACAAAACAAGAACAAAACAGCAGAAGTAATTAGCCTTATAAATCTTTTGGGGACAACGTAATACATCTTATGTTACGGCTTTTCATTCAAAATACTCGTACACACACAAAATCCAGATGAAATATATCTTGTGACGTTTTTTTTTTCTTGTCAGACGTCAGGGGCCACTTGTTGGCTTAACTTGCACTTCTTGCTGCTTCGGTGGAATTTTAAAATTATGTTGATTCTGTGCTCCAAATACACAAGGGTGTAGGTTAAGCTTCACAGAGAAAGTTGTTCTAGTTAAAAATGTTCTGTTTGTCGTTTCAGGGAGCTAAAATGGAATGCAATGTAAATGCAGGCGACATTCGCAATATAAATGTTTTAAACTTTTGTGAAATGTTAATCTTTTCAAAGACGCGTATAATCTGATGAAATTTATGTGAGAAGAAGAAAAAGAGTTTTTATCTTAATTTTGTATTTTTTTTTCTTAAATGGGTTTGTCGTTGTTTAGGATTAACACAATTAAACGTTAAAATAAGTCTTCATAGAATGTATGTAAGTACACCAACCCTGTGGGTACGGACATTCTATGAAGACTTATTCATTTCGAAGTTTCACGTTGGCAGCGCTGGCATTTGACACCTCTCAAACTCAGCTGTCATCTGAAGTGTCAAAAAATTAGTTGAATATTTGTTATTTACGATAATCTATTTAGCAATTGCATAACGCGTTAAAATTATTACGACGATACGCGACGATTATTGTAATGTTTATAATAAAGAAAATAGTAAAAGAAAGAAAATTTCTTCAAAAACGTGTACATTGAATCAACGGTTTTAAGTGTTTTTCCAAAATGATTCTCAAAATTAATTAACCTATCTGTATCGGCTTTTCTATCTAATATTTCCAAATCTTTAAAATCTACTGAACTTCATAGATGAAATGTCGCTTTACAAAAATTACTCCGTCACTCTAGATCTCCATCTGTCACTTAAGACTTATTTTCAATGGAATAAGTTTTTTTCTATTGACTGACCAGTAGCAGCAAAGCTCTTTCCTCATGTTGAACTTTGACATTGACCCCATGCCATTTTTTTCACCACAAAATGTTACTGTCTTCCCGATTGCAGGTATAGTTCTGCAAAAATATGTCCATGTCTAGAAACTGGAGTTTATTTGGCCACATAATAAATTTACGCAAGGCTTCGCCAACAGAACATTATTCCTCTGAAGGCCAATGCAATGCAATTTACAGCAACTGATGTAACATGTAACAAATAGATAAATTTATAAACTCCGTTTTCCCGCCAAAACGTGAAGTTTGATGCCGTCATCACAAAATTATTCGCTATTAACCACAAATCTACTGTTCCATTCAAATAGATGTTAACAACAAGCCTAGCAACAAGAAAACTAGCAGCAAAGGTGTTCGGTCTTGTAAGCTCTAATGCGGTATCCATTTCGTTGTAGAACATCCACCCAAACATTAAGTGCTCGTTGCAAGGAAAAAAGATCTTATGATGACTCCATAGTGAGCAAAGAATAACTGATTCACTTTCGGGGCCCCTATCCTCAACTAGAAAACCAAGTACTGTAATAAAGAGCAAGGGACCTAAGATGCTGCCTTGGTGTACGCCTCCTCTAGTTGGGAACTCTTCGGTAATTCTTACGACACATATTAACTTTGTTTTAACTCTGCTCGTAGACCAGACAATGTAGGTATACTTTACAAAAACACAAAAATGCCTTTACCAATACTGCTGAGAAATTTTAGATCTTGCCGGTAAATTCTAGAATTTAATCATTTCGGAATTTACAGTACATGAATATTTGGGTTATTTTAGGAGAAATTTAGTGCAACCCACATTTGCGTTGTCTTCCGTCGATTAGATTTTCCTTTAACAAGAGTGGCTGTGAAGCAAAATTAAAGTTTAAGAAACCGAAATACGATGATTTTAATAATCTAAGTCCTCTTATCTTCATACTTCACGCACCACATTCCTCATGGTATGGTTAGGTACTTTATCATAAAACTTAACTCAGGAAATATTTTAATAACAAAGGTATTAGTTTTAATAGGTAGATAAAGTAGGTACTTGAAAGTATGTGTGGCATATCCATCCCGTTTAAGGACACATAAATTTGATGAGGGTGTCAGCTTGCAACTTGAAGGTTGCTTATGGTTCGAGTTACTTTACACCGAACTTTTCAAATTCAAGATATTGCTATGATCCATTTTAAGTGGGTGCATAAAATGAAAAGAATTAATGAGCATTAAAATAAGCATGTCGTTTTGCCTTCAAACTCTAATCTTTGATACCACAATAATATTGACTTCATGCAAGGACACGTGCGTGGGGTGAAGAAAAAGGGATTAAGAAAATTAATTGTTATAAGCCACATAGTGTACTTTGACACGTTATATATGGAACAAGAAAGTGCTTCTATACTTATCAAAGAAAAATAAATTAATTCACCAAGTCACGTATACGTATATGTACTTATAGTGATAGGATTAAAGGTATTCCCGAGCTCTGCAGAACTTAATTATGACTCGAAGAAAAATACCCGCAAAACATGAAAAACAGATTATAAAAGTGAAATGTTGTAATTCTAAAAAACCGTTTTGAAGTCTTGAACCGCCTTGGCATTTTGAACCGCCTTGACGTCTTGACTTGCCTTGCTCTCTAGGTGCATTCCCTTACGAGTTATGAGCATTTAAAGTTTTGGTACAACTGTAAAAAAATGAGATTTTTTGGTACCTACTGAAAATTGTAAAAGATGCGATCTTCACCCTCAAAACAGCAATTGAAATTTGTTTTACTCGAATCTATAAAAATCATACATCATTGAAAAGGTCTGACTCCCTAGATTACAGAAATGCTATTTTCAGCCTTCTAGGTGCATTCCTTTACAAGTTATGAGCATTCAAAGTTTTCAAAAAACAATGATTTTTTAGGTACTCAAATCGCCGAAAGATGCAATCTTCACCCTCAAAACAGCAATTAAAAATTTTCAGATTTCGATCAAAATTACAAAATTTTATTTTACTCGAATTAATTAATTAATTCACAAATTATACATCATTGAAGTGGTCTGACTCCCTAGATTACAGAATTGCTATTTTCAGCCTTCTAGGTGCATTCCTTTACAAGTTATGAGCATTCAAAGTTTTCAAAAAACAATGAATTTTTTAGGTACTCAAATCGCCGAAAGATGCAATCTTCACCCTCAAAACAGCAATTGAATTTTTTTTACTCGAATCTATAAAAATCATACATCATTGAAAAGGTCTGACTCCCTAGATTACAGAAATGCTATTTTCAGCCTTCTAGGTGCATTCCTTTACAAGTTATGAGCATTCAAAGTTTTCAAAAAACAATGAATTTTTTAGGTACTCAAATCCCCGAAAGATGCAATCTTCACCCTCAAAACAGCAATTGAAATTTTTTTTACTCGAATCTATATCATTTAAAAGGTCTGACTCCCTAGATTACAGAAATGCTATTTTCAGCCTTCTAGGTGCACTCCTTTACAAGTTATGAGCATTCAAAGTTTTCAAAAAACAATGAATTTTTTAGGTACTCAAATCGCCGAAAGATGCAATCTTCACCCTCAAAACAGCAATTGAAATTTTTTTACTCGAATCTATAAAAATCATACATCATTGAAAAGGTCTGACTCCCTAGATTACAGAAATGCTATTTTCAGCCTTCTAGGTGCACTCCTTTACAAGTTATGAGCATTCAAAGTTTTCAAAAAACAATGAATTTTTTAGGTACTCAAATCGCCGAAAGATGCAATCTTCACCCTCAAAATAGCAATTGAAATTTTTTTTACTCGAATCTATAAAAAATCATACATCATTGAAAAGGTCTGACTCCCTAGATTACAGAAATGCTATTTTCAGCCTTCTAGGTGCATTCCTTTACAAGTTATGAGCATTCAAAGTTTTCAAAAAACAATTAATTTTTTAGGTACTCAAACAGCCTTTTAGGTGCATTCCTTTACAAGTTATGAGCATTCAAAGTTTTCAAAAAACAATGAATTTTTTAGGTACTCAAATCGCCGAAAGATGCAATCTTCACCCTCAAAACAGCAATTGAAATTTTTTTACTCGAATCTATATCATTGAAAAGGTCTGACTCCCTAGATTACAGAAATGCTATTTTCAGCCTTCTAGGTGCATTCCTTTACAAGTTATGAGCATTCAAAGTTTTCAAACAACAATGAATTTTTTAGGTACTCAAATCGCCGAAAGATGCAATCTTCACCCTCAAAACAGCAGTTGAATTTTTTTTTACTCGAATCTATAAAAATCATACATCATTGAAAAGGTCTGACTCCCTAGATTACAGAAATGCTATTTTCAGCCTTCTAGGTGCATTCCTTTACAAGTTATGAGCATTCAAAGTTTTCAAAAAACAATGAATTTTTTAGGTACTCAAATCGCCGAAAGATGCAATCTTCACCCTCAAAACAGCAATTGAAAATTTTTTTACTCGAATCTATAAAAATCATACATCATTGAAAAGGTCTGACTCCCTAGATTACAGAAATGCTATTTTCAGCCTTCTAGGTGCACTCCTTTACAAGTTATGAGCATTCAAAGTTTTCAAAAAACAATGAAGTTTTTAGGTACTCAAATCGCCGAAAGATGCAATCTTCACCCTCAAAACACCAATTGAAAATTTTTTTACTCGAATCTTTAAAAATCATTCATCATTAAAAAGGTCTGACTCCCTAGATTACAGAAATGCTATTTTCAGCCTTCTAGGTGCATTCCTTTACAAGTTATGAGCATTCAAAGTTTTCAAAAAACAATGAATTTTTTAGGTACTCAAATCGCCGAAAGATGCAATCTTCACCCTCAAAACAGCAATTGAAATTTTTTTACTCGAATCTATAAAAATCATACATCATTGAAAAGGTCTGACTCCCTAGATTACAGAAATGCTATTTTCAGCCTTCTAGGTGCATTCCTTTACAAGTTATGAGCATTCAAAGTTTTCAAAAAACAATGAATTTTTTAGGTACTCAAATCGCCGAAAGATGCTATCTTCACCCTCAAAACAGCAATTGAAAATTTTTTTACTCGAATCTATAAAAATCATACATCATTGAAAAGGTCTGACTCCCTAGATTACAGAAATGCTATTTTCAGCCTTCTAGGTGCATTCCTTTACAAGTTATGAGCATTCAAAGTTTTCAAAAAACAATGAAGTTTTTAGGTACTCAAATCGCCGAAAGATGCAATCTTCACCCTCAAAACAGCAATTGAAAATTTTTTTACTCGAATCTATAAAAATCATACATCATTGAAAAGGTCACTCCCTAGATTACAGAAATGCTATTTTCAGCCTTCTAGGTGCACTCCTTTACAAGTTATGAGCATTCAAAGTTTTCAAAAAACAATGAATTTTTTAGGTACTCAAATCGCCGAAAGATGCAATCTTCACCCTCAAAATAGCAATTGAAATTTTTTTTACTCGAATCTATAAAAAATCATACATCATTGAAAAGGTCTGACTCCCTAGATTACAGAAATGCTATTTTCAGCCTTCTAGGTGCATTCCTTTACAAGTTATGAGCATTCAAAGTTTTCAAAAAACAATGAATTTTTTAGGTACTCAAATCGCCGAAAGATGCAATCTTCACCCTCAAAACAGCAATTGAAAATTTTTTTACTCGAATCCATAAAAATCATACATCATTGAAAAGGTCTGACTCCTTAGATTACAGAAATGCTATTTTCAGCCTTCTAGGTGCATTCCTTTACAAGTTATGAGCATTCAAAGTTTTCAAAAAACAATGAATTTTTTAGGTACTCAAATCGCCGAAAGATGCAATCTTCACCCTCAAAACAGCAATTGAAATTTTTTTACTCGAATCTATAAAAATCATACATCATTGAAAAGGTCTGACTCCCTAGATTACAGAAATGCTATTTTCAGCCTTCTAGGTGCATTCCTTTATAAGTTATGAGCATTCAAAGTTTTCAAAAAACAATGAATTTTTTAGGTACTCAAATCGCCGAAAGATGCAATCTTCACCCTCAAAACAGCAATTGAAAATTTTTTTACTCGAATCTATAAAAATCATACATCATTGAAAAGGTCTGACTCCCTAGATTACAGAAATGCTATTTTCAGCCTTCTAGGTGCATTCCTTTACAAGTTATGAGCATTCAAAGTTTTCAAAAAACAATGAAGTTTTTAGGTACTCAAATCGCCGAAAGATGCAATCTTCACCCTCAAAACAGCAATTGAAAATTTTTTTACTCGAATCTATAAAAATCATACATCATTGAAAAGGTCACTCCCTAGATTACAGAAATGCTATTTTCAGCCTTCTAGGTGCACTCCTTTACAAGTTATGAGCATTCAAAGTTTTCAAAAAACAATGAATTTTTTAGGTACTCAAATCGCCGAAAGATGCAATCTTCACCCTCAAAATAGCAATTGAAATTTTTTTTACTCGAATCTATAAAAATCATACATCATTGAAAAGGTCTGACTCCCTAGATTACAGAAATGCTATTTTCAGCCTTCTAGGTGCATTCCTTTACAAGTTATGAGCATTCAAAGTTTTCAAAAAACAATGATTTTTTAGGTACTCAAATCGCCGAAAGATGCAATCTTCACCCTCAAAACAGCAATTAAAAATTTTCAGATTTCGATCAAAATTACAAAATTTTATTTTACTCGAATTAATTAATTAATTCACAAATTATACATCATTGAAGTGGTCTGACTCCCTAGATTACAGAATTGCTATTTTCAGCCTTCTAGGTGCATTCCTTTACAAGTTATGAGCATTCAAAGTTTTCAAAAAACAATGAATTTTTTAGGTACTCAAATCGCCGAAAGATGCAATCTTCACCCTCAAAACAGCAATTGAATTTTTTTTACTCGAATCTATAAAAATCATACATCATTGAAAAGGTCTGACTCCCTAGATTACAGAAATGCTATTTTCAGCCTTCTAGGTGCATTCCTTTACAAGTTATGAGCATTCAAAGTTTTCAAAAAACAATGAATTTTTTAGGTACTCAAATCGCCGAAAGATGCAATCTTCACCCTCAAAACAGCAATTGAAATTTTTTTTACTCGAATCTATATCATTTAAAAGGTCTGACTCCCTAGATTACAGAAATGCTATTTTCAGCCTTCTAGGTGCACTCCTTTACAAGTTATGAGCATTCAAAGTTTTCAAAAAACAATGAATTTTTTAGGTACTCAAATCGCCGAAAGATGCAATCTTCACCCTCAAAACAGCAATTGAAATTTTTTTACTCGAATCTATAAAAATCATACATCATTGAAAAGGTCTGACTCCCTAGATTACAGAAATGCTATTTTCAGCCTTCTAGGTGCACTCCTTTACAAGTTATGAGCATTCAAAGTTTTCAAAAAACAATGAATTTTTTAGGTACTCAAATCGCCGAAAGATGCAATCTTCACCCTCAAAATAGCAATTGAAATTTTTTTTACTCGAATCTATAAAAAATCATACATCATTGAAAAGGTCTGACTCCCTAGATTACAGAAATGCTATTTTCAGCCTTCTAGGTGCATTCCTTTACAAGTTATGAGCATTCAAAGTTTTCAAAAAACAATTAATTTTTTAGGTACTCAAACAGCCTTTTAGGTGCATTCCTTTACAAGTTATGAGCATTCAAAGTTTTCAAAAAACAATGAATTTTTTAGGTACTCAAATCGCCGAAAGATGCAATCTTCACCCTCAAAACAGCAATTGAAATTTTTTTACTCGAATCTATATCATTGAAAAGGTCTGACTCCCTAGATTACAGAAATGCTATTTTCAGCCTTCTAGGTGCATTCCTTTACAAGTTATGAGCATTCAAAGTTTTCAAACAACAATGAATTTTTTAGGTACTCAAATCGCCGAAAGATGCAATCTTCACCCTCAAAACAGCAGTTGAATTTTTTTTTACTCGAATCTATAAAAATCATACATCATTGAAAAGGTCTGACTCCCTAGATTACAGAAATGCTATTTTCAGCCTTCTAGGTGCATTCCTTTACAAGTTATGAGCATTCAAAGTTTTCAAAAAACAATGAATTTTTTAGGTACTCAAATCGCCGAAAGATGCAATCTTCACCCTCAAAACAGCAATTGAAAATTTTTTTACTCGAATCTATAAAAATCATACATCATTGAAAAGGTCTGACTCCCTAGATTACAGAAATGCTATTTTCAGCCTTCTAGGTGCACTCCTTTACAAGTTATGAGCATTCAAAGTTTTCAAAAAACAATGAAGTTTTTAGGTACTCAAATCGCCGAAAGATGCAATCTTCACCCTCAAAACACCAATTGAAAATTTTTTTACTCGAATCTTTAAAAATCATTCATCATTAAAAAGGTCTGACTCCCTAGATTACAGAAATGCTATTTTCAGCCTTCTAGGTGCATTCCTTTACAAGTTATGAGCATTCAAAGTTTTCAAAAAACAATGAATTTTTTAGGTACTCAAATCGCCGAAAGATGCAATCTTCACCCTCAAAACAGCAATTGAAATTTTTTTACTCGAATCTATAAAAATCATACATCATTGAAAAGGTCTGACTCCCTAGATTACAGAAATGCTATTTTCAGCCTTCTAGGTGCATTCCTTTACAAGTTATGAGCATTCAAAGTTTTCAAAAAACAATGAATTTTTTAGGTACTCAAATCGCCGAAAGATGCTATCTTCACCCTCAAAACAGCAATTGAAAATTTTTTTACTCGAATCTATAAAAATCATACATCATTGAAAAGGTCTGACTCCCTAGATTACAGAAATGCTATTTTCAGCCTTCTAGGTGCATTCCTTTACAAGTTATGAGCATTCAAAGTTTTCAAAAAACAATGAAGTTTTTAGGTACTCAAATCGCCGAAAGATGCAATCTTCACCCTCAAAACAGCAATTGAAAATTTTTTTACTCGAATCTATAAAAATCATACATCATTGAAAAGGTCACTCCCTAGATTACAGAAATGCTATTTTCAGCCTTCTAGGTGCACTCCTTTACAAGTTATGAGCATTCAAAGTTTTCAAAAAACAATGAATTTTTTAGGTACTCAAATCGCCGAAAGATGCAATCTTCACCCTCAAAATAGCAATTGAAATTTTTTTTACTCGAATCTATAAAAAATCATACATCATTGAAAAGGTCTGACTCCCTAGATTACAGAAATGCTATTTTCAGCCTTCTAGGTGCATTCCTTTACAAGTTATGAGCATTCAAAGTTTTCAAAAAACAATGAATTTTTTAGGTACTCAAATCGCCGAAAGATGCAATCTTCACCCTCAAAACAGCAATTGAAAATTTTTTTACTCGAATCCATAAAAATCATACATCATTGAAAAGGTCTGACTCCTTAGATTACAGAAATGCTATTTTCAGCCTTCTAGGTGCATTCCTTTACAAGTTATGAGCATTCAAAGTTTTCAAAAAACAATGAATTTTTTAGGTACTCAAATCGCCGAAAGATGCAATCTTCACCCTCAAAACAGCAATTGAAATTTTTTTACTCGAATCTATAAAAATCATACATCATTGAAAAGGTCTGACTCCCTAGATTACAGAAATGCTATTTTCAGCCTTCTAGGTGCATTCCTTTATAAGTTATGAGCATTCAAAGTTTTCAAAAAACAATGAATTTTTTAGGTACTCAAATCGCCGAAAGATGCAATCTTCACCCTCAAAACAGCAATTGAAAATTTTTTTACTCGAATCTATAAAAATCATACATCATTGAAAAGGTCTGACTCCCTAGATTACAGAAATGCTATTTTCAGCCTTCTAGGTGCATTCCTTTACAAGTTATGAGCATTCAAAGTTTTCAAAAAACAATGAAGTTTTTAGGTACTCAAATCGCCGAAAGATGCAATCTTCACCCTCAAAACAGCAATTGAAAATTTTTTTACTCGAATCTATAAAAATCATACATCATTGAAAAGGTCACTCCCTAGATTACAGAAATGCTATTTTCAGCCTTCTAGGTGCACTCCTTTACAAGTTATGAGCATTCAAAGTTTTCAAAAAACAATGAATTTTTTAGGTACTCAAATCGCCGAAAGATGCAATCTTCACCCTCAAAATAGCAATTGAAATTTTTTTTACTCGAATCTATAAAAATCATACATCATTGAAAAGGTCTGACTCCCTAGATTACAGAAATGCTATTTTCAGCCTTCTAGGTGCATTCCTTTACAAGTTATGAGCATTCAAAGTTTTCAAAAAACAATGAATTTTTTAGGTACTCAAATCGCCGAAAGATGCAATCTTCACCCTCAAAACAGCAATTGAAAATTTTTTTACTCGAATCCATAAAAATCATACATCATTGAAAAGGTCTGACTCCTTAGATTACAGAAATGCTATTTTCAGCCTTCTAGGTGCATTCCTTTACAAGTTATGAGCATTCAAAGTTTTCAAAAAACAATGAATTTTTTAGGTACTCAAATCGCCGAAAGATGCAATCTTCACCCTCAAAACAGCAATTGAAAATTTTTTTACTCGAATCTATAAAAATCATACATCATTGAAAAGGTCTGACTCCCTAGATTACAGAAATGCTATTTTCAGCCTTCTAGGTGCACTCCTTTACAAGTTATGAGCATTCAAAGTTTTCAAAAAACAATGTATTATGTATTTTAGAATAGCACATATTTGTACATGAAATGTAAAAGTGCTGATGCACGAACTAGTTTTAAGATCTGTTAAATAAAATAAAACAGTCTCTTGCTAAGCATCAAAGAAGTCGTTTCAATATTAAACATAACATTAATTGGCGACGAGGACAAAAGTACATAATAAAAAAAAATATATATATACCTATATATATGTCATCCGACTCGGAAAGCAGTAATTCGGTGATATCGGTTAAAATAAAAAACGAAAATCATATGGCTCAAAACGTGGTCAACTTTATAGGCGCGATTGAATTTTTCAATCCATCGGAGGATGAGTTTGATATGTTTTTGGAGCGTTTTGAAAATTTAATGGTTTTAAATAAAATCACCGATCATAAGAATAAGAAATCTTATCTTTTAAACCTTGGAGGAAAGGACCTGTACAAAGTCATTAGAAATGTGTCCAGACCAGACACTATTGACAACGTAGAATACGAAGATTTAAAGACAAAGCTTAGAGGTCATTTCAACCCGCAAAGAAACATCACCGCAGAACGCTTTAAATTTGGAAGTCGCAATCAGCACCAAGATGAATCAATAAGTGACTACGTCATTATCCTAAGAGAACTAGCTGACACGTGCGATTTTGCCGCTTTCTTGGACGATGCTCTTCGGGATCGATTCGTGCTTGGAATCAGAGATAATCGTGTGAGAGCAAAACTGCTTGAAAAATCCACATTAAAATTCCAAGACGCAATAGATCTAGCGAAGGGTGACGAGATGGCAAAGAATCAAATGAAGGTGGTGCAACCAGGCACACTGGCATCTGGTGAGATCAATGCTATTCATCGCTCTTCAAGACAGAATAAATCGAGAAATGAAAAGCATGATAAATTTGAACGTCGAGCGAGGTCAAAATCACGACAATTCAGAACCAAAGAGAGAGAGGTACAATGCTTTTACTGTAAAAAGTATGGCCATATGAAAAAGAATTGTTACAAGTTGAAGAATCGAGCTGGTCATGGAAGAGTACATTACGTGGATGGTGCAGAGGCAGACGGAGCGGAGGATGATGAAAGCTCTGATGATGGGGCTTGGCTGGGTATGCTGAATTATGTAAATGAGGTTGTTTCGGGATCATTAAAGGTTAAGTTATTGGTTAATGAAAAGTATGTAAAGTATGAATTAGATACAGGTGCATGTGCTACTGTTATTTCTGAAAATGATTATTTATCTTTATTTAAACATATTGAACTAAAAGATGTTTCTAAATCCATAGAGGTTGTAACTGGAGAGCGCGTGGTCGTATTGGGCTGTATAGAGGTTATGGTCAAGTCAAAGAGGTGGAATAATCCAATGAAGTTGACAATGCTTGTCATTAAAAGCAAAAATTATTTTACTCCTTTGCTGGGTCGAAATTGGTTGGACCGTTTGTATCCTAACTGGAGAATGTCAATTGCCCAAGAAATAACAGTAAGTCCCGAAAATATATGTAAAGTTTCTGAAAGTTCTAAACAAAATGATAACATTATTAACAAATTAAAACATAATTTCGCAAGTGTTTTTGATAAAAACTTGGAAAAGCCAATTGTGGGTTTTGAGGCCGATGTGATTTTAGATGAAAAGGCTAGGCCAATGGTATATAAGGCATACTCAGTTCCGTTTGGGTTACGAGAAAAATATGTTACAGAGCTTGAGAGACTCATAGGTGTAGGTATTTTGGAGAAGGTCAGGCACAGTGAATGGGCAAGTCCATTAATAGGTGTCATGAAGAAGGATGGTGAAGTGAGGTTGTGTATGGATTGTAAAGTCTCCATAAATAAATATATGAAGACCGAGCACTATCCACTTCCTCATCCCGAGGATATATTTTCTGATTTAAGTGGCTATACTCATTTCACCATTCTTGATTTGACGGGTGCATTTCAGCAGCTTAAGTTGACAGACTCTTGTAGAGAGTACTTCACCGTAAATACACCTTTAGGACTGTTAAGATATACTAGACTTGTTTATGGAGCGAAAGCATCTAGCTCAATATTTCAGGAAGTCATCGATAAAATTTTAAAAGATTTAGTTTATGCATCGGGATACATAGATGATATTATTGTTAAAGGTACAAGTTTTTTAGATTGCGTTAAGAAAACAGAGGTTGTTTTGGGAAAATTACAGAAGCATAACGTGAAGATTAATATTGATAAGTGTAAATTTTTTGAAAGTAAAGTCAAGTATTTGGGATTTATTATTAGTGCAGAGGGACGTCGACCCTGCTCAGATAAAATTGATGCTATTTTAAAAGCTCCAAGGCCGATAGATGTTTCACAACTGCGTTCTTTTTTAGGCCTCGTTAATTATTATTCAACATTTTTACCTAATTTATCTTCGGAGCTGCATGATTTATATAATTTACTAAGGAAAAATGTTGAGTTTTCTTGGACTAAGAAATGCGATGAGGCTTTCGAAAAGACCAAACTTTTGCTGACAGGTGACAAAGTGCTCGCTCATTTTAATCCACTCAAAGATATAGTCTTATCTTGCGATGCAAGTCCCTACGGCATAGGGTGTGTCTTATCGATTATTGTTGATGGAAAAGAAAAGCCTTGCATGTATGCTAGCAGTTCGTTGAGTCCATCTGAAAAGCATTATTCTCAATTGCATAAAGAGGCCCTTAGTATTATATTTGCTGTGAGAAAATTTAGAAAGTTTATTTTTGGCAGAAAAATAACTATTTTTACAGACCATCAGCCATTAAAACAAATATTTGGAGAGAAAACACCTACCCCGCCTGTTGCAGCTTCAAGGTTGCAAAGATGGGCTGTTGAGCTTTCCATGTATGATTATTGCATACTGTATAAAAAAGGTACAAATAATTTGAATGCAGATGCTTTGTCTAGATTGCCATTGCCTCATAAATCAGGAGATGAAGAAATCTTCATAAACACTTTCAATTTTTCAGATGAAATTCCATTGAACCTGCATGAAATAAGAAAAGAAACCGAAAAAGATAATATTTTAAGAGAAGTTAAAGAGTGCATGGAAGTTAACAAATGGCCTGATAGAAAAAGTTGCGAATTTAAGCCTTACTATTTAAAAAGAAATGTTTTAGAGTTAGAAAAAGGGGTTATTTTTTATGGCATGCGAATTGTGGTACCTTTTTCTTTGAGAAATTCAATTTTAGAAATTTTGCATGATGGTCATGTAGGAATAGTTCGCATGAAAGAACTGGCTCGTTCTTTAGTTTGGTGGCCTAATGTTGATGAAAACATTGAAAATTACGTTAATTCATGTGAAACTTGTGCAGTAACAGGAAATCATTATTCAAAACATAAATTACAAGAATGGCCAAAATCTAGTTTTCCCTACGAAAGAATTCATTTGGATTTCTTTTTCTTTGAAGGACAAACATACCTCATAATAGTTGATAGCTATAGTAAGTTTTTGGATGTTTATATCATGAAAAACACTAACGCAAATTCTTTAATTGAAAAATTAAGAACAAATTATGCAATTTATGGTCTTCCATTAAAATGCGTTACAGATAATGGTCCGCCATTTAATTCCTATGACTATAAACATTTCTGTGAACTACATTGTATTGAAGATTTGAAATCGCCGGCCTACCACCCACAATCGAATGGACAAGCCGAAAGGCTAGTCCAAGTAGTTAAAAATAATTTTAAAAAATCATTCATTGACCAAAAGACAAAACGACTTTCGCCGCAGCAGAGGGTGGATAATTTTTTAATAAAATACAGGAATACACCGAATACGACAACGCTTGAAACTCCAGCTAGTTTAATATTTAATTTTAAACCTAGAACTAAATTAGACATTTTAAAAGAAGAAAAACAAAAAGAACAAAAAGAAAATTCTATTTTATGTCAAAAATTTAAAAAAGGGGAAGATGTATATTATAAAGGCAATTTTGAAAAATACATTAAATGGTATCCAGCTGTGATCGTTAAACAAATTTCTTCATATGTATATCTTATTAAGTTTAAGGACAATTTACGACAAGCACATGTTAACCAGATTAAAAGAAGGGTTAAAAAAGTTGCGTTTGCTCCAGAGCACTTATACATACGAGGAGGTTTGTTAAACGAATATGGCGCTACCAATAAAACATTAAACAAAAGACGGTCATACACTAAGAATTTATATCCAAAACGATCGTCTGAAAGAATCAAGAAAATTTTAAATAAAAAAAAAATAAATTACAAATACTAAGTAAGAAAACTACAAAAAAAAAAAAATTATTATATGAAAATATGAACTCATAAATATATAAAATGAATTACCTTAATTTTGTAAACCAATATAAAAAAAAAAAAAAATTAAATGTTTTAAATAAAACAAAATAGAAAAAAATAATATTTTAATTATATAAAATGAATAACTTTATTTAAGTAAAACGATGTTTCAACTAAGAAAAGGGTGAATTATTATGTATTTTAGAATAGCACATATTTGTACATGAAATGTAAAAGTGCTGATGCACGAACTAGTTTTAAGATCTGTTAAATAAAATAAAACAGTCTCTTGCTAAGCATCAAAGAAGTCGTTTCAATATTAAACATAACACAATGAAGTTTTTAGGTACTCAAATCGCCGAAAGATGCAATCTTCACCCTCAAAACAGCAATTGAAAATTTTTTTACTCGAATCCATAAAAATCATACATCATTGAAAAGGTCTGACTCCTTAGATTACAGAAATGCTATTTTCAGCCTTCTAGGTGCATTCCTTTACAAGTTATGAGCATTCAAAGTTTTCAAAAAACAATGAATTTTTTAGGTACTCAAATCGCCGAAAGATGCAATCTTCACCCTCAAAACAGCAATTGAAATTTTTTTACTCGAATCTATAAAAATCATACATCATTGAAAAGGTCTGACTCCCTAGATTACAGAAATGCTATTTTCAGCCTTCTAGGTGCATTCCTTTACAAGTTATGAGCATTCAAAGTTTTCAAAAAACAATGAATTTTTTAGGTACTCAAATCGCCGAAAGATGCAATCTTCACCCTCAAAACAGCAATTGAAAATTTTTTTACTCGAATCTATAAAAATCATACATCATTGAAAAGGTCTGACTCCCTAGATTACAGAAATGCTATTTTCAGCCTTCTAGGTGCATTCCTTTACAAGTTATGAGCATTCAAAGTTTTCAAAAAACAATGAAGTTTTTAGGTACTCAAATCGCCGAAAGATGCAATCTTCACCCTCAAAACAGCAATTGAAAATTTTTTTACTCGAATCTATAAAAATCATACATCATTGAAAAGGTCACTCCCTAGATTACAGAAATGCTATTTTCAGCCTTCTAGGTGCACTCCTTTACAAGTTATGAGCATTCAAAGTTTTCAAAAAACAATGAATTTTTTAGGTACTCAAATCGCCGAAAGATGCAATCTTCACCCTCAAAATAGCAATTGAAATTTTTTTTACTCGAATCTATAAAAATCATACATCATTGAAAAGGTCTGACTCCCTAGATTACAGAAATGCTATTTTCAGCCTTCTAGGTGCATTCCTTTACAAGTTATGAGCATTCAAAGTTTTCAAAAAACAATGAATTTTTTAGGTACTCAAATCGCCGAAAGATGCAATCTTCACCCTCAAAACAGCAATTGAAAATTTTTTTACTCGAATCCATAAAAATCATACATCATTGAAAAGGTCTGACTCCTTAGATTATAGAAATGCTATTTTCAGCCTTCTAGGTGCATTCCTTTACAAGTTATGAGCATTCAAAGTTTTCAAAAAACAATGAATTTTTTAGGTACTCAAATCGCCGAAAGATGCAATCTTCACCCTCAAAACAGCAATTGAAATTTTTTTTACTCGAATCTATAAAAATCATACATCATTGAAAAGGTCTGACTCCCTAGATTACAGAAATGCTATTTTCAGCCTTCTAGGTGCACTCCTTTACAAGTTATGAGCATTCAAAGTTTTCAAAAAGCAATGAAGTTTTTAGGTACTCAAATCGCCGAAAGATGCAATCTTCACCCTCAAAACACCAATTGAAAATTTTTCAGCCTTCTAGGTGCATTCCTTTACAAGTTATGAGCATTCAAAGTTTTCAAAAAACAATGAATTTTTTAGGTACTCAAATCGCCGAAAGATGCAATCTTCACCCTCAAAACAGCAATTGAAAATTTTTTTACTCGAATCTATAAAAATCATACATCATTGAAAAGGTCTGACTCCCTAGATTACAGAAATGCTATTTTCAGCCTTCTAGGTGCACTCCTTTACAAGTTATGAGCATTCAAAGTTTTCAAAAAACAATGAATTTTTTAGGTACTCAAATCGCCGAAAGATGCAATCTTCACCCTCAAAACAGCAATTGAAATTTTTTTACTCGAATCTTTAAAAATCATACATCATTGAAAAGGTCTGACTCCCTAGATTACAGAAATGCTATTTTCAGCCTTCTAGGTGCATTCCTTTACAAGTTATGAGCATTCAAAGTTTTCAAAAAACAATGAATTTTTTAGGTACTCAAATCGCCGAAAGATGCAATCTTCACCCTCAAAACAGCAATTGAAAATTTTTTTACTCGAATCTATAAAAATCATACATCATTGAAAAGGTCTGACTCCCTAGATTACAGAAATGCTATTTTCAGCCTTCTAGGTGCATTCCTTTACAAGTTATGAGCATTCAAAGTTTTCAAAAAACAATGAATTTTTTAGGTACTCAAATCGCCGAAAGATGCAATCTTCACCCTCAAAACAGCAATTGAAAATTTTTTTACTCGAATCTATAAAAATCATACATCATTGAAAAGGTCACTCCCTAGATTACAGAAATGCTATTTTCAGCCTTCTAGGTGCACTCCTTTACAAGTTATGAGCATTCAAAGTTTTCAAAAAACAATGAATTTTTTAGGTACTCAAATCGCCGAAAGATGCAATCTTCACCCTCAAAACAGCAATTGAAATTTTTTTTACTCGAATCTATATAAAATCATACATCATTGAAAAGGTCTGACTCCCTAGATTACAGAAATGCTATTTTCAGCCTTCTAGGTCCATTCCTTTACAAGTTATGAGCATTCAAAGTTTTCAAAAAACAATGAATTGAACAATCAATTGCTCAAAACAGCAATTGAAAATTTTTTTACTCGAATCTATAAAAATCATACATCATTGAAAAGGTCACTCCCTAGATTACAGAAATGCTATTTTCAGCCTTCTAGGTGCACTCCTTTACAAGTTATGAGCATTCAAAGTTTTCAAAAAACAATGAATTTTTTAGGTACTCAAATCGCCGAAAGATGCAATCTTCACCCTCAAAACACCAATTGAAAATTTTTTTACTCGAATCTTTAAAAATCATACATCATTGAAAAGGTCTGACTCCCTAGATTACAGAAATGCTATTTTCAGCCTTCTAGGTGCATTCCTTTACAAGTTATGAGCATTCAAAGTTTTCAAAAAACAATGAATTTTTTAGGTACTCAAATCGCCGAAAGATGCAATCTTCACCCTCAAAACAGCAATTGAAAATTTTTTAATCGAATCTATAAAAATCATACATCATTGAAAAGGTCTGACTCCCTAGATTACAGAAATGCTATTTTCAGCCTTCTAGGTGCATTCCTTTACAAGTTATGAGCATTCAAAGTTTTCAAAAAACAATGAATTTTTTAGGTACTCAAATCGCCGAAAGATGCAATCTTCACCCTCAAAACAGCAATTGAAAATTTTTTTACTCGAATCTATAAAAATCATACATCATTGAAAAGGTCACTCCCTAGATTACAGAAATGCTATTTTCAGCCTTCTAGGTGCACTCCTTTACAAGTTATGAGCATTCAAAGTTTTCAAAAAACAATGAATTTTTTAGGTACTCAAATCGCCGAAAGATGCAATCTTCACCCTCAAAACAGCAATTGAAATTTTTTTTACTCGAATCTATAAAAATCATACATCATTGAAAAGGTCTGACTCCCTAGATTACAGAAATGCTATTTTCAGCCTTCTAGGTGCATTCCTTTACAAGTTATGAGCATTCAAAGTTTTCAAAAAACAATGAATTTTTTAGGTACTCAAATCGCCGAAAGATGCAATCTTCACCCTCAAAACAGCAATTGAAAATTTTTTTACTCGAATCTATAAAAATCATACATCATTGAAAAGGTCTGACTCCCTAGATTACAGAAATGCTATTTTCAGCCTTCTAGGTGCATTCCTTTACAAGTTATGAGCATTCAAAGTTTTCAAAAAACAATGAATTTTTTAGGTACTAAAATCGCCGAAAGATGCAATCTTCACCCTCAAAACAGCAATTGAAATTTTTTTTACTCGAATCTATAAAAATCATACATCATTGAAAAGGTCTGACTCCCTAGATTACAGAAATGCTATTTTCAGCCTTCTAGGTGCACTCCTTTACAAGTTATGAGCATTCAAAGTTTTCAAAAAGCAATGAAGTTTTTAGGTACTCAAATCGCCGAAAGATGCAATCTTCACCCTCAAAACACCAATTGAAAATTTTTCAGCCTTCTAGGTGCATTCCTTTACAAGTTATGAGCATTCAAAGTTTTCAAAAAACAATGAATTTTTTAGGTACTCAAATCGCCGAAAGATGCAATCTTCACCCTCAAAACAGCAATTGAAAATTTTTTTACTCGAATCTATAAAAATCATACATCATTGAAAAGGTCTGACTCCCTAGATTACAGAAATGCTATTTTCAGCCTTCTAGGTGCATTCCTTTACAAGTTATGAGCATTCAAAGTTTTCAAAAAACAATGAATTTTTTAGGTACTCAAATCGCCGAAAGATGCAATCTTCACCCTCAAAACAGCAATTGAAAATTTTTTTACTCGAATCTATAAAAATCATACATCATTGAAAAGGTCTGACTCCCTAGATTACAGAAATGCTATTTTCAGCCTTCTAGGTGCATTCCTTTACAAGTTATGAGCATTCAAAGTTTTCAAAAAACAATGAATTTTTTAGGTACTCAAATCGCCGAAAGATGCAATCTTCACCCTCAAAACAGCAATTGAAAATTTTTTTACTCGAATCTATAAAAATCATACATCATTGAAAAGGTCACTCCCTAGATTACAGAAATGCTATTTTCAGCCTTCTAGGTGCACTCCTTTACAAGTTATGAGCATTCAAAGTTTTCAAAAAACAATGAATTTTTTAGGTACTCAAATCGCCGAAAGATGCAATCTTCACCCTCAAAACAGCAATTGAAATTTTTTTTACTCGAATCTATATAAAATCATACATCATTGAAAAGGTCTGACTCCCTAGATTACAGAAATGCTATTTTCAGCCTTCTAGGTCCATTCCTTTACAAGTTATGAGCATTCAAAGTTTTCAAAAAACAATGAATTTTTTAGGTACTCAAATCGCCGAAAGATACAATCTTCACCCTCAAAACAGCAATTGAAAATTTTTTTACTCGAATCTATAAAAATCATACATCATTGAAAAGGTCACTCCCTAGATTACAGAAATGCTATTTTCAGCCTTCTAGGTGCACTCCTTTACAAGTTATGAGCATTCAAAGTTTTCAAAAAACAATGAATTTTTTAGGTACTCAAATCGCCGAAAGATGCAATCTTCACCCTCAAAACAGCAATTGAAATTTTTTTTACTCGAATCTATATAAAATCATACATCATTGAAAAGGTCTGACTCCCTAGATTACAGAAATGCTATTTTCAGCCTTCTAGGTGCATTCCTTTACAAGTTATGAGCATTCAAAGTTTTCAAAAAACAATGAATTTTTTAGGTACTCAAATCGCCGAAAGATGCAATCTTCACCCTCAAAACAGCAATTGAAAATTTTTTTACTCGAATCTATAAAAATCATACATCATTGAAAAGGTCTGACTCCCTAGATTACAGAAATGCTGTTTTCAGCCTTCTAGGTGCACTCCTTTACAAGTTATGAGCATTCAAAGTTTTCAAAAAGCAATGAAGTTTTTAGGTACTCAAATCGCCGAAAGATGCAATCTTCACCCTCAAAACACCAATTGAAAATTTTTTTACTCGAATCTTTAAAAATCATACATCATTGAAAAGGTCTGACTCCCTAGATTACAGAAATGCTATTTTCAGCCTTCTAGGTGCATTCCTTTACAAGTTATGAGCATTCAAAGTTTTCAAAAAACAATGAATTTTTTAGGTACTCAAATCGCCGAAAGATGCAATCTTCACCCTCAAAACAGCAATTGAAAATTTTTTTAATCGAATCTATAAAAATCATACATCATTGAAAAGGTCTGACTCCCTAGATTACAGAAATGCTATTTTCAGCCTTCTAGGTGCATTCCTTTACAAGTTATGAGCATTCAAAGTTTTCAAAAAACAATGAATTTTTTAGGTACTCAAATCGCCGAAAGATGCAATCTTCACCCTCAAAACAGCAATTGAAAATTTTTTTACTCGAATCTATAAAAATCATACATCATTGAAAAGGTCACTCCCTAGATTACAGAAATGCTATTTTCAGCCTTCTAGGTGCACTCCTTTACAAGTTATGAGCATTCAAAGTTTTCAAAAAACAATGAATTTTTTAGGTACTCAAATCGCCGAAAGATGCAATCTTCACCCTCAAAACAGCAATTGAAATTTTTTTTACTCGAATCTATAAAAATCATACATCATTGAAAAGGTCTGACTCCCTAGATTACAGAAATGCTATTTTCAGCCTTCTAGGTGCATTCCTTTACAAGTTATGAGCATTCAAAGTTTTCAAAAAACAATGAATTTTTTAGGTACTCAAATCGCCGAAAGATGCAATCTTCACCCTCAAAACAGCAATTGAAAATTTTTTTACTCGAATCTATAAAAATCATACATCATTGAAAAGGTCTGACTCCCTAGATTACAGAAATGCTATTTTCAGCCTTCTAGGTGCATTCCTTTACAAGTTATGAGCATTCAAAGTTTTCAAAAAACAATGAATTTTTTAGGTACTAAAATCGCCGAAAGATGCAATCTTCACCCTCAAAACAGCAATTGAAATTTTTTTTACTCGAATCTATAAAAATCATACATCATTGAAAAGGTCTGACTCCCTAGATTACAGAAATGCTATTTTCAGCCTTCTAGGTGCACTCCTTTACAAGTTATGAGCATTCAAAGTTTTCAAAAAGCAATGAAGTTTTTAGGTACTCAAATCGCCGAAAGATGCAATCTTCACCCTCAAAACACCAATTGAAAATTTTTCAGCCTTCTAGGTGCATTCCTTTACAAGTTATGAGCATTCAAAGTTTTCAAAAAACAATGAATTTTTTAGGTACTCAAATCGCCGAAAGATGCAATCTTCACCCTCAAAACAGCAATTGAAAATTTTTTTACTCGAATCTATAAAAATCATACATCATTGAAAAGGTCTGACTCCCTAGATTACAGAAATGCTATTTTCAGCCTTCTAGGTGCACTCCTTTACAAGTTATGAGCATTCAAAGTTTTCAAAAAACTATGAAGTTTTTAGGTACTCAAATCGCCGAAAGATGCAATCTTCACCCTCAAAACACCAATTGAAAATTTTTTTACTCGAATCTATAAAAATCATACATCATTGAAAAGGTCTGACTCCCTAGATTACAGAAATGCTATTTTCAGCCTTCTAGGTGCACTCCTTTACAAGTTATGAGCATCCAAAGTTTTCAAAAAATAATGAATTTTGTAGGTACTCAAATCGCCGAAAGATGCAATCTTCACCCTCAAAACAGCAATTGAAATTTTTTTACTCGAATCTATAAAAATCATACATCATTGAAAAGGTCTGACTCCCTAGATTACAGAAATGCTATTTTCAGCCTTCTAGGTGCATTCCTTTACAAGTTATGAGCATTCAAAGTTTTCAAAAAACAATGAATTTTTTAGGTACTCAAATCGCCGAAAGATGCAATCTTCACTCTCAAAACAGCAATTGAAAATTTTTTTACTCGAATCTATAAAAATCATACATCATTGAAAAGGTCTGACTCCCTAGATTACAGAAATGCTATTTTCAGCCTTCTAGGTGCATTTCTTTATGAGTTATGAGCATTCAAAGTTTTCAAAAAACAATGAATTTTTTAGGTACTCAAATCGCCGAAAGATGCAATCTTCACCCTCAAAACAGCAATTGAAATTTTTTTACTCGAATCTATAAAAATCATACATCATTGAAAAGGTCTGACTCCCTAGATTACAGAAATGCTATTTTCAGCCTTCTAGGTGCATTCCTTTACAAGTTATGAGCATTCAAAGTTTTCAAAAAACAATGAATTTCTTAGGTACTCAAATCGCCGAAAGATGCAATCTTCACCCTCAAAACAGCAATTGAAAATTTTTTTACTCGAATCTATAAAAATCATACATCATTGAAAAGGTCTGACTCCCTAGATTACAGAAATGCTATTTTCAGCCTTCTAGGTGCACTCCTTTACAAGTTATGAGCATCCAAAGTTTTCAAAAAATAATGAATTTTGTAGGTACTCAAATCGCCGAAAGATGCAATCTTCACCCTCAAAACAGCAATTGAAATTTTTTTACTCGAATCTATAAAAATCATACATCATTGAAAAGGTCTGACTCCCTAGATTACAGAAATGCTATTTTCAGCCTTCTAGGTGCATTCCTTTACAAGTTATGAGCATTCAAAGTTTTCAAAAAACAATGAATTTTTTAGGTACTCAAATCGCCGAAAGATGCAATCTTCACCCTCAAAACAGCAATTGAAAATTTTTTTACTCGAATCTATAAAAATCATACATCATTGAAAAGGTCTGACTCCCTAGATTACAGAAATGCTATTTTCAGCCTTCTAGGTGCACTCCTTTACAAGTTATGAGCATCCAAAGTTTTCAAAAAATAATGAATTTTGTAGGTACTCAAATCGCCGAAAGATGCAATCTTCACCCTCAAAACAGCAATTGAAAATTTTTTTACTCGAATCTATAAAAATCATACATCATTGAAAAGGTCTGACTCCCTAGATTACAGAAATGCTATTTTCAGCCTTCTAGGTGCATTCCTTTACAAGTTATGAGCATTCAAAGTTTTCAAAAAACAATGAATTTTTTAGGTACTCAAATCGCCGAAAGATGCAATCTTCACCCTCAAAACAGCAATTGAAAATTTTTTTACTCGAATCTATAAAAATCATACATCATTGAAAAGGTCTGACTCCCTAGATTACAGAAATGCTATTTTCAGCCTTCTAGGTGCATTCCTTTACAAGTTATGAGCATTCAAAGTTTTCAAAAAACAATGAATTTTTTAGGTACTCAAATCGCCGAAAGATGCAATCTTCACCCTCAAAACAGCAATTGAAAATTTTTTTACTCGAATCTATAAAAATCATACATCATTGAAAAGGTCTGACTCCCTAGATTACAGAAATGCTGTTTTCAGCCTTCTAGGTGCACTCCTTTACAAGTTATGAGCATTCAAAGTTTTCAAAAAGCAATGAAGTTTTTAGGTACTCAAATCGCCGAAAGATGCAATCTTCACCCTCAAAACACCAATTGAAAATTTTTTTACTCGAATCTTTAAAAATCATACATCATTGAAAAGGTCTGACTCCCTAGATTACAGAAATGCTATTTTCAGCCTTCTAGGTGCATTCCTTTACAAGTTATGAGCATTCAAAGTTTTCAAAAAACAATGAATTTTTTAGGTACTCAAATCGCCGAAAGATGCAATCTTCACCCTCAAAACAGCAATTGAAATTTTTTTTACTCGAATCTATAAAAATCATACATCATTGAAAAGGTCTGACTCCCTAGATTACAGAAATGCTATTTTCAGCCTTCTAGGTGCACTCCTTTACAAGTTATGAGCATTCAAAGTTTTCAAAAAGCAATGAAGTTTTTAGGTACTCAAATCGCCGAAAGATGCAATCTTCACCCTCAAAACACCAATTGAAAATTTTTCAGCCTTCTAGGTGCATTCCTTTACAAGTTATGAGCATTCAAAGTTTTCAAAAAACAATGAATTTTTTAGGTACTCAAATCGCCGAAAGATGCAATCTTCACCCTCAAAACAGCAATTGAAAATTTTTTTACTCGAATCTATAAAAATCATACATCATTGAAAAGGTCTGACTCCCTAGATTACAGAAATGCTATTTTCAGCCTTCTAGGTGCACTCCTTTACAAGTTATGAGCATTCAAAGTTTTCAAAAAACAATGAAGTTTTTAGGTACTCAAATCGCCGAAAGATGCAATCTTCACCCTCAAAACACCAATTGAAAATTTTTTTACTCGAATCTTTAAAAATCATACATCATTGAAAAGGTCTGACTCCCTAGATTACAGAAATGCTATTTTCAGCCTTCTAGGTGCATTCCTTTACAAGTTATGAGCATTCAAAGTTTTCAAAAAACAATGAATTTTTTAGGTACTCAAATCGCCGAAAGATGCAATCTTCACCCTCAAAACAGCAATTGAAATTTTTTTACTCGAATCTATAAAAATCATACATCATTGAAAAGGTCTGACTCCCTAGATTACAGAAATGCTATTTTCAGCCTTCTAGGTGCATTCCTTTACAAGTTATGAGCATTCAAAGTTTTCAAAAAACAATGAATTTTTTAGGTACTCAAATCGCCGAAAGATGCAATCTTCACCCTCAAAACAGCAATTGAAAATTTTTTTACTCGAATCTATAAAAATCATACATCATTGAAAAGGTCTGACTCCCTAGATTACAGAAATGCTATTTTCAGCCTTCTAGGTGCACTCCTTTACAAGTTATGAGCATCCAAAGTTTTCAAAAAATAATGAATTTTGTAGGTACTCAAATCGCCGAAAGATGCAATCTTCACCCTCAAAACAGCAATTGAAAATTTTTTTACTCGAATCTATAAAAATCATACATCATTGAAAAGGTCTGACTCCCTAGATTACAGAAATGCTATTTTCAGCCTTCTAGGTGCATTCCTTTACAAGTTATGAGCATTCAAAGTTTTCAAAAAACAATGAATTTTTTAGGTACTCAAATCGCCGAAAGATGCAATCTTCACCCTCAAAACAGCAATTGAAAATTTTTTTAATCGAATCTATAAAAATCATACATCATTGAAAAGGTCACTCCCTAGATTACAGAAATGCTATTTTCAGCCTTCTAGGTGCACTCCTTTACAAGTTATGAGCATTCAAAGTTTTCAAAAAACAATGAATTTTTTAGGTACTCAAATCGCCGAAAGATGCAATCTTCACCCTCAAAACAGCAATTGAAATTTTTTTTACTCGAATCTATAAAAATCATACATCATTGAAAAGGTCTGAATGCTATTTTCAGCCTTCTAGGTGCATTCCTTTACAAGTTATGAGCATTCAAAGTTTTCAAAAAACAATGAATTTTTTAGGTACTCAAATCGCCGAAAGATGCAATCTTCACCCTCAAAACAGCAATTGAAAATTTTTTTACTCGAATCTATAAAAATCATACATCATTGAAAAGGTCTGACTCCTTAGATTACAGAAATGCTATTTTCAGCCTTCTAGGTGCATTCCTTTACAAGTTATGAGCATTCAAAGTTTTCAAAAAACAATGAATTTTTTAGGTACTCAAATCGCCGAAAGATGCAATCTTCACCCTCAAAACACCAATTGAAAATTTTTCAGCCTTCTAGGTGCATTCCTTTACAAGTTATGAGCATTCAAAGTTTTCAAAAAACAATGAATTTTTTAGGTACTCAAATCGCCGAAAGATGCAATCTTCACCCTCAAAACAGCAATTGAAATTTTTTTACTCGAATCTTTAAAAATCATACATCATTGAAAAGGTCTGACTCCCTAGATTACAGAAATGCTATTTTCAGCCTTCTAGGTGCATTCCTTTACAAGTTATGAGCATTCAAAGTTTTCAAAAAACAATGAATTTTTTAGGTACTCAAATCGCCGAAAGATGCAATCTTCACCCTCAAAACAGCAATTGAAAATTTTTTTACTCGAATCTATAAAAATCATACATCATTGAAAAGGTCTGACTCCCTAGATTACAGAAATGCTTTTCAAAAAACAATGAATTTTTTAGGTACTCAAATCGCCGAAAGATGCAATCTTCACCTTCAAAACAGCAATTGAAAATTTTTTTACTCGAATCTATAAAAATCATACATCATTGAAAAGGTCTGACTCCCTAGATTACAGAAATGCTATTTTCAGCCTTCTAGGTGCATTCCTTTACAAGTTATGAGCATTCAAAGTTTTCAAAAAACAATGAATTTTTTAGGTACTCAAATCGCCGAAAGATGCAATCTTCACCCTCAAAACAGCAATTGAAATTTTTTTTACTCGAATCTATAAAAATCATACATCATTCAAAGTTTTCAAAAAACAATGAATTTTTTAGGTACTCAAATCGCCGAAAGATGCAATCTTCACCCTCAAAACAGCAATTGAAAATTTTTTTACTCGAATCTATAAAAATCATACATCGTTGAAAAGGTCTGACTCCCTAGATTACAGAAATGCTATTTTCAGCCTTCTAGGTGCATTCATTTACAAGTTATGAGCATTCAAAGTTTTCAAAAAACAATGAATTTTTTAGGTACTCAAATCGCCGAAAGATGCAATCTTCACCCTCAAAACCGCAATTGAAAATGTTTTTACTCGAATCTATAAAAAATCATACATCATTGAAAAGGTCTGACTCCCTAGATTACAGAAATGCTATTTTCAGCCTTCTAGGTGCATTCCTTTACAAGTTATGAGCATTCAAAGTTTTAAAAAAACAATGAATTTTTTAGGTACTCAAATCGCCGAAAGATGCAATCTTCACCCTCAAAACAGCAATTGAAATTTTTTTTACTCGAATCTATAAAAATCATACATCATTGAAAAGGTCTGAATGCTATTTTCAGCCTTCTAGGTGCATTCCTTTACAAGTTATGAGCATTCAAAGTTTTCAAAAAACAATGAATTTTTTAGGTACTCAAATCGCCGAAAGATGCAAACTCCCTAGATTACAGAAATGCTATTTTCAGCCTTCTAGGTGCACTCCTTTACAAGTTATGAGCATTCAAAGTTTTCAAAAAACAATGAATTTTTTAGGTACTCAAATCGCCGAAAGATGCAATCTTCACCCTCAAAACAGCAATTGAAATTTTTTTTACTCGAATCTATAAAAATCATACATCATTGAAAAGGTCTGAATGCTATTTTCAGCCTTCTAGGTGCATTCCTTTACAAGTTATGAGCATTCAAAGTTTTCAAAAAACAATGAATTTTTTAGGTACTCAAATCGCCGAAAGATGCAAACTCCCTAGATTACAGAAATGCTATTTTCAGCCTTCTAGGTGCACTCCTTTACAAGTTATGAGCATTCAAAGTTTTCAAAAAACAATGAATTTTTTAGGTACTCAAATCGCCGAAAGATGCAATCTTCACCCTCAGCAATTGAAAATTTTTTTACCCGAATCTATAAAAATCATACATCATTGAAAAGGTCTGACTCCCTAGATTACAGAAATGCTATTTTCAGCCTTCTAGGTGCATTCCTTTACAAGTTATGAGCATTCAAAGTTTTCAAAAAACAATGAATTTTTTAGGTACTCAAATCGCCGAAAGATGCAATCTACACCCTCAAAACAGCAATTGAAAAATTTTTTACTCGAATCTATAAAAATCATACATCATTGAAAAGGTCTGACTCCCTAGATTAAAGAAATGCTATTTTCAGCCTTCTAGGTGCATTCCTTTACAAGTTATGAGCATTCAAAGTTTTCAAAAAACAATGAATTTTTTAGGTACTCAAATCGCCGAAAGATGCAATCTTCACCCTCAAAACAGCAATTGAAATTTTTTTTTACTCGAATCTATTAAAATCATACATCATTGAAAAGGTCTGACTCCCTAGATTACAGAAATGCTATTTTCAGCCTTCTAGGTGCATTCCTTTACAAGTTATGAGCATTCAAAGTTTTCAAAAAACAATGAATTTTTTAGGTACTCAAATCGCCGAAAGATGCAATCTGCACCCTCAAAACAGCAATTGAAATTTTTTTACTCGAATTTATAAAAATCATACATCATTGAAAAGGTCTGACTCCCTAGATTACAGAAATGCTATTTTCAGCCTTCTAGGTGCATTCCTTTACAAGTTATGAGCATTCAAAGTTTTCAAAAAACAATTAATTTTTTAGGTACTCAAATCGCCGAAAGATGCAATCTTCACCCTCAAAACAGCAATTGAAAATTTTTTTACTCGAATCTATTAAAATCATACATCATTGAAAAGGTCTGACTCCCTAGATTACAGGTGCATTTCTTTATGAGTTATGAGCATTCAAAGTTTTCAAAAAACAATGAATTTTTTAGGTACTCAAATCGCCGAAAGATGCAATCTTCACCCTCAAAACAGCAATTGAAAATTTTTTTACTCGAATCTATAAAAATCATACATCATTGAAAAGGTCTGACTCCCTAGATTACAGAAATGCTATTTTCAGCCTATGAGCATTCAAGGTTTTCAAAAAACAATGAATTTTTAGGTACTCAAATCGCCGAAAGATGCAATCTTCACCCTCAAAACAGCAATTGAAAATTTTTTACTCGAATCTATAAAAATCATACATCATTGAAAAGGTCTGACTCCCTAGATTACAGAAATGCTATTTTCAGCCTTCTAGGTGCATTTCTTTATGAGTTATGAGCATTCAAAGTTTTCAAAAAACAATGATTTTCGTAGGTACTCAAATCACCGAAAGATGCAATCTTCACCCTCAAAACAGCAATTGAAAATTTTTTACTCGAATCTATTAAAATCATACATCATTGAAAATGTCTGACTCCCTAGATTACAGAAATGCTATTTTCAGCCTTCTAGGTGCATTTCTTTATGAGTTATGAGCATTCAAAGTTTTCAAAAAACAATGAATTTTTTAGGTACTCAAATCGCCGAAAGATGCAATCTTCACCCTAAAAACAGCAATTGAAAATTTTTTACTCGAATCTATAAATATCATACATCATTGAAAAGGTCTGACTCCCTAGATTACAGAAATACTTTTTTCAGCCTTCTAGGTGCATTCCTTTACAAGTTATGAGCATTCAAAGTTTTCAAAAAACAATGAATTTTTTAGGTACTCAAATCACCGAAAGATGCAATCTTCACCCTCAAAACAGCAATTGAAAATTTTTTTCCTCGAATCTATTAAAATCATACATCATTGAAAAGGTCTGACTCCCTAGATTACAGAAATGCTATTTTCAGCCTTCTAGGTGCATTTCTTTATGAGTTATGAGCATTCAAAGTTTTCAAAAAACAATGAATTTTTTAGGTACTCAAATTGCCGAAAGATGCAATCTTCACCCTCAAAACAGCAATTGAAATTTTTTTTACTCGAATCTATAAAAATCATACATCATTGAAAAGGTCTGACTCCCTAGATTACAGAAATGCTATTTTCAGCCTTCTAGGTGCATTCCTTTACAAGTTATGAGCATTCAAAGTTTTCAAAAAACAATGAATTTTTTAGGTACTCAAATCGCCGAAAGATGCAAACTCCCTAGATTACAGAAATGCTATTTTCAGCCTTCTAGGTGCACTCCTTTACAAGTTATGAGCATTCAAAGTTTTCAAAAAACAATGAATTTTTTAGGTACTCAAATCGCCGAAAGATGCAATCTTCACCCTCAGCAATTGAAAATTTTTTTACCCGAATCTATAAAAATCATACATCATTGAAAAGGTCTGACTCCCTAGATTACAGAAATGCTATTTTCAGCCTTCTAGGTGCATTCCTTTACAAGTTATGAGCATTCAAAGTTTTCAAAAAACAATGAATTTTTTAGGTACTCAAATCGCCGAAAGATGCAATCTACACCCTCAAAACAGCAATTGAAAAATTTTTTACTCGAATCTATAAAAATCATACATCATTGAAAAGGTCTGACTCCCTAGATTACAGAAATGCTTTTCAAAAAACAATGAATTTTTTAGGTACTCAAATCGCCGAAAGATGCAATCTTCACCTTCAAAACAGCAATTGAAAATTTTTTTACTCGAATCTATAAAAATCATACATCATTGAAAAGGTCTGACTCCCTAGATTACAGAAATGCTATTTTCAGCCTTCTAGGTGCATTCCTTTACAAGTTATGAGCATTCAAAGTTTTCAAAAAACAATGAATTTTTTAGGTACTCAAATCGCCGAAAGATGCAATCTGCACCCTCAAAACAGCAATTGAAATTTTTTTACTCGAATTTATAAAAATCATACATCATTGAAAAGGTCTGACTCCCTAGATTACAGAAATGCTATTTTCAGCCTTCTAGGTGCATTCCTTTACAAGTTATGAGCATTCAAAGTTTTCAAAAAACAATTAATTTTTTAGGTACTCAAATCGCCGAAAGATGCAATCTTCACCCTCAAAACAGCAATTGAAAATTTTTTTACTCGAATCTATTAAAATCATACATCATTGAAAAGGTCTGACTCCCTAGATTACAGGTGCATTTCTTTATGAGTTATGAGCATTCAAAGTTTTCAAAAAACAATGAATTTTTTAGGTACTCAAATCGCCGAAAGATGCAATCTTCACCCTCAAAACAGCAATTGAAAATTTTTTTACTCGAATCTATAAAAATCATACATCATTGAAAAGGTCTGACTCCCTAGATTACAGAAATGCTATTTTCAGCCTATGAGCATTCAAGGTTTTCAAAAAACAATGAATTTTTAGGTACTCAAATCGCCGAAAGATGCAATCTTCACCCTCAAAACAGCAATTGAAAATTTTTTACTCGAATCTATAAAAATCATACATCATTGAAAAGGTCTGACTCCCTAGATTACAGAAATGCTATTTTCAGCCTTCTAGGTGCATTTCTTTATGAGTTATGAGCATTCAAAGTTTTCAAAAAACAATGATTTTCGTAGGTACTCAAATCACCGAAAGATGCAATCTTCACCCTCAAAACAGCAATTGAAAATTTTTTACTCGAATCTATTAAAATCATACATCATTGAAAATGTCTGAACAGAAATGCTATTTTCAGCCTTCTAGGTGCATTTCTTTATGAGTTATGAGCATTCAAAGTTTTCAAAAAACAATGAATTTTTTAGGTACTCAAATCGCCGAAAGATGCAATCTTCACCCTCAAAACAGCAATTGAAATTTTTTTACTCGAATCTATAAATATCATACATCATTGAAAAGGTCTGACTCCCTAGATTACAGAAATACTATTTTCAGCCTTCTAGGTGCATTCCTTTACAAGTTATGAGCATTCAAAGTTTTCAAAAAACAATGAATTTTTTAGGTACTCAAATCACCGAAAGATGCAATCTTCACCCTCAAAACAGCAATTGAAAATTTTTTTCCTCGAATCTATTAAAATCATACATCATTGAAAAGGTCTGACTCCCTAGATTACAGAAATGCTATTTTCAGCCTTCTAGGTGCATTTCTTTATGAGTTATGAGCATTCAAAGTTTTCAAAAAACAATGAATTTTTTAGGTACTCAAATTGCCGAAAGATGCAATCTTTACCCTCAAAACAGCAATTGAAATTTTTTTTACTCGAATCTATAAAAATCATACATCATTGAAAAGGTCTGACTCCCTAGACTACAGAAATGCTATTTTCAGCCTTCTAGGTGCATTCCTTTACAAGTTATGAGCATTCAAAGTTTTCAAAAAACAATGAATTTTTTAGGTACTCAAATCGCTGAAAGATGCAATCTTCACCCTCAAATCTCTCTATAAAAATCATACATCATTGAAAAGGTTTGACTCCCTAGATTACAGAAAAGCTATTTTCAGCCTTCTAGGTGCATTTCTTTATGAGTTGTGTAAGCTTAAGCGTAAGCGTAAGCGTAAGCGTAAGCGTAAGCGTAAGCGTAAGAGTAAGCGTAAGCGTAAGCGTAAGCGAAAGCGTTAGCGTTAGCGTTAGCGTTAGCGTTAGCGTTAGCGTTAGCGTTAGCGTTAGCGTTAGCGTTAGCGTTAGCGTTAGCGTTAGCGTTAGCGTTAGCGTTAGCGTTAGCGTTAGCGTTAGCGTTAGCGTTAGCGTTAGCGTTAGCGTTAGCGTTAGCGTTAGCGTTAGCGTTAGCGTTAGCGTTAGCGTTAGCGTTAGCGTTAGCGTTAGCGTTAGCGTTAGCGTTAGCGTTAGCGTTAGCGTTAGCGTTAGTGTTAGCGTTAGAGTAAGCGTAAGCGTAAGCGTAAGCGTAAGCGTAAGCGTAAGCGTAAGCGTAAGCGTAAGCGTAAGCGTAAGCGTAAGCGTAAGCGTAAGCGTAAGCGTAAGCGTAAGCGTAAGCGTAAGCGTAAGCGTAAGCGTAAGCGTAAGCGTAAGCGCAAACAGCAATTGAAAATTTTTTTACTCGAATCTATTAAAATCATACATCATTGAAAAGGTCTGACTCCCTAGATTACAGGTGCATTTCTTTATGAGTTATGAGCATTCAAAGTTTTCAAAAAACAATGAATTTTTTAGGTACTCAAATCGCCGAAAGATGCAATCTTCACCCTCAAAACAGCAATTGAAAATTTTTTTACTCGAATCTATAAAAATCATACATCATTGAAAAGGTCTGACTCCCTAGATTACAGAAATGCTATTTTCAGCCTATGAGCATTCAAGGTTTTCAAAAAACAATGAATTTTTAGGTACTCAAATCGCCGAAAGATGCAATCTTCACCCTCAAAACAGCAATTGAAAATTTTTTACTCGAATCTATAAAAATCATACATCATTGAAAAGGTCTGACTCCCTAGATTACAGAAATGCTATTTTCAGCCTTCTAGGTGCATTTCTTTATGAGTTATGAGCATTCAAAGTTTTCAAAAAACAATGATTTTTGTAGGTACTCAAATCACCGAAAGATGCAATCTTCACCCTCAAAACAGCAATTGAAAATTTTTTACTCGAATCTATTAAAATCATACATCATTGAAAATGTCTGACTCCCTAGATTACAGAAATGCTATTTTCAGCCTTCTAGGTGCATTTCTTTATGAGTTATGAGCATTCAAAGTTTTCAAAAAACAATGAATTTTTTAGGTACTCAAATCGCCGAAAGATGCAATCTTCACCCTCAAAACAGCAATTGAAAATTTTTTACTCGAATCTATAAATATCATACATCATTGAAAAGGTCTGACTCCCTAGATTACAGAAATGCTATTTTCAGCCTTCTAGGTGCATTCCTTTACAAGTTATGAGCATTCAAAGTTTTCAAAAAACAATGAATTTTTTAGGTACTCAAATCACCGAAAGATGCAATCTTCACCCTCAAATCTCTCTATAAAAATCATACATCATTGAAAAGGTCTGACTCCCTAGATTACAGAAAAGCTATTTTCAGCCTTCTAGGTGCATTTCTTTATGAGTTGTGTAAGCTTAAGCGTAAGCGTAAGCGTAAGCGTAAGCGTAAGCGTAAGCGTAAGCGTAAGAGTAAGCGTAAGCGTAAGCGTAAGCGAAAGCGTTAGCGTTAGCGTTAGCGTTAGCGTTAGCGTTAGCGTTAGCGTTAGCGTTAGCGTTAGCGTTAGCGTTAGCGTTAGCGTTAGCGTTAGCGTTAGCGTTAGCGTTAGTGTTAGCGTTAGAGTAAGCGTTAGTGTTAGCGTTAGAGTAAGCGTAAGCGTAACCGTAAGCGAAAGCGTTAGCGTTAGCGTTAGCGTTAGCGTTAGCGTTAGCGTTAGCGTTAGCGTTAGCGTTAGCGTTAGCGTTAGCGTTAGCGTTAGCGTTAGCGTTAGCGTTAGTGTTAGCGTTAGAGTAAGCGTAAGCGTAAGCGTAAGCGTAAGCGTAAGCGTAAGCGTAAGCGTAAGCGTAAGCGTAAGCGTAAGCGTAAGCGTAAGCGTAAGCGTAAGCGTAAGCGTAAGCGTAAGCGTAAGCGTAAGCGTAAGCGTAAGCGTAAGCGTAAGCGTAAGCGTAAGCGTAAGCGTAAGCGTAAGCGTAAGCGTAAGCGTAAGCGTAAGCGTAAGCGTAAGCGTAAGCGTAAGCGTAAGCGTAAGCGTAAGCGTAAGCGTAAGCGTAAGCGTAAGCGTAAGCGTAAGCGTAAGCGTAAGCGTAAGCGTAAGCGTAAGCGTAAGCGTAAGCGTAAGCGTAAGCGTAAGCGTAAGCGTAAGCGTAAGCGTAAGCGTAAGCGTAAGCGTAAGCGTAAGCGTAAGCGTAAGCGTAAGCGTAAGCGTAAGCGTAAGCGCAAACAGCAATTGAAAATTTTTTTACTCGAATCTATTAAAATCATACATCATTGAAAAGGTCTGACTCCCTAGATTACAGAAATGCTATTTTCAGCCTATGAGCATTCAAGGTTTTCAAAAAACAATGAATTTTTAGGTACTCAAATCGCCGAAAGATGCAATCTTCACCCTCAAAACAGCAATTGAAAATTTTTTACTCGAATCTATTAAAATCATACATCATTGAAAATGTCTGACTCCCTAGATTACAGAAATGCTATTTTCAGCCTTCTAGGTGCATTTCTTTACAAGTTATGAGCATTCAAAGTTTTCAAAAAACAATGAATTTTTTAGGTACTCAAATCGCCGAAAGATGCAATCTTCACCCTCAAAACAGCAATTGAAAATTTTTTACTCGAATCTATAAATATCATACATCATTGAAAAGGTCTGACTCCCTAGATTACAGAAATGCTATTTTCAGCCTTCTAGGTGCATTCCTTTACAAGTTATGAGCATTCAAAGTTTTCAAAAAACAATGAATTTTTTAGGTACTCAAATCACCGAAAGATGCAATCTTCACCCTCAAAACAGCAATTGAAAATTTTTTTACTCGAATCTATTAAAATCATACATCATTGAAAAGGTCTGACTCCCTAGACTACAGAAATGCTATTTTCAGCCTTCTAGGTGCATTCCTTTACAAGTTATGAGCATTCAAAGTTTTCAAAAAACAATGAATTTTTTAGGTACTCAAATCGCTGAAAGATGCAATCTTCACCCTCAAATCTCTCTATAAAAATCATACATCATTGAAAAGGTCTGACTCCCTAGATTACAGAAAAGCTATTTTCAGCCTTCTAGGTGCATTTCTTTATGAGTTGTGTAAGCTTAAGCGTAAGCGTAAGCGTAAGCGTAAGCGTAAGCGTAAGCGTAAGCGTAAGCGTAAGCGTAAGCGAAAGCGTTAGCGTTAGCGTTAGCGTTAGCGTTAGCGTTAGCGTTAGCGTTAGCGTTAGCGTTAGCGTTAGCGTTAGCGTTAGCGTTAGCGTTAGCGTTAGCGTTAGCGTTAGCGTTAGCGTTAGCGTTAGCGTTAGCGTTAGCGTTAGCGTTAGCGTTAGCGTTAGCGTTAGCGTTAGCGTTAGCGTTAGCGTTAGCGTTAGCGTTAGCGTTAGCGTTAGCGTTAGCGTTAGCGTTAGCGTTAGCGTTAGCGTTAGCGTTAGCGTTAGCGTTAGCGTTAGCGTTAGCGTTAGCGTTAGCGTAAGCGTAAGCGTAAGCGTAACCGTAAGCGTAAGCGTAAGCGTAAGCGTAAGCGTAACCGTAAGCGTAAGCGTAAGCGTAAGCGTAAGCGTAAGCGTAAGCGTAAGCGTAAGCGTAAGCGTAAGCGTAAGCGTAAGCGTAAGCGTAAGCGTAAGCGTAAGCGTAAGCGTAAGCGTAAGCGTAAGCGTAAGCGTAAGCGTAAGCGTAAGCGTAAGCGTAAGCGTAAGCGTAAGCGTAAGAGTAAGCGTAAGCGTAAGCGTAAGCGTAAGCCAAAGCGTAAGCGTAAGCGTAAGCGTAAGCGTAAGCGTAAGCGTAAGCGTAAGCGTAAGCGTAAGCGTAAGCGTAAGCGTAAGCGTAAGCGTAAGCGTAAGCGTAAGCGTAAGCGTAAGCGTAAGAGTAAGCGTAAGCGTAAGCGTAAGCGTAAGCGTAAGCGTAAGCAAAGGCGTAAGCGTAAGCGTAAGCGTAAACGTAAGCGTAAGCGTAAGCGTAAGCGTAAGCGTAAGCGTAAGCGTAAGCGTAAGCGTAAGCGTAAGCGTAAGCGTAAGCGTAAGCGTAAGCGTAAGCGTAAGCGTAAGCGTAAGCGTAAGCGTAAGCGTAAGCGTAAGCGTAAGCGTAAGCGTAAGCGTAAGCGTAAGCGTAAGCGTAAGCGTAAGCGTAAGCGTAAGCGTAAGCGTAAGCGTAAGCGTAAGCGTAAGCGTAAGCGTAAGCGTAAACGTAAGCGTAATCGTAATCGTAAGCGAAAGCTTAAGCATATGCGTAAGTGTCAGCGTAAGCGTAAGCGTTAGCGTAAGCGTAAGCGTAAGCGTAAGCGTTAGCGTAAGCGTAAGCGTAAGCGTAAGTGTAAGCGTAAGCGTGGTAAGCGTAAGCGTAAGCGTTGTAAGCGTTGTAAGCGTAAGCGTTGTAAGCGTTGTAAGCGTTTTATGCGTTGCAAGCGTTTTAGGCGTAAGCGTAAGCGTAAGCGTTGTAAGCGTTGTAAGCGTTTTATGCTTTGTAAGCGTAGGCATTGTAAGCGTAAGCTTTGTAAGCATAACGTAAGCGTAAGCGTAAGCGTAAGCGTATGAGCATTCAAAGTTTTCAAAAAACAATGAATTTTTTAGGTACTCAAATCACCGAAAGATGCAATCTTCACCCTCAAAACAGCAATTGAAAATTTTTACTCGAATCTATTAAAATCATACATCATTGAAAAGGTCTGACTCCCTAGATTACAGAAATGCTATTTTCAGCCTTCTAGGTGCATTTCTTTATGAGTTGTGTAAGCGTAAGCGTAAGCGTTGTAAGCGTAAGCTTAAGCGTAAGCGTAAGCGTAAGCGTAAGCGTAAGCGTAAGCGTAAGCGTAAGCGTAAGCGTAAGCGTAAGCGTAAGCGTAAGCGTAAGCGTAAGCGTAAGCGTAAGCGTAAGCGTAAGCGTAAGCGTAAGCGTAAGCGTAAGCGTAAGCGTAAGCGTAAGCGTAAGCGTAAGAGTAAGCGTAAGCGTAAGCGTAAGCGTAAGCGTAAGCGTAAGCGTAAGCGAAAGCGTAAGCGAAAGCGAAAGCGAAAGCGTTAGCGTTAGCGTTAGCGTTAGCGTTAGCGTTAGCGTTAGCTTTAGCGTTAGCTTTAGCGTTAGCGTTAGCGTTAGCGTTAGCGTTAGCGTTAGCGTTAGCGTTAGCGTTAGCGTTAGCGTTAGCGTTAGCGTTAGCGTTAGCGTTAGCGTTAGCGTTAGCGTTAGCGTTAGCGTTAGCGTTAGCGTTAGCGTTAGCGTTAGCGTTAGCGTTAGCGTTAGCGTTAGCGTTAGCGTTAGCGTTAGCGTTAGCGTTAGCGTTAGCGTTAGCGTTAGCGTTAGCGTTAGCGTTAGCGTTAGCGTTAGCGTTAGCGTTAGCGTTAGCGTTAGCGTTAGCGTTAGCGTTAGCGTTAGCGTTAGCGTTAGCGTTAGCGTTAGCGTTAGCGTTAGCGTTAGCGTTAGCGTTAGCGTTAGCGTTAGCGTTAGCGTTAGCGTTAGCGTTAGCGTTAGCGTTAGCGTTAGCGTAAGCGTAAGCGTAAGCGTAAGCGTAACCGTAAGCGTAAGCGTAAGCGTAAGCGTAAGCGTAAGCGTAAGCGTAAGCGTAAGCGTAAGCGTAAGCGTAAGCGTAAGCGTAAGCGTAAGCGTAAGCGTAAGCGTAAGCGTAAGCGTAAGCGTAAGCGTAACCGTAAGCGTAAGCGTAAGCGTAAGCGTTAGCGTTAGCGTTAGCGTTAGCGTTAGCGTTAGCGTTAGCGTTAGCGTTAGCGTTAGCGTTAGCGTTAGCGTTAGCGTAAGCGTAAGCGTAACCGTAAGCGTAAGCGTAAGCGTAAGCGTAAGCGTAAGCGTAAGCGTAAGCGTAAGCGTAAGCGTAAGCGTAAGCGTAAGCGTAAGCGTAAGCGTAAGCGTAAGCGTAAGCGTAAGCGTAAGCGTAAGCGTAAGCGTAAGCGTAAGCGTAAGCGTAAGCGTAAGCGTAAGCGTAAGCGTAAGCGTAAGCGTAAGCGTAAGCGTAAGCGTAAGCGTAAGCGTAAGCGTAAGCGTAAGCGTAAGCGTAAGCGTAAGCGTAAGCGTAAGCGTAAGCGTAAGCGTAAGCGTAAGCGTAAGCGTAAGCGTAAGCGTAAGCGTAAGCGTAAGCGTAAGCGTAAGCGTAAGCGTAAGCGTAAGCGTAAGCGTAAGCGTAAGCGTAAGCGTAAGCGTAAGCGTAAGCGTAAGCGTAAGCGTAAGCGTAAGCGTAAGCGTAAGCGTAAGCGTAAGCGTAAGCGTAAGCGTAAGCGTAAGCGTAAGCGTAAGCGTAAGCGTAAGCGTAAGCGTAAGCGTAAGCGTAAGCGTAAGCGTAAGCGTAAGCCAAAGCGTAAGCGTAAGCGTAAGCGTAAGCGTAAGCGTAAGCGTAAGCGTAAGCGTAAGCGTAAGCGTAAGCGTAAGCGTAAGCGTAAGAGTAAGCGTAAGCGTAAGCGTAAGCGTAAGCGTAAGCGTAAGCAAAGGCGTAAGCGTAAGCGTAAGCGTAAACGTAAGCGTAAGCGTAAGCGTAAGCGTAAGCGTAAGCGTAAGCGTAAGCGTAAGCGTAAGCGTAAGCGTAAGCGTAAGCGTAAGCGTAAGCGTAAGCGTAAGCGTAAGCGTAAGCGTAAGCGTAAGCGTAAGCGTAAGCGTAAGCGTAAGCGTAAGCGTAAGCGTAAGCGTAAGCGTAAGCGTAAGCGTAAGCGTAAGCGTAAGCGTAAGCGTAAGCGTAAGCGTAAGCGTAAGCGTAAGCGTAAGCGTAAGCGTAAGCGTAAGCGTAAGCGTAAGCGTAAGCGTAAGCGTAAACGTAAGCGTAATCGTAATCGTAAGCGAAAGCTTAAGCATATGCGTAAGTGTCAGCGTAAGCGTAAGCGTAAGCGTAAGCGTTAGCGTAAGCGTAAGCGTAAGCGTAAGCGTTAGCGTAAGCGTAAGCGTAAGCGTAAGTGTAAGCGTAAGCGTGGTAAGCGTAAGCGTAAGCGTTGTAAGCGTTGTAAGCGTAAGCGTTGTAAGCGTTGTAAGCGTTTTATGCGTTGCAAGCGTTTTAGGCGTAAGCGTAAGCGTAAGCGTTGTAAGCGTTGTAAGCGTTTTATGCTTTGTAAGCGTAGGCATTGTAAGCGTAAGCTTTGTAAGCATAACCGTTGTAAGCGTTGTAAGCGTAAGCGTTGTAAGCGTAAGCGTTGTAAGCGTAAGCATTGTAAGCGTAAGCGTTGTAAGCGTAAGCGTTGTAAGCGTTGCAAGCGTTTTAGGCGTAAGCGTTGTAAGCGTTGTAAGCGTTTTAGGCGTAAGCGTTGTAAGCGTAACGTAAGCGTTGTAAGCGTTGTAAGCGTAAGCGTTGTAAGCGTTGTAAGCGTAAGCGTTGTAAGCGTAAGCGTGGTAAGCGTAAGCGTTGTAAGC